>JAWQEG010000084.1:1200000-1750000 GCA_033782935.1 Petrolisthes cinctipes
TACTCTAACACGGAGTAGGCATGTACAGATCGCTTCTGGGACCCCTAAATATCGAATTTTCGGGTGTTTTGGGACTGAATTTGAGATATCGACTTATTGGCACCTAAAAGATCGATTTTTAGCATGTTTTTAGCCTATATTTTGAAAATATTCTAGCACTGAGTAGGCATGTACAGATTGCTTCTGGGACCCCAAAATATTGAATTTTCGGGTGTTTTGAGCCTGAATTTGAGATATAAACGGGTACAGAAGATACATGCACATATTGACTTTGGGCATCTAAAATATCGATTTTCAGCATGTTTTGGGCCTGTATTTTGAAAATACTCTAACACTGAGTAGGCATGTACAGATTGCTTTTGGGACCCCAAAATATCGAATTTTCGGGTGTTTTGAGCATGAATTTGAGATATAAACGGGTACAGAAGATGCATGCACATATCGACTTTTGGGCACCTAAAAGATCGATTTTCAGTATGTTTTTGGCCTGTATTTTGAAAATACTCTAACACGGAGTAGGCATGTACAGATACCTTCTGGGACCTCTAAATATCGAATTTTCGGGTGTTTTGGGACTGAATTTGAGATATCGATTTTTTGGCACCTAAAATGTCGATTTTTAGCATGTTTTTAGCCTATATTTTGAAAATATTCTAGCACTGTGTAGGCATGTACAGATTGCTTCTGGGACCCCAAAATATTGAATTTTCGGGTGTTTTGAGCCTGAATTTGAGATATAAACGGGTACAGAAGATACATGCACATATTGACTTTGGGCATCTAAAATATCGATTTTCAGCATGTTTTGTGCCTGTATTTTGAAAATACTCTAACACTGAGTAGGCATGTACAGATTGCTTCTGGGACCCCAAAATATTGAATTTTCGGGTGTTTTGAGCCTGAATTTGAGATATAAACGGGTACTGAAGATGCATGCACATATCGACTTTTGTGCACCTAAAAGATCGATTTTCAGTATGATTTGAGCATGTATTTTGAAAATACTCTAACACGGAGTAGGCATGTACAGATCGCTTCTGGGACCCCTAAATATCGAATTTTCGGGTGTTTTGAGCCTGAATTTGAGATATAAACGGGTACTGAAGATGCATGCACATATCGACTTTTGTGCACCTAAAAGATCGATTTTCAGTATGTTTTGAGCATGTATTTTGAAAATACTCTAACACGGAGTAGGCATGTACAGATCGCTTCTGGGACCCCTAAATATCGAATTTTCGGGTGTTTTGGGACTGAATTTGAGATATCGACTTTTTGGCACCTAAAAGATCGATTTTTAGCATGTTTTTAGCCTATATTTTGAAAATATTCTAGCACTGAGTAGGCATGTACAGATTGCTTCTGGGACCCCAAAATATTGAATTTTCGGGTGTTTTGAGCCTGAATTTGAGATATAAACTGATACAGAAGATACATGCACATATTGACTTTGGGCGCCAAAAATATCGATTTTCAGCATGTTTTGGGCCTGAATTTTGAAAATACTCTAACACGGAGTAGGCATGTACAGATCGCTTCTGGGACCCCAAAATATCGAATTTTCGGGTGTTTAGGGCCAGAATTTGAGATATAAACGGGTACAGAAGATGCATGCAGATATCGACTTTTGGGCACCTAAAAGATCGATTTTCAGTATGTTTTTGGCCTGTATTTTGAAAATACTCTAACACGGAGTAGGCATGTACAGATACCTTCTGGGACCTCTAAATATCGAATTTTCGGGTGTTTTGGGACTGAATTTAAGATATCTATTTTTTGGCACCTAAAATGTCGATTTTTAGCATGTTTTTAGCCTATATTTTGAAAATATTCTAGCACTGTGTAGGCATGTACAGATTGCTTCTGGGACCCCAAAATATTGAATTTTCGGGTGTTTTGAGCCTGAATTTGAGATATAAACGGGTACAGAAGATACATGCACATATTGACTTTGGGCATCTAAAATATCGATTTTCAGCATGTTTTGGGCCTGTATTTTGAAAATACTCTAACACTGAGTAGGCATGTACAGATTGCTTCTGGGACCCCAAAATATCGAATTTTCGGGTGTTTTGAGCCTGAATTTGAGATATAAACGGGTACTGAAGATGCATGCACATATCGACTTTTGTGCACCTAAAAGATCGATTTTCAGTATGTTTTTGGCCTGTATTTTGAAAATACTCTAACACGGAGTAGGCATGTACAGATACCTTCTGGGACCTCTAAATATCGAATTTTCGGGTGTTTTGGGACTGAATTTGAGATATCGATTTTTTGGCACCTAAAATGTCGATTTTTAGCATGTTTTTAGCCTATATTTTGAAAATATTCCAGCACTGTGTAGGCATGTACAGATTGCTTCTGGGACCCCAAAATATTGAATTTTCGGGTGTTTTGAGCCTGAATTTGAGATATAAACGGGTACAGAAGATACATGCACATATTGACTTTGGGCATCTAAAATATCGATTTTCAGCATGTTTTGTGCCTGTATTTTGAAAATACTCTAACACTGAGTAGGCATGTACAGATTGCTTCTGGGACCCCAAAATATTGAATTTTCGGGTGTTTTGAGCCTGAATTTGAGATATAAACGGGTACAGAAGATACATGCACATATCGACTTTTGTGCACCTAAAAGATCGATTTTCAGTATGTTTTGAGCATGTATTTTGAAAATACTCTAACACGGAGTAGGCATGTACAGATCGCTTCTGGGACCCCTAAATATCGAATTTTCGGGTGTTTTGGGACTGAATTTGAGATATCGACTTATTGGCACCTAAAAGATCGATTTTTAGCATGTTTTTAGCCTATATTTTGAAAATATTCTAGCACTGAGTAGGCATGTACAGATTGCTTCTGGGACCCCAAAATATTGAATTTTCGGGTGTTTTGAGCCTGAATTTGAGATATAAACGGGTACAGAAGATACATGCACATATTGACTTTGGGCACCAAAAATATCGATTTTCAGCATGTTTTGGGCCTGAATTTTGAAAATACTCTAACACGGAGTAGGCATGTACAGATACCTTCTGGGACCTCTAAATATCGAATTTTCGAGTGTTTTGGGACTGAATTTGATATATCGATTTTTTGGCACCTAAAATGTCGATTTTTAGCATGTTTTTAGCCTATATTTTGAAAATATTCTAGCACTGTACAGATTGCTTCTGGGACCCCAAAATATTGAATTTTCGGGTGTTTTGAGCCTGAATTTGAGATATAAACGGGTACAGAAGATACATGCACATATTGACTTTGGGCACCAAAAATATCGATTTTCAGCATGTTTTGGGCCTGAATTTTGAAAATACTCTAACACGGAGAAGGCATGTACAGATCGCTTCTGGGACCCCAAAATATCGAATTTTCGGATGTTTAGGGCCAGAATTTGAGATATAAACGGGTACAGAAGATGCATGCACATATCGACTTTTGGGCACCTAAGAGATCGATTTTCAGTATGTTTTTGGCCTGTATTTTGAAAATACTCTAACACGGAGTAGGCATGTACAGATACCTTCTGGGACCTCTAAATATCGAATTTTCGGGTGTTTTGGGACTGAATTTGAGATATCGATTTTTTGGCACCTAAAATGTCGATTTTTAGCATGTTTTTAGCCTATATTTTGAAAATATTCTAGCACTGTGTAGGCATGTACAGATTGCTTCTGGGACCCCAAAATATTGAATTTTCGGGTGTTTTGAACCTGAATTTGAGATATAAACGGGTACAGAAGATACATGCACATATTGACTTTGGGCATCTAAAATATCGATTTTCAGCATGTTTTGGGCCTGTATTTTGAAAATACTCTAACACTGAGTAGGCATGTACAGATTGCTTCTGGGACCCCAAAATATCGAATTTTCGGGTGTTTTGAGCCTGAATTTGAGATATAAACGGGTACTGAAGATGCATGCACATATCGACTTTTGTGCACCTAAAAGATCGATTTTCAGTATGTTTTTGGCCTGTATTTTGAAAATACTCTAACACGGAGTAGGCATGTACAGATACCTTCTGGGACCTCTAAATATCGAATTTTCGGGTGTTTTGGGACTGAATTTGAGATATCGATTTTTTGGCACCTAAAATGTCGATTTTTAGCATGTTTTTAGCCTATATTTTGAAAATATTCTAGCACTGTGTAGGCATGTACAGATTGCTTCTGGGACCCCAAAATATTGAATTTTCGGGTGTTTTGAGCCTGAATTTGAGATATAAACGGGTACAGAAGATACATGCACATATTGACTTTGGGCATCTAAAATATCGATTTTCAGCATGTTTTGTGCCTGTATTTTGAAAATACTCTAACACTGAGTAGGCATGTACAGATTGCTTCTGGGACCCCAAAATATTGAATTTTCGGGTGTTTTGAGCCTGAATTTGAGATATAAACGGGTACAGAAGATACATGCACATATCGACTTTTGTGCACCTAAAAGATCGATTTTCAGTATGTTTTGAGCATGTATTTTGAAAATACTCTAACACGGAGTAGGCATGTACAGATCGCTTCTGGGACCCCTAAATATCGAATTTTCGGGTGTTTTGGGACTGAATTTGAGATATCGACTTATTGGCACCTAAAAGATCTATTTTTAGCATGTTTTTAGCCTATATTTTGAAAATATTCTAGCACTGAGTAGGCATGTACAGATTGCTTCTGGGACCCCAAAATATTGAATTTTCGGGTGTTTTGAGCCTGAATTTGAGATATAAACGGGTACAGAAGATACATGCACATATTGACTTTGGGCACCAAAAATATCGATTTTCAGCATGTTTTGGGCCTGAATTTTGAAAATACTCTAACACGGAGTAGGCATGTACAGATACCTTCTGGGACCTCTAAATATCGAATTTTCGAGTGTTTTGGGACTGAATTTGATATATCGATTTTTTGGCACCTAAAATGTCGATTTTTAGCATGTTTTTAGCCTATATTTTGAAAATATTCTAGCACTGTACAGATTGCTTCTGGGACCCCAAAATATTGAATTTTCGGTTGTTTTGAGCCTGAATTTGAGATATAAACGGGTACAGAAGATACATGCACATATTGACTTTGGGCACCAAAAATATCGATTTTCAGCATGTTTTGGGCCTGAATTTTGAAAATACTCTAACACGGAGAAGGCATGTACAGATCGCTTCTGGGACCCCAAAATATCGAATTTTCGGATGTTTAGGGCCAGAATTTGAGATATAAACGGGTACAGAAGATGCATGCACATATCGACTTTTGGGCACCTAAGAGATCGATTTTCAGTATGTTTTTGGCCTGTATTTTGAAAATACTCTAACACGGAGTAGGCATGTACAGATACCTTCTGGGACCTCTAAATATCGAATTTTCGGGTGTTTTGGGACTGAATTTGAGATATCGATTTTTTGGCACCTAAAATGTCGATTTTTAGCATGTTTTTAGCCTATATTTTGAAAATATTCTAGCACTGTGTAGGCATGTACAGATTGCTTCTGGGACCCCAAAATATTGAATTTTCGGGTGTTTTGAACCTGAATTTGAGATATAAACGGGTACAGAAGATACATGCACATATTGACTTTGGGCATCTAAAATATCGATTTTCAGCATGTTTTGGGCCTGTATTTTGAAAATACTCTAACACTGAGTAGGCATGTACAGATTGCTTCTGGGACCCCAAAATATTGAATTTTCGGGTGTTTTGAGCCTGAATTTGAGATATAAACGGGTACTGAAGATGCATGCACATATCGACTTTTGTGCACCTAAAAGATCGATTTTCTGTATGTTTTGAGCATGTATTTTGAAAATACTCTAACACGGAGTAGGCATGTACAGATCGCTTCTGGGACCCCTAAATATCGAATTTTCGGGTGTTTTGGGACTGAATTTGAGATATCGACTTTTTGGCACCTAAAAGATCGATTTTCAGCATGTTTTTAGCCTATATTTTAAAAATATTCTAGCACTGAGTAGGCATGTACAGATTGCTTTTGGAACCCCAAAATATTGAATTTTCGGGTGTTTTGAGCCTGAATTTGAGATATAAACGGGTACAGAAGATACATGCACATATTGACTTTGGGCACCAAAAATATCGATTTTCTGCATGTTTTGGGCCTGAATTTTGAAAATACTCTAACACGTAGTAGGCATGTACAGATCGCTTCTGGGACCCCAAAATATCGAATTTTCGGGTGTTTAGGGCCAGAATTTGAGATATAAACGGGTACAGAAGATGCATGCACATATCGACTTTTGGGCACCTAATAGATCGATTTTCAGTATGTTTTTGGCCTGTATTTTGAAAATACTCTAACACGGAGTAAGCATGTACAGATACCTTCTGGGATCTCTAAATATCGAATTTTCGGGTGTTTTGGGACTGAATTTGAGATATCGATTTTCTGGCACCTAAAATGTCGATTTTTAGCATGTTTTTAGCCTATATTTTGAAAATATTCTAGCACTGTGTAGGCATGTACAGATTGCTTCTGGGACCCCAAAATATTGAATTTTCGGAGGTTTTGAGCCTGAATTTGAGATATAAACGGGTACAGAAGATACATGCACATATTGACTTTGGGCATCTAAAATATCGATTTTCAGTATGTTTTGAGCATGTATTTTGAAAATACTCTAACACGGAGTAGGCATGTACAGATCGCTTCTGGGACCCCCTAAATATCGAATTTTCGGGTGTTTTGGGACTGAGTTTAAGATATCTATTTTTTGGCACCTAAAATGTCGATTTTTAGCATGTTTTTAGCCTATATTTTGAAAATATTCTAGCACTGTTTAGGCATGTACAGATTGCTTCTGGGACCCCAAAATATTGAATTTTCGGGTGTTTTGAGCCTGAATTTGAGATATAAACGGGTATAGAAGATACATGCACATATTGACTTTGGGCATCTAAAATATCGATTTTCAGCATGTTTTGGGCCTGTATTTTGAAAATACTCTAACACTGAGTAGGCATGTACAGATTGCTTCTGGGACCCCAAAATATCTAATTTTCGGGTGTTTTGAGCCTGAATTTGAGATATAAACGGGTACTGAAGATGCATGCACATATCGACTTTTGTGCACCTAAAAGATCGATTTTCAGTATGTTTTGAGCATGTATTTTGAAAATACTCTAACACGGAGTAGGCATGTACAGATCGCTTCTGGGACCCCTAAATATCGAATTTTCGGGTGTTTTGGGACTGAATTTGAGATATCGACTTTTTGGCACCTAAAAGATCGATTTTTAGCATGTTTTTAGCTTATATTTTGAAAATATTCTAGCACTAAGTAGGCATGTACAGATTGCTTCTGGGACCCTAAAATATTGAATTTTCGGGTGTTTTGAGCCTGAATTTGAGATATAAACGGGTACAGAAGATACATGCACATATTGACTTTGGGCGCCAAAAATATCGATTTTCAGCATGTTTTGGGCCTGAATTTTGAAAATACTCTAACACGGAGTAGGCATGTACAGATCGCTTCTGGGACCCCAAAATATCGAATTTTCGGGTGTTTAGGGCCAGAATTTGAGATATAAACGGGTACAGAAGATGCATGCACATATCGACTTTTGGGCACCTAAAAGATCGATTTTCAGTATGTTTTTGGCCTGTATTTTGAAAATACTCTAACACGGAGTAAGCATGTACAGATACCTTCTGGGATCTCTAAATATCGAATTTTCGGGTGTTTTGGGACTGAATTTGAGATATCGATTTTCTGGCACCTAAAATGTCGATTTTTAGCATGTTTTAAGCCTATATTTTGAAAATATTCTAGCACTGTGTAGGCATGTACAGATTGCTTCTGGGACCCCAAAATATTGAATTTTCGGAGGTTTTGAGCCTGAATTTGAGATATAAACGGGTACAGAAGATACATGCACATATTGACTTTGGGCATCTAAAATATCGATTTTCAGTATGTTTTGAGCATGTATTTTGAAAATACTCTAACACGGAGTAGGCATGTACAGATCGCTTCTGGGACCCCCTAAATATCGAATTTTCGGGTGTTTTGGGACTGAGTTTAAGATATCTATTTTTTGGCACCTAAAATGTCGATTTTTAGCATGTTTTTAGCCTATATTTTGAAAATATTCTAGCACTGTGTAGGCATGTACAGATTGCTTCTGGGACCCCAAAATATTGAATTTTCGGGTGTTTTGAGCCTGAATTTGAGATATAAACGGGTACAGAAGATACATGCACATATTGACTTTGGGCATCTAAAATATCGATTTTCAGCATGTTTTGGGCCTGTATTTTGAAAATACTCTAACACTGAGTAGGCATGTACAGATTGCTTCTGGGACCCCAAAATATCTAATTTTCGGGTGTTTTGAGCCTGAATTTGAGATATAAACGGGTACTGAAGATGCATGCACATATCGACTTTTGTGCACCTAAAAGATCGATTTTCAGTATGTTTTGAGCATGTATTTTGAAAATACTCTAACACGGAGTAGGCATGTACAGATCGCTTCTGGGACCCCTAAATATCGAATTTTCGGGTGTTTTGGGACTGAATTTGAGATATCGACTTTTTGGCACCTAAAAGATCGATTTTTAGCATGTTTTTAGCTTATATTTTGAAAATATTCTAGCACTGAGTAGGCATGTACAGATTGCTTCTGGGACCCTAAAATATTGAATTTTCGAGTGTTTTGAGCCTGAATTTGAGATATAAACGGGTACAGAAGATACATGCACATATTGACTTTGGGCGCCAAAAATATCGATTTTCAGCATGTTTTGGGCCTGAATTTTGAAAATACTCTAACACGGAGTAGGCATGTACAGATCGCTTCTGGGACCCCAAAATATCGAATTTTCGGGTGTTTAGGGCCAGAATTTGAGATATAAACGGGTACAGAAGATGCATGCACATATCGACTTTTGGGCACCTAAAAGTTCGATTTTCTGTATGTTTTTGGCCTGTATTTTGAAAATACTCTAACACGGAGTAGGCATGTACAGATACCTTCTGGGACCTCTAAATATCGAATTTTCGGGTGTTTTGGGACTGAATTTGAGATATCGATTTTTTGGCACCTAAAATGTCGATTTTTAGCATGTTTTTAGCCTATAATTTGAAAATATTCTAGCACTGTGTAGGCATGTACAGATTGCTTCTGGGACCCCAAAATATTGAATTTTCGTTTTTTTTTAGCCTGAATTTGATATATAAACGGGTACAGAAGATACATGCACATATTGACTTTGGGCATCTAAAATATCGATTTTCAGCATGTTTTGGGCCTGTATTTTGAAAATACTCTAACACTGAGAAGGCATGTACAGATTGCTTCTGGGACACCAAAATATTGAATTTTCGGGTGTTTTGAGCCTGAATTTGAGATATATACGGGTACTGAAGATGCATGCACATATCGACTGTTGTGCACCTAAAAGATCGATTTTTAGTATGTTTTGAGCATGTATTTTGAAAATACTCTAACACGGAGTAGGCATGTACAGATCGCTTCTGGGACACCTAAATATCGAATTTTTGCGTGTTTTGGGACTGAATTTGAGATATCGACTTTTTGGCACCTAAAAGATCGATTTTTAGCATGTTTTTAGCCTATATTTTGAAAATATTCTAGCACTGTACAGATTGCTTCTGGGACCCCAAAATATTGAATTTTCGGGTGTTTTGAGCCTGAATTTGAGATATAAACGGGTACAGAAGATATGTGCACATATTGACTTTGGGCGCCAAAAATATCGATTTTCAGCATGTTTTGGGCCTGAATTTTGAAAATACTCTAACACGGAGTAGGCATGTACAGATCGCTTCTGGGACACCAAAATATCGAATTTTCGGGTGTTTAGGGCCAGAATTTGAGATTTAAACGGGTACAGAAGATGCATGCAGATATCGACTTTTGGGCACCTAAAAGATCGATTTTCAGTATGTTTTTGGCCTGTATTTTGAAAATACTCTAACACGGAGTAGGCATGTACAGATCGCTTCTGGGACCCCTAAATATCGAATTTTCGGGTGTTTTGGGACTGAATTTGAGATATCGACTTTTTGGCACTTAAAAGAGCGATTTTTAGCATGTTTTTAGCCTATATTTTGAAAATATTCTAGCACTGTACAGATTGCTTCTGGGACCCCAAAATATTGAATTTTCGGGTGTTTTGAGCCTGAATTTGAGATATAAACGGGTACAGAAGATACATGCACATATCGACTTTTGTGCACCTAAAAGATCGATTTTCAGTATGTTTTGAGCATGTATTTTGAAAATACTCTAACACGGAGTAGGCATGTACAGATCGCTTCTGGGACCCCTAAATATCGAATTTTCGGGTGTTTTGGGACTGAATTTGAGATATCGACTTATTGGCACCTAAAAGATCGATTTTTAGCATGTTTTTAGCCTATATTTTGAAAATATTCTAGCACTGAGTAGGCATGTACAGATTGCTTCTGGGACCCCAAAATATTGAATTTTCGGGTGTTTTGAGCCTGAATTTGAGATATAAACGGGTACAGAAGATACATGCACATATTGACTTTGGGCACCAAAAATATCGATTTTCAGCATGTTTTGGGCCTGAATTTTGAAAATACTCTAACACGGAGAAGGCATGTACAGATCGCTTCTGGGACCCCAAAATATCGAATTTTCGGATGTTTAGGGCCAGAATTTGAGATATAAACGGGTACAGAAGATGCATGCACATATCGACTTTTGGGCACCTAAGAGATCGATTTTCAGTATGTTTTTGGCCTGTATTTTGAAAATACTCTAACACGGAGTAGGCATGTACAGATACCTTCTGGGACCTCTGAATATCGAATTTTCGGGTGTTTTGGGACTGAATTTGAGATATCGGTTTTTTGGCACCTAAAATGTCGATTTTTAGCATGTTTTTAGCCTATATTTTGAAAATATTCTAGCACTGTGTAGGCATGTACAGATTGCTTCTGGGACCCCAAAATATTGAATTTTCGGGTGTTTTGAGCCTGAATTTGAGATATAAACGGGTACAGAAGATACATGCACATATTGACTTTGGGCATCTAAAATATCGATTTTCAGCATGTTTTGGGCCTGTACTTTGAAAATACTCTAACACTGAGTAGGCATGTACAGATTGCTTCTGGGACCCCAAAATATTGAATTTTCGGGTGTTTTGAGCCTGAATTTGAGATATAAACGGGTACTGAAGATGCATGCACATATCGACTTTTGTGCACCTAAAAGATCGATTTTCAGTATGTTTTGAGCATGTATTTTGAAAATACTCTAACACGGAGTAGGCATGTACAGATTGCTTCTGGGACCCCAAAATATTGAATTTTCGGGTGTTTTGAGCCTGAATTTGAGATATAAACGGGTACAGAAGATATGTGCACATATTGACTTTGGGCGCCAAAAATATCGATTTTCAGCATGTTTTGGGCCTGAATTTTGAAAATACTCTAACACGGAGTAGGCATGTACAGATCGCTTCTGGGACCCCAAAATATCGAATTTTCGGGTGTTTAGGGCCAGAATTTGAGATTTAAACGGGTACAGAAGATGCATGCAGATATCGACTTTTGGGCACCTAAAAGATCGATTTTCAGTATGTTTTTGGCCTGTATTTTGAAAATACTCTAACACGGAGTAGGCATGTACAGATCGCTTCTGGGACCCCTAAATATCGAATTTTCGGGTGTTTTGGGACTGAATTTGAGATATCGACTTTTTGGCACTTAAAAGAGCGATTTTTAGCATGTTTTTAGCCTATATTTTGAAAATATTCTAGCACTGTACAGATTGCTTCTGGGACCCCAAAATATTGAATTTTCGGGTGTTTTGAGCCTGAATTTGAGATATAAACGGGTACAGAAGATACATGCACATATCGACTTTTGTGCACCTAAAAGATCGATTTTCAGTATGTTTTGAGCATGTATTTTGAAAATACTCTAACACGGAGTAGGCATGTACAGATCGCTTCTGGGACCCCTAAATATCGAATTTTCGGGTGTTTTGGGACTGAATTTGAGATATCGACTTATTGGCACCTAAAAGATCGATTTTTAGCATGTTTTTAGCCTATATTTTGAAAATATTCTAGCACTGAGTAGGCATGTACAGATTGCTTCTGGGACCCCAAAATATTGAATTTTCGGGTGTTTTGAGCCTGAATTTGAGATATAAACGGGTACAGAAGATACATGCACATATTGACTTTGGGCACCAAAAATATCGATTTTCAGCATGTTTTGGGCCTGAATTTTGAAAATACTCTAACACGGAGAAGGCATGTACAGATCGCTTCTGGGACCCCAAAATATCGAATTTTCGGATGTTTAGGGCCAGAATTTGAGATATAAACGGGTACAGAAGATGCATGCACATATCGACTTTTGGGCACCTAAGAGATCGATTTTCAGTATGTTTTTGGCCTGTATTTTGAAAATACTCTAACACGGAGTAGGCATGTACAGATACCTTCTGGGACCTCTGAATATCGAATTTTCGGGTGTTTTGGGACTGAATTTGAGATATCGGTTTTTTGGCACCTAAAATGTCGATTTTTAGCATGTTTTTAGCCTATATTTTGAAAATATTCTAGCACTGTGTAGGCATGTACAGATTGCTTCTGGGACCCCAAAATATTGAATTTTCGGGTGTTTTGAGCCTGAATTTGAGATATAAACGGGTACAGAAGATAAATGCACATATTGACTTTGGGCATCTAAAATATCGATTTTCAGCATGTTTTGGGCCTGTACTTTGAAAATACTCTAACACTGAGTAGGCATGTACAGATTGCTTCTGGGACCCCAAAATATTGAATTTTCGGGTGTTTTGAGCCTGAATTTGAGATATAAACGGGTACTGAAGATGCATGCACATATCGACTTTTGTGCACCTAAAAGATCGATTTTCAGTATGTTTTGAGCATGTATTTTGAAAATACTCTAACACGGAGTAGGCATGTACAGATCGCTTCTGGGACCCCTAAATATCGAATTTTCGGGTGTTTTGGGACTGAATTTGAGATATCGACTTTTTGGCACCTAAAAGATCGATTTTCAGCATGTTTTTAGCCTATATTTTGAAAATATTCTAGCACTGAGTAGGCATGTACAGATTGCTTTTGGGACCCCAAAATATTGAATTTTCGGGTGTTTTGAGCCTGAATTTGAGATATAAACGGGTACAGAAGATACATGCACATATTGACTTTGGGCACCAAAAATATCGATTTTCTGCATGTTTTGGGCCTGAATTTTGAAAATACTCTAACACGGAGTAGGCATGTACAGATCGCTTCTGGGACCCCATAATATCGAATTTTCGGGTGTTTAGGGCCAGAATTTGAGATATAAACGGGTACAGAAGATGCATGCACATATCGACTTTTGGGCACCTAAAAGATCGATTTTCAGTATGTTTTTGGCCTGTATTTTGAAAATACTCTAACACGGAGTAAGCATGTACAGATACCTACTGGGATCTCTAAATATCGAATTTTCGGGTGTTTTGGGACTGAATTTGAGATATCGATTTTTTGGCACCTAAAATGTCGATTTTTAGCATGTTTTTAGCCTATATTTTGAAAATATTCTAGCACTGTGTAGGCATGTACAGATTGCTTCTGGGACCCCAAAATATTGAATTTTCGGAGGTTTTGAGCCTGAATTTGAGATATAAACGGGTACAGAAGATACATGCACATATTGACTTTGGGCATCTAAAATATCGATTTTCAGTATGTTTTGAGCATGTATTTTGAAAATACTCTAACACGGAGTAGGCATATACAGATCGCTTCTGGGACCCCCTAAATATCGAATTTTCGGGTGTTTTGGGACTGAATTTGAGATATCGACTTTTTGGCACCTAAAAGATCGATTTTTAGCATGTTTTTAGCCTTTTTTTTTTAAAATATTCTAGCACTGTGTAGGCATGTACAGATTGCTTCTGGGACCCCAAAATATTGAATTTTCGGGTGTTTTGAGCCTGAATTTGAGATATAAACGGGTACAGAAGATACATGCACATATTGACTTTGGGCATCTAAAATATCGATTTTCAGCATGTTTTGGGCCTGTATTTTGAAAATACTCTAACACTGAGTAGGCATGTACAGATTGCTTCTGGGACCCCAAAATATTGAATTTTCGGGTGTTTTGAGCCTGAATTTGAGATATAAACGGGTACTGAAGATGCATGCACATATCGACTTTTGTGCACCTAAAAGATCGATTTTCAGTATGTTTTGAGCATGTATTTTGAAAATACTCTAACACGGAGTAGGCATGTACAGATAGCTTCTGGGACCCCTAAATATCGAATTTTCCGGTGTTTTGGGACTGAATTTGAGATATCGACTTTTTGGCTCCTAAAAGATCGATTTTCATCATGTTTTTAGCCTATATTTTGAAAATATTCTAGCACTGAGTAGGCATGTACAGATTGCTTCTGGGACCCCAAAATATTGAATTTTCGGGTGTTTTGAACCTGAATTTGAGATATAAACGGGTACAGAAGATACATGCACATATTGACTTTGGGCACCAAAAATATCGATTTTCTGCATGTTTTGGGCCTGAATTTTGAAAATACTCTAACACTGAGTAGGCATGTACAGATTGCTTCTGGGACCCCAAAATATTGAATTTTCGGGTGTTTTGAGCCTGAATTTGAGATATAAACGGGTACTGAAGATGCATGCACATATCGACTTTTGTGCACCTAAAAGATCGATTTTCAGTATGTTTTGAGCATGTATTTTGAAAATACTCTAACACGGAGTAGGCATGTACAGATCGCTTCTGGGACCCCTAAATATCGAATTTTCGGGTGTTTTGGGACTGAATTTGAGATATCGACTTTTTGGCACCTAAAAGATCGATTTTCAGCATGTTTTTAGCCTATATTTTGAAAATATTCTAGCACTGAGTAGGCATGTACAGATTGCTTCTGGGACCCCAAAATATTGAATTTTCGGGTGTTTTGAGCTTGAATTTGAGATATAAACGGGTACAGAAGATACATGCAGATATTGACTTTGGGCACCAAAAATATCGATTTTCTGCATGTTTTGGGCCTGAATTTTGAAAATACTCTAACACGGAGTAGGCATGTACAGATTGCTTCTGGGACCCCAAAATATCGAATTTTCAGGTGTTTAGGGCCAGAATTTGAGATATAAACGGGTACAGAAGATGCATGCACATATCGACTTTTGGGCACCTAAAAGATCGATTTTCAGTATGTTTTTGGCCTGTATTTTGAAAATACTCTAACACGGAGTAAGCATGTACAGATACCTTCTGGGATCTCTAAATATCGAATTTTCGGGTGTTTTGGGACTGAATTTGAGATATCGATTTTTTGGCACCTAAAATGTCGATTTTTAGCATGTTTTTAGCCTATATTTTGAAAATATTCTAGCACTGTGTAGGCATGTACAGATTGCTTCTGGGACCCCAAAATATTGAATTTTCGGGTGTTTTGAGCCTGAATTTGAGATATAAACGGGTACAGAAGATACATGCACATATTGACTTTGGGCATCTAAAATATCGATTTTCAGCATGTTTTGGGCCTGTATTTTGAAAATACTCTAACACTGAGTAGGCATGTACAGATTGCTTCTGGGACCCCAAAATATTGAATTTTCGGGTGTTTTGAGCCTGAATTTGAGATATAAACGGGTACTGAAGATGCATGCACATATCGACTTTTGTGCACCTAAAAGATCGATTTTCAGTATGTTTTGAGCATGTATTTTGAAAATACTCTAACACGGAGTAGGCATGTACAGATCGCTTCTGGGACCCCTAAATATCGAATTTTCGGGTGTTTTGGGACTGAATTTGAGATATCGACTTTTTGGCACCTAAAAGATCGATTTTCAGCATGTTTTTAGCCTATATTTTGAAAATATTCTAGCACTGAGTAGGCATGTACAGATTGCTTTTGGGACCCCAAAATATTGAATTTTCGGGTGTTTTGAGCCTGAATTTGAGATATAAACGGGTACAGAAGATACATGCACATATTGACTTTGGGCACCAAAAATATCGATTTTCTGCATGTTTTGGGCCTGAATTTTGAAAATACTCTAACACGGAGTAGGCATGTACAGATCGCTTCTGGGACCCCAAAATATCGAATTTTCGGGTGTTTAGGGCCAGAATTTGAGATATAAACGGGTACAGAAGATGCATGCACATATCGACTTTTGGGCACCTAAAAGATCGATTTTCAGTATGTTTTTGGCCTGTATTTTGAAAATACTCTAACACGGAGTAAGCATGTACAGATACCTTCTGGGATCTCTAAATATCGAATTTTCGGGTGTTTTGGGACTGAATTTGAGATATCGATTTTTTGGCACCTAAAATGTCGATTTTTAGCATGTTTTTAGCCTATATTTTGAAAATATTCTAGCACTGTGTAGGCATGTACAGATTGCTTCTGGGACCCCAAAATATTGAATTTTCGGAGATTTTGAGCCTGAATTTGAGATATAAACGGGTACAGAAGATACATGCACATATTGACTTTGGGCATCTAAAATATCGATTTTCAGTATGTTTTGAGCATGTATTTTGAAAATACTCTAACACGGAGTAGGCATGTACAGATCGCTTCTGGGACCCCTAAATATCGAATTTTCGGGTGTTTTGGGACTGAATTTGAGATATCGACTTTTTGGCACCTAAAAGATCGATTTTTAGCATGTTTTTAGCCTATATTTTGAAAATATTCTAGCACTGAGTAGGCATGTACAGATTGCTTCTGGGACCCCAAAATATTGAATTTTCGGGTGTTTTGAGCCTGAATTTGAGATATAAACGGGTACAGAAGATACATGCACATATTGACTTTGGGCATCTAAAATATCGATTTTCAGCATGTTTTGGGCCTGTATTTTGAAAATACTCTAACACTGAGTAGGCATGTACAGATTGCTTCTGGGACCCCAAAATATTGAATTTTCGGGTGTTTTGAGCCTGAATTTGAGATATAAACGGGTACTGAAGATGCATGCACATATCGACTTTTGTGCACCTAAAAGATCGATTTTCAGTATGTTTTGAGCATGTATTTTGAAAATACTCTAACACGGAGTAGGCATGTACAGATCGCTTCTGGGACCCCTAAATATCGAATTTTCGGGTGTTTTGGGACTGAATTTGAGATATCGACTTTTTGGCTCCTAAAAGATCGATTTTCATCATGTTTTTAGCCTATATTTTGAAAATATTCTAGCACTGAGTAGGCATGTACAGAGTTCTTCTGGGACCCCAAAATATTGAATTTTCGGGTGTTTTGAGCCTGAATTTGAGATATAAACGGGTACAGAAGATACATGCACATATTGACTTTGGGCACCAAAAATATCGATTTTCTGCATGTTTTGGGCCTGAATTTTGAAAATACTCTAACACGGAGTAGGCATGTACAGATCGCTTCTGGGACCCCAAAATATCGAATTTTCGGGTGTTTAGGTCCAGAATTTGAGATATAAACGGGTACAGAAGATGCATGCACATATCGACTTTTGGGCACCTAAAAGATCGATTTTCAGTATGTTTTTGGCCTGTATTTTGAAAATACTCTAACACGGAGTAAGCATGTACAGATACCTTCTCGGACCTCTAAATATCGAATTTTCGGGCGTTTTGGGACTGAATTTGAGATATCGATTTTTTGGCACCTAAAATGTCGATTTTTAGCATGTTTTTAGCCTATATTTTGAAAATATTCTAGCACTGTGTAGGCATGTACAGATTGCTTCTGGGACCCCAAAATATTGAATTTTCGGGTGTTTTGAGCCTGAATTTGAGATATAAACGGGTACAGAAGATACATGCACATATTGACTTTGGGCATCTAAAATATCGATTTTCAGTATGTTTTGAGCATGTATTTTGAAAATACTCTAACACGGAGTAGGCATGTACAGATCGCTTCTGGGACCCCTAAATATCGAATTTTCGGGTGTTTTGGGACTGAATTTGAGATATCGACTTTTTGGCACCTAAAAGATCGATTTTTAGCATTTATTTTGAAAATATTCTAGCACTGAGTAGGCATGTACAGATTGCTTCTAGGACCCCAAAATATTGAATTTTCGGGTGTTTTGAGCCTGAATTTGAGATATAAACGGGTACAGAAGATACATGCACATATTGACTTTGGGCACCAAAAATATCGGTTTTCAGCATGTTTTGGGCCTGAATTTTGAAAATACTCTAACACGGAGTAGGCATGTACAGATCGCTTCTGGGACCCCAAAAATTCGAATTTTCGGGTGTTTAGGGCCAGAATTTGAGATATAAACGGGTACAGAAGATGAATGCACATATCAACTTTTGGGCACCTAAAAGATCGATTTTCAGTATGTTTTTGGCCTGTATTTTGAAAATACTCTAACACGGAGTAGGCATGTACAGATACCTTCTGGGACCTCTAAATATCGAATTTTCGGGTGTTTTGGGACTGAATTTGAGATATCGATTTTTTGGCACCTAAAATGTCGATTTTTAGCATGTTTTTAGCCTATATTTTGAAAATATTCTAGCACTGTGTAGGCATGTACAGATTGCTTCTGGGACCCCAAAATATTGAATTTTCGGGTGTTTTGAGAATGAATTTGAGATATAAAAGGGTACAGAAGATACATGAACATATTGACTTTGGGCATCTAAAATATCGATTTTCAGCATGTTTTGGGCCAGTATTTTGAAAATACTCTAACACTGAATAAGCATGTACAGATTGCTTCTGGGACCCCAAAATATTGAATTTTCGGGTGTTTTGAGCCTGAATTTGATATATAAACGGGTACTGAAGATGCATGCACATATCGACTTTTGTGCACCTAAAAGATCGATTTTCAGTATGTTTTGAGCATGTATTTTGAAAATACTCTAACACGGAGTAGGCATGTACAGATCGCTTCTGGGACCCCTAAATATCGAATTTTCGGGTGTTTTGGGACTGAATTTGAGATATCGACTTTTTGGCACCTAAAAGATCGATTTTTAGCATGTTTTTAGCCTATATTTTGAAAATATTCTAGCACTGAGTAGGCATGTACAGATTGCTTCTGGGACCCCAAAATATTGAATTTTCGGGTGTTTTGAGCCTGAATTTGAGATATAAACGGGTACAGAAGATATATGCACATATTGACTTTGGGCACCAAAAATATCGATTTTCAGCATGTTTTGGGCCTGAATTTTGAAAATACTCTAACACGGAGTAGACATGTACAGATCGCTTCTGGGACCCCAAAATATCGAATTTTCGGGTGTTTAGGGCCAGAATTTGAGATATAAACGGGTACCGAAGATGCATGCACATATCGACTTTTGGGCACCTAAAATATCGATTTTCAGCATGTTTTGGGCCTGTATTTTGAAAATACTCTAACACTGAGTAGGCATGTACAGATTGCTTCTGGGACCCCCAAATATTGTATTTTCGGGTGTTTTGAGCCTGAATTTTAGATATAAACGGGTACTGAAGATGCATGCACATATCAACTTTTGTTCACCTAAAAGATCGATTTTCAGTATGTTTTGAGCATGTATTTTGAAAATACTCTAACACGGAGTAACCATGTACAGATACCTTCTGGGATCTCTAAATATCGAATTTTCGGGTGTTTTGGGACTGAATTTGAGATATCGATTTTTTGGCACCTTTAATGTCGATTTTTAGCATGTTTTTAGCCTATATTTTGAAAATATTCTAGCACTGTGTAGGCATGTACAGATTGCTTCTGGGACCCCAAAATATTGAATTTTCGGAGGTTTTGAGCCTGAATTTGAGATATAAACGGGTACAGAAGATACATGCACATATTGACTTTGGGCATCAAAAATATCGATTTTCAGTATGTTTTGAGCATGTATTTTGAAAATACTCTAAGACGGAGTAGTCATGTACAGATCGCTTCTGGGACCCCTAAATATCGAATTTTCGGGTGTTTTGGGACTGAATTTGAGATATCGACTTTTTGGCACCTAAAAGATCGATTTTTAGCATGTTTTTAGCCTATATTTTGAAAATATTCTAGCACTGAGTAGGCATGTACAGATTGCTTCTGGGACCCCAAAATATTGAATTTTCGGGTGTTTTGAGCCTGAATTTGAGATATAAACGGGTACAGAAGATACATGCACATATTGACTTTGGGCATCTAAAATATCGATTTTCAGCATGTTTTGGGCCTGTATTTTGAAAATACTCTAACACTGAGTAGGCATGTACAGATTGCTTCTGGGACCCCAAAATATTGAATTTTCGGGTGTTTTGAGCCTGAATTTGATATATAAACGGGTACTGAAGATGCATGCACATATCGACTTTTGTGCACCTAAAAGATCGATTTTCAGTATGTTTTGAGCATGTATTTTGAAAATACTCTAACACGGAGTAAGCATGTACAGATCGCTTCTGGGACCCCTAAATATCGAATTTTCGGGTGTTTTGGGACTGAATTTGAGATATCGACTTTTTGGCACCTAAAAGATCGATTTTTAGCATGTTTTTAGCCTATATTTTGAAAATATTCTAGCACTGAGTAGGCATGTACAGATTGCTTCTGGGACCCCAAAATATTGAATTTTCGGAGGTTTTGAGCCTGAATTTGAGATATAAACGGGTACAGAAGATACATGCACATATTGACTTTGGGCATCAAAAATATCGATTTTCAGTATGTTTTGAGCATGTATTTTGAAAATACTCTAACACGGAGTAGTCATGTACAGATCGCTTCTGGGACCCCTAAATATCGAATTTTCGGGTGTTTTGGGACTGAATTTGAGATATCGACTTTTTGGCACCTAAAAGATCGATTTTTAGCATGTTTTTAGCCTATATTTTGAAAATATTCTAGCACTGAGTAGGCATGTACAGATTGCTTCTGGGACCCCAAAATATTGAATTTTCGGGTGTTTTGAGCCTGAATTTGAGATATAAACGGGTACAGAAGATACATGCACATATTGACTTTGGGCATCTAAAATATCGATTTTCAGCATGTTTTGGGCCTGTATTTTGAAAATACTCTAACACTGAGTAGGCATGTACAGATTGCTTCTGGGACCCCAAAATATTGAATTTTCGGGTGTTTTGAGCCTGAATTTGATATATAAACGGGTACTGAAGATGCATGCACATATCGACTTTTGTGCACCTAAAAGATTGATTTTCAGTATGTTTTGAGCATGTATTTTGAAAATACTCTAACACGGAGTAGGCATGTACAGATCGCTTCTGGGACCCCTAAATATCGAATTTTCGGGTGTTTTGGGACTGAATTTGAGATATCGACTTTTTGGCACCTAAAAGATCGATTTTTAGCATGTTTTTAGCCTATATTTTGAAAATATTCTAGCACTGAGTAGGCATGTACAGATTGCTTCTGGGACCCCAAAATATTGAATTTTCGGGTGTTTTGAGCCTGAATTTGAGATATAAACGGGTACAGAAGATACATGCACATATTGACTTTGGACACCAAAAATATCGATTTTCAGCATGTTTTGGGCCTGAATTTTGAAAATACTCTAACACGGAGTAGACATGTACAGATCGCTTCTGGGACCCCAAAATATCGAATTTTCGGGTGTTTAGGGCCAGAATTTGAGATATAAACGGGTACAGAAGATACATGCACATATTGACTTTGGGCATCTAAAATATCGATTTTCAGCATGTTTTGGGCCTGTATTTTGAAAATACTCTAACACTGAGTAGGCATGTACAGATTGCTTCTGGGACCCCCAAATATTGAATTTTCGGGTGTTTTGAGCCTGAATTTTAGATATAAACGGGTACTGAAGATGCATGCAAATATCAACTTTTGTTCACCTAAAAGATCGATTTTCAGTATGTTTTGAGCATGTATTTTGAAAATACTCTAACACGGAGTAACCATGTACAGATACCTTCTGGGATCTCTAAATATCGAATTTTCGGGTGTTTTGGGACTGAATTTGAGATATCGATTTTTTGGCACCTAAAATGTCGATTTTTAGCATGTTTTTAGCCTATATTTTGAAAATATTCTAGCACTGTGTAGGCATGTACAGATTGCTTCTGGGACCCCAAAATATTGAATTTTCGGAGGTTTTGAGCCTGAATTTGAGATATAAACGGGTACAGAAGATACATGCACATATTGACTTTGGGCATCAAAAATATCGATTTTCAGTATGTTTTGAGCATGTATTTTGAAAATACTCTAACACGGAGTAGTCATGTACAGATCGCTTCTGGGACCCCTAAATATCGAATTTTCGGGTGTTTTGGGACTGAATTTGAGATATCGACTTTTTGGCACCTAAAAGATCGATTTTTAGCATGTTTTTAGCCTATATTTTGAAAATATTCTAGCACTGAGTAGGCATGTACAGATTGCTTCTGGGACCCCAAAATATTGAATTTTCGGGTGTTTTGAGCCTGAATTTGAGATATAAACGGGTACAGAAGATACATGCACATATTGACTTTGGGCATCTAAAATATCGATTTTCAGCATGTTTTGGGCCTGTATTTTGAAAATACTCTAACACTGAGTAGGCATGTACAGATTGCTTCTGGGACCCCAAAATATTGAATTTTCGGGTGTTTTGAGCCTGAATTTGATATATAAACGGGTACTGAAGATGCATGCACATATCGACTTTTGTGCACCTAAAAGATCGATTTTCAGTATGTTTTGAGCATGTATTTTGAAAATACTCTAACACGGAGTAGGCATGTACAGATCGCTTCTGGGACCCCTAAATATCGAATTTTCGGGTGTTTTGGGACTGAATTTGAGATATCGACTTTTTGGCACCTAAAAGATCGATTTTTAGCATGTTTTTAGCCTATATTTTGAAAATATTCTAGCACTGAGTAGGCATGTACAGATTGCTTCTGGGACCCCAAAATATTGAATTTTCGGGTGTTTTGAGCCTGAATTTGAGATATAAACGGGTACAGAAGATACATGCACATATTGACTTTGGGCACCAAAAATATCGATTTTCAGCATGTTTTGGGCCTGAATTTTGAAAATACTCTAACACGGAGTAGTCATGTACAGATCGCTTCTGGGACCCCAAAATATCGAATTTTCGGGTGTTTAGGGCCAGAATTTGAGATACAAACGGGTACAGAAGATACATGCACATATTGACTTTGGGCATCTAAAATATCGATTTTCAGCATGTTTTGGGCCTGTATTTTGAAAATACTCTAACACTGAGTAGGCATGTACAGATTGCTTCTGGGACCCCCAAATATTGAATTTTCGGGTGTTTTGAGCCTGAATTTTAGATATAAACGGGTACTGAAGATGCATGCACATATCAACTTTTGTTCACCTAAAAGATCGATTTTCAGTATGTTTTGAGCATGTATTTTGAAAATACTCTAACACGGAGTAACCATATACAGATGCCTTCTGGGATCTCTAAATATCGAATTTTCGGGTGTTTTGGGACTGAATTTGAGATATCGATTTTTTGGCACCTAAAATGTCGATTTTTAGCATGTTTTTAGCCTATATTTTGAAAATATTCTAGCACTGTCTAGGCATGTACAGATTGCTTCTGGGACCCCAAAATATTGAATTTTCGGAGGTTTTGAGCCTGAATTTGAGATATAAACGGGTACAGAAGATACATGCACATATTGACTTTGGGCATCAAAAATATCGATTTTCAGTATGTTTTGAGCATGTGTTTTGAAAATACTCTAACACGGAGTAGTCATGTACAGATCGCTTCTGGGACCCCTAAATATCGAATTTTCGGGTGTTTTGGGACTGAATTTGAGATATCGACTTTTTGGCACCTAAAAGATCGATTTTTAGCATGTTTTTAGCCTATATTTTGAAAATATTCTAGCACTGAGTAGGCATGTACAGATTGCTTCTGGGACCCCAAAATATTGAATTTTCGGGTGTTTTGAGCCTGAATTTGAGATATAAACGGGTACAGAAGATACATGCACATATTGACTTTGGGCATCTAAAATATCGATTTTCAGCATGTTTTGGGCCTGTATTTTGAAAATACTCTAACACTGAGTAGGCATGTACAGATTGCTTCTGGGACCCCAAAATATTGAATTTTCGGGTGTTTTGAGCCTGAATTTGAGATATAAACGGGTACTGAAGATGCATGCACATATCGACTTTTGTGCACCTAAAAGATCGATTTTCAGTATGTTTTGAGCATGTATTTTGAAAATACTCTAACACGGAGTAGGCATGTACAGATCGCTTCTGGGACCCCTAAATATCGAATTTTCGGGTGTTTTGGGACTGAATTTGAGATATCGACTTTTTGGCTCCTAAAAGATCGATTTTCATCATGTTTTTAGCCTATATTTTGAAAATATTCTACCACTGAGTAGGCATGTACAGATTGCTTCTGGGACCCCAAAATATTGAATTTTCGGGTGTTTTGAGCCTGAATTTGAGATATAAACGGGTACAGAAGATACATGCACATATTGACTTTGGGCACCAAAAATATCGATTTTCAGCATGTTTTGGGCCTGAATTTTGAAAATACTCTAACACGGAGTAGACATGTACAGATCGCTTCAGGGACCCCAAAATATCGAATTTTCGGGTGTTTAGGGCCAGAATTTGAGATATAAACGGGTACAGAAGATACATGCACATATTGACTTTGGGCATCTAAAATATCGATTTTCAGCATGTTTTGGGCCTGTATTTTGAAAATACTCTAACACTGAGTAGGCATGTACAGATTGCTTCTGGGACCCCCAAATATTGAATTTTCGGGTGTTTTGAGCCTGAATTTTAGATATAAACGGGTACTGAAGATGCATGCACATATCAACTTTTGTTCACCTAAAAGATCGATTTTCAGTATGTTTTGAGCATGTATTTTGAAAATACTCTAACACGGAGTAACCATGTACAGATGCCTTCTGGGATCTCTAAATATCGAATTTTCGGGTGTTTTGTTACTGAATTTGAGATATCGATTTTTTGGCACCTAAAATGTCGATTTTTAGCATGTTTTTAGCCTATATTTTGAAAATATTCTAGCACTGTGTAGGCATGTACAGATTGCTTCTGGGACCCCAAAATATTGAATTTTCGGATTTTTTGAGCCTGAATTTGAGATATAAACGGGTACAGAAGATACATGCACATATTGACTTTGGGCATCAAAAATATCGATTTTCAGTATGTTTTGAGCATGTATTTTGAAAATACTCTAACACGGAGTAGTCATGTACAGATCGCTTCTGGGACCCCTAAATATCGAATTTTCGGGTGTTTTGGGACTGAATTTGAGATATCGACTTTTTGGCACCTAAAAGATCGATTTTTAGCATGTTTTTAGCCTATATTTTGAAAATATTCTAGCACTGAGTAGGCATGTACAGATTGCTTCTGGGACCCCAAAATATTGAATTTTCGGGTGTTTTGAGCCTGAATTTGAGATATAAACGGGTACAGAAGATACATGCACATATTGACTTTGGGCATCTAAAATATCGATTTTCAGCATGTTTTGGGCCTGTATTTTGAAAATACTCTAACACTGAGTAGGCATGTACAGATTGCTTCTGGGACCCCAAAATATTGAATTTTCGGGTGTTTTGAGCCTGAATTTGAGATATAAACGGGTACTGAAGATGCATGCACATATCGACTTTTGTGCACCTAAAAGATCGATTTTCAGTATGTTTTGAGCATGTATTTTGAAAATACTCTAACACGGAGTAGGCATGTACAGATCGCTTCTGGGACCCCTAAATATCGAATTTTCGGGTGTTTTGGGACTGAATTTGAGATATCGACTTTTTGGCTCCTAAAAGATCGATTTTCATCATGTTTTTAGCCTATATTTTGAAAATATTCTACCACTGAGTAGGCATGTACAGATTGCTTCTGGGACCCCAAAATATTGAATTTTCGGGTGTTTTGAGCCTGAATTTGAGATATAAACGGGTACAGAAGATACATGCACATATTGACTTTGGGCACCAAAAATATCGATTTTCTGCATGTTTTGGGCCTGAATTTTGAAAATACTCTAACACGGAGTAGGCATGTACAGATCGCTTCTGGGACCCCAAAATATCGAATTTTCGGGTGTTTAGGGCCAGAATTTGAGATATAAACGGGTACAGAAGATGCATGCACATATCGACTTTTGGGCACCTAAAAGATCGATTTTCAGTATGTTTTTGGCCTGTATTTTGAAAATACTCTAACACGGAGTAAGCATGTACAGATACCTTCTCGGACCTCTAAATATCGAATTTTCGGGCGTTTTGGGACTGAATTTGAGATATCGATTTTTTGGCACCTAAAATGTCGATTTTTAGCATGTTTTTAGCCTATATTTTGAAAATATTCTAGCACTGTGTAGGCATGTACAGATGTCTTCTGGGACCCCAAAATATTGAATTTTCGGGTGTTTTGAGCCTGAATTTGAGATATAAACGGGTACAGAAGATACATGCACATATTGACTTTGGGCATCTAAAATATCGATTTTCAGTATGTTTTGAGCATGTATTTTGAAAATACTCTAACACGGAGTAGGCATGTACAGATCGCTTCTGGGACCCCTAAATATCGAATTTTCGGGTGTTTTGGGACTGAATTTGAGATATCGACTTTTTGGCACCTAAAAGATTGATTTTTAGCATGTTTTTAGCCTTTATTTTGAAAATATTCTAGCACTGAGTAGGCATGTACAGATTGCTTCTAGGACCCCAAAATATTGAATTTTCGGGTGTTTTGAGCCTGAATTTGAGATATAAACGGGTACAGAAGATACATGCACATATTGACTTTGGGCACCAAAAATATCGGTTTTCAGCATGTTTTGGGCCTGAATTTTGAAAATACTCTAACACGGAGTAGGCATGTACAGATCGCTTCTGGGACCCCAAAAATTCGAATTTTCGGGTGTTTAGGGCCAGAATTTGAGATATAAACGGGTACAGAAGATGAATGCACATATCAACTTTTGGGCACCTAAAAGATCGATTTTCAGTATGTTTTTGGCCTGTATTTTGAAAATACTCTAACACGGAGTAGGCATGTACAGATATCTTCTGGGACTTCTAAATATCGAATTTTCGGGTGTTTTGGGACTGAATTTGAGATATCGATTTTTTGGCACCTAAAATGTCGATTTTTAGCATGTTTTTAGCCTATATTTTGAAAATATTCTAGCACTGTGTAGGCATGTACAGATTGCTTCTGGGACCCCAAAATATTGAATTTTCGGGTGTTTTGAGCCTGAATTTGAGATATAAAAGGGTACAGAAGATACATGCACATATTGACTTTGGGCATCTAAAATATCGATTTTCAGCATGTTTTGGGCCAGTATTTTGAAAATACTCTAACACTGAATAAGCATGTACAGATTGCTTCTGGGACACCAAAATATTGAATTTTCGGGTGTTTTGAGCCTGAATTTGATATATAAACGGGTACTGAAGATGCATGCACATATCGACTTTTGTGCACCTAAAAGATCGATTTTCAGTATGTTTTGAGCATGTATTTTGAAAATACTCTAACACGGAGTAGGCATGTACAGATCGCTTCTGGGACCCCTAAATATCGAATTTTCGGGTGTTTTGGGACTGAATTTGAGATATCGACTTTTTGGCACCTAAAAGATCGATTTTTAGCATGTTTTTAGCCTATATTTTGAAAATATTCTAGCACTGAGTAGGCATGTACAGATTGCTTCTGGGACCCCAAAATATTGAATTTTCGGGTGTTTTGAGCCTGAATTTGAGATATAAACGGGTACAGAAGATACATGCACATATTGACTTTGGGCACCAAAAATATCGATTTTCAGCATGTTTTGGGCCTGAATTTTGAAAATACTCTAACACGGAGTAGACATGTACAGATCGCTTCTGGGACCCCAAAATATCGAATTTTCGGGTGTTTAGGGCCAGAATTTGAGATATAAACGGGTACAAAAGATGAATGCACATATCAACTTTTGGGCACCTAAAAGATCGATTTTCATTATGTTTTTGGCCTGTATTTTGAAAATATTCTAACACGGAGTAGGCATGTACAGATACCTTCTGGGACCTCTAAATATCGAATTTTCGGGTGTTTTGGGACTGAATTTGAGATATCAATTTTTTGGCACCTAAAATGTCGATTTTTAGCATGTTTTTAGCCTATATTTTGAAAATATTCTAGCACTGTGTAGGCATGTACAGATTGCTTCTGGGACCCCAAAATATTGAATTTTCGGGTGTTTTGAGCCTGAATTTGAGATATAAAAGGGTACAGAAGATACATGCACATATTGACTTTGGGCATCTAAAATATCGATTTTCAGCATGTTTTGGGCCAGTATTTTGAAAATACTCTAACACTGAATAAGATTGTACAGATTGCTTCTGGGACCCCAAAATATTGAATTTTCGGGTGTTTTGAGCCTGAATTTGATATATAAACGGGTACTGAAGATGCATGCACATATCGACTTTTGTGCACCTAAAAGATCGATTTTCAGTATGTTTTGAGCATGTATTTTGAAAATACTCTAACACGGAGTAGGCATGTACAGATCGCTTCTGGGACCCCTAAATATCGAATTTTCGGGTGTTTTGGGACTGAATTTGAGATATCGACTTTTTGGCACCTAAAAGATCGATTTTTAGCATGTTTTTAGCCTATATTTTGAAAATATTCTAGCACTGAGTAGGCATGTACAGATTGCTTCTGGGACCCCAAAATATTGAATTTTCGGGTGTTTTGAGCCTGAATTTGAGATATAAACGGGTACAGAAGATACATGCAAATATTGACTTTGGGCACCAAAAATATCGATTTTCAGCATGTTTTGGGCCTGAATTTTGAAAATACTCTAACACGGAGTAGACATGTACAGATCGCTTCTGGGACCCCAAAATATCGAATTTTCGGGTGTTTAGGGCCAGAATTTGAGATATAAACGGGTACAGAAGATACATGCACATATTGACTTTGGGCATCTAAAATATCGATTTTCAGCATGTTTTGGGCCTGTATTTTGAAAATACTCTAACACTGAGTAGGCATGTACAGATTGCTTCTGGGACCCCCAAATATTGAATTTTCGGGTGTTTTGAGCCTGAATTTTAGATATAAACGGGTACTGAAGATGCATGCACATATCAACTTTTGTTCACCTAAAAGATCGATTTTCAGTATGTTTTGAGCATGTATTTTGAAAATACTCTAACACGGAGTAACCATGTACAGATACCTTCTGGGATCTCTAAATATCGAATTTTCGGGTGTTTTGGGACTGAATTTGAGATATCGATTTTTTGGCACCTAAAATGTCGATTTTTAGCATGTTTTTAGCCTATATTTTGAAAATATTCTAGCACTGTGTAGGCATGTACAGATTGCTTCTGGGACCCCAAAATATTGAATTTTCGGAGGTTTTGAGCCTGAATTTGAGATATAAACGGATACAGAAGATACATGCACATATTGACTTTGGGCATCAAAAATATCGATTTTCAGTATGTTTTGAGCATGTATTTTGAAAATACTCTAACACGGAGTAGTCATGTACAGATCGCTTCTGGGACCCCTAAATATCGAATTTTCGGGTGTTTTGGGACTGAATTTGAGATATCGACTTTTTGGCACCTAAAAGATCGATTTTTAGCATGTTTTTAGCCTATATTTTGAAAATATTCTAGCACTGAGTAGGCATGTACAGATTGCTTCTGGGACCCCAAAATATTGAATTTTCGGGTGTTTTGAGCCTGAATTTGAGATATAAACGGGTACAGAAGATACATGCACATATTGACTTTGGGCATCTAAAATATCGATTTTCAGCATGTTTTGGGCCTGTATTTTGAAAATACTCTAACACTGAGTAGGCATGTACAGATTGCTTCTGGGACCCCAAAATATTGAATTTTCGGGTGTTTTGAGCCTGAATTTGATATATAAACGGGTACTGAAGATGCATGCACATATCGACTTTTGTGCACCTAAAAGATCGATTTTCAGTATGTTTTGAGCATGTATTTTGAAAATACTCTAACACGGAGTAGGCATGTACAGATCGCTTCTGGGACCCCTAAATATCGAATTTTCGGGTGTTTTGGGACTGAATTTGAGATATCGACTTTTTGGCACCTAAAAGATCGATTTTTAGCATGTTTTTAGCCTATATTTTGAAAATATTCTAGCACTGAGTAGGCATGTACAGATTGCTTCTGGGACCCCAAAATATTGAATTTTCGGGTGTTTTGAGCCTGAATTTGAGATATAAACGGGTACAGAAGATACATGCACATAATGACTTTGGGCACCAAAAATATCGATTTTCAGCATGTTTTGGGCCTGAATTTTGAAAATACTCTAACACGGAGTAGACATGTACAGATCGCTTCTGGGACCCCAAAATATCGAATTTTCGGGTGTTTAGGGCCAGAATTTGAGATATAAACGGGTACAGAAGATACATGCACATATTGACTTTGGGCATCTAAAATATCGATTTTCAGCATGTTTTGGGCCTGTATTTTGAAAATACTCTAACACTGAGTAGGCATGTACAGATTGCTTCTGGGACCCCCAAATATTGAATTTTCGGGTGTTTTGAGCCTGAATTTTAGATATAAACGGGTACTGAAGATGCATGCACATATCAACTTTTGTTCACCTAAAAGATCGATTTTCAGTATGTTTTGAGCATGTATTTTGAAAATACTCTAACACGGAGTAACCATGTACAGATACCTTCTGGGATCTCTAAATATCGAATTTTCGGGTGTTTTGGGACTGAATTTGAGATATCGATTTTTTGGCACCTAAAATGTCGATTTTTAGCATGTTTTTAGCCTATATTTTGAAAATATTCTAGCACTGTGTAGGCATGTACAGATTGCTTCTGGGACCCCAAAATATTGAATTTTCGGAGGTTTTGAGCCTGAATTTGAGATATAAACGGGGACAGAAGATACATGCACATATTGACTTTGGGCATCAAAAATATCGATTTTCAGTATGTTTTGAGCATGTATTTTGAAAATACTCTAACACGGAGTAGTCATGTACAGATCGCTTCTGGGACCCCTAAATATCGAATTTTCGGGTGTTTTGGGACTGAATTTGAGATATCGACTTTTTGGCACCTAAAAGATCGATTTTTAGCATGTTTTTAGCCTATATTTTGAAAATATTCTAGCACTGAGTAGGCATGTACAGATTGCTTCTGGGACCCCAAAATATTGAATTTTCGTGTGTTTTGAGCCTGAATTTGAGATATAAACGGGTACAGAAGATACATGCACATATTGACTTTGGGCATCTAAAATATCGATTTTCAGCATGTTTTGGGCCTGTATTTTGAAAATACTCTAACACTGAGTAGGCATGTACAGATTGCTTCTGGGACCCCAAAATATTGAATTTTCGGGTGTTTTGAGCCTGAATTTGAGATATAAACGGGTACTGAAGATGCATGCACATATCGACTTTTGTGCACCTAAAAGATCGATTTTCAGTATGTTTTGAGCATGTATTTTGAAAATACTCTAACACGGAGTAGGCATGTACAGATCGCTTCTGGGACCCCTAAATATCGAATTTTCGGGTGTTTTGGGACTGAATTTGAGATATCGACTTTTTGGCTCCTAAAAGATCGATTTTTAGCATGTTTTTAGCCTATATTTTGAAAATATTCTAGCACTGAGTAGGCATGTACAGATTGCTTCTGGGACCCCAAAATATTGAATTTTCGGGTGTTTTGAGCCTGATTTTGAGATATAAACGGGTACAGAAGATACATGCACATATTGACTTTGGGCACCAAAAATATCGATTTTCAGCATGTTTTGGGCCTGAATTTTGAAAATACTCTAACACGGAGTAGACATGTACAGATCGCTTCTGGGACCCCAAAATATCGAATTTTCGGGTGTTTTGAGCCAGAATTTGAGATATAAACGGGTACAGAAGATACATGCACTTATTGACTTTGGGCATCTAAAATATCGATTTTCAGCATGTTTTGGGCCTGTATTTTGAAAATACTCTAACACTGAGTAGGCATGTACAGATTGCTTCTGGGACCCCAAAATATTGAATTTTCGGGTGTTTTGAGCCTGATTTTGAGATATAAACGGGTACAGAAGATACATGCACATATTGACTTTGGGCACCAAAAATATCGATTTTCAGCATGTTTTGGGCCTGAATTTTGAAAATACTCTAACACGGAGTAGACATGTACAGATCGCTTCTGGGACCCCAAAATATCGAATTTTCGGGTGTTTTGAGCCAGAATTTGAGATATAAACGGGTACAGAAGATACATGCACTTATTGACTTTGGGCATCTAAAATATCGATTTTCAGCATGTTTTGGGCCTGTATTTTGAAAATACTCTAACACTGAGTAGGCATGTACAGATTGCTTCTGGGACCCCCAAATATCGAATTTTCGGGTGTTTTGAGCCTGAATTTTAGATATAAACGGGTACTGAAGATGCATGCACTAATCAACTTTTGTTCACCTAAAAGATCGATTTTCAATATGTTTTGAGCATGTATTTTGAAAATACTCTAACACGGAGTAAGCATGTACAGATACCTTCTGGGATCTCTAAATATCGAATTTTCGGGTGTTTTGGGACTGAATTTGAGATATCGATTTTTTGGCACCTAAAATGTCGATTTTTAGCATGTTTTTAGCCTATATTTTGAAAATATTCTAGCACTGTGTAGGCATGTACAGATTGCTTCTGGGACCCCAAAATATTGAATTTTCGGAGGTTTTGAGCCTGAATTTGAGATATAAACGGGTACAGAAGATACATGCACATATTGACTTTGGGCATCTAAAATATCGATTTTCAGTATGTTTTGAGCATGTATTTTGAAAATACTCTAACACGGAGTAGTCATGTACAGATCGCTTCTGGGACCCCTAAATATCGAATTTTCGGGTGTTTTGGGACTGAATTTGAGATATCGACTTTTTGGCACCTAAAAGATCGATTTTTAGCATGTTTTTAGCCTATATTTTGAAAATATTCTAGCACTGAGTAGGCATGTACAGATTGCTTCTGGGACCCCAAAATATTGAATTTTCGGGTGTTTTGAGCCTGAATTTGAGATATAATCGGGTTCAGAAGATACATGCACATATTGACTTTGGGCACCAAAAATATCGATTTTCTGCATGTTTTGGGCCTGAATTTTGAAAATACTCTAACACGGAGTAGGCATGTACAGATCGCTTCTGGGACCCCAAAATATCGAATTTTCGGGTGTTTAGGGCCAGAATTTGAGATATAAACGGGTACCGAAGATGCATGCACATATTGACTTTGGGCATCTAAAATATCGATTTTCAGCATGTTTTGGGCCAGTATTTTGAAAATACTTTAACACTGAATAAGCATGTACAGATTGCTTCTGGGACCCCAAAATATTGAATTTTCGGGTGTTTTGAGCCTGAATTTGATATATAAACGGGTACTGAAGATGCATGCACATATCGACTTTTGTGCACCTAAAAGATCGATTTTCAGTATGTTTTGAGCATGTATTTTGAAAATACTCTAACACGGAGTAGGCATGTACAGATCGCTTCTGGGACCCCTAAATATCGAATTTTCGGGTGTTTTGGGACTGAATTTGAGATATCGACTTTTTGGCACCTAAAAGATCGATTTTTAGCATGTTTTTAGCCTATATTTTGAAAATATTCTAGCACTGAGTAGGCATGTACAGATTGCTTCTGGGACCCCAAAATATTGAATTTTCGGGTGTTTTGAGCCTGAATTTGAGATATAAACGGGTACAGAAGATACATGCACATATTGACTTTGGGCACCAAAAATATCGATTTTCAGCATGTTTTGGGCCTGAATTTTGAAAATACTCTAACACGGAGTAGACATGTACAGATCGCTTCTGGGACCCCAAAATATCGAATTTTCGGGTGTTTAGGGCCAGAATTTGAGATATAAACGGGTACAGAAGATACATGCACATATTGACTTTGGGCATCTAAAATATCGATTTTCAGCATGTTTTGGGCCTGTATTTTGAAAATACTCTAACACTGAGTAGGCATGTACAGATTGCTTCTGGGACCCCCAAATATTGAATTTTCGGGTGTTTTGAGCCTAAATTTTAGATATAAACGGGTACTGAAGATGCATGCACATATCAACTTTTGTTCACCTAAAAGATCGATTTTCAGTATGTTTTGAGCATGTATTTTGAAAATACTCTAACACGGAGTAAGCATGTACAGATACCTTCTGGGATCTCTAAATATCGAATTTTCGGGTGTTTTGGGACTGAATTTGAGATATCGATTTTTTGGCACCTAAAATGTCGATTTTTAGCATGTTTTTAGCCTATATTTTGAAAATATTCTAGCACTGTGTAGGCATGTACAGATTGCTTCTGGGACCCCAAAATATTGAATTTTCGGAGGTTTTGAGCCTGAATTTGAGATATAAACGGGTACAGAAGATACATGCACATATTGACTTTGGGCATCTAAAATATCGATTTTCAGTATGTTTTGAGCATGTATTTTGAAAATACTCTAACACGGAGTAGTCATGTACAGATCGCTTCTGGGACCCCTAAATATCGAATTTTCGGGTGTTTTGGGACTGAATTTGAGATATCGACTTTTTGGCTCCTAAAAGATCGATTTTCATCATGTTTTTAGCCTATATTTTGAAAATATTCTAGCACTGAGTAGGCATGTACAGATTGCTTCTGGGACCCCAAAATATTGAATTTTCGGGTGTTTTGAGCCTGAATTTGAGATATAAACGGGTACAGAAGATACATGCACATATTGACTTTGGGCACCAAAAATATCGATTTTCTGCATGTTTTGGGCCTGAATTTTGAAAATACTCTAACACGGAGTAGGCATGTACAGATCGCTTCTGGGACCCCAAAATATCGAATTTTCGGGTGTTTAGGGCCAGAATTTGAGATATAAACGGGTACAGAAGATGCATGCACATATCGACTTTTGGGCACCTAAAAGATCGATTTTCAGTATGTTTTAGGCCTGTATTTTGAAAATACTCTAACACGGAGTAAGCATGTACAGATACCTTCTGGGATCTCTAAATATCGAATTTTCGGGTGTTTTGGGACTGAATTTGAGATATCGATTTTTTGGCACCTAAAATGTCGATTTTTAGCATGTTTTTAGCCTATATTTTGAAAATATTCTAGCACTGTGTAGGCATGTACAGATTGCTTCTGGGACCCCAAAATATTGAATTTTCGGAGGTTTTGAGCCTGAATTTGAGATATAAACGGGTACAGAAGATACATGCACATATTGACTTTGGGCATCTAAAATATCGATTTTCAGTATGTTTTGAGCATGTATTTTGAAAATACTCTAACACGGAGTAGGCATGTACAGATCGCTTCTGGGACCCCTAAATATCGAATTTTCGGGTGTTTTGGGACTGAATTTGAGATATCGACTTTTTGGCACCTAAAAGATCGATTTTTAGCATGTTTTTATCCTATATTTTGAAAATATTCTAGCACTGAGTAGGCATGTACAGATTGCTTCTGGGACCCCAAAATATTGAATTTTCGGGTGTTTTGAGCCTGAATTTGAGATATAAACGGGTACAGAAGATACATGCACATATTGACTTTGGGCATCTAAAATATCGATTTTCAGCATGTTTTGGGCCTGTATTTTGAAAATACTCTAACACTGAGTAGGCATGTACAGATTGCTTCTGGGACCCCAAAATATTGAATTTTCGGGTGTTTTGAGCCTGAATTTGAGATATAAACGGGTACTGAAGATGCATGCACATATCGACTTTTGTGCACCTAAAAGATCGATTTTCAGTATGTTTTGAGCATGTATTTTGAAAATACTCTAACACGGAGTAGGCATGTACAGATCGCTTCTGGGACCCCTAAATATCGAATTTTCGGGTGTTTTGGGACTGAATTTGAGATATCGACTTTTTGGCTCCTAAAAGATCGATTTTCATCATGTTTTTAGCCTATATTTTGAAAATATTCTAGCACTGTACAGATTGCTTCTGGGACCCCAAAATATTGAATTTTCGGGTGTTTTGAGCCTGAATTTGAGATATAAACGGGTACAGAAGATACATGCACATATTGACTTTGGGCACCAAAAATATCGATTTTCTGCATGTTTTGGGCCTGAATTTTGAAAATACTCTAACACGGAGTAGGCATGTACAGATCGCTTCTGGGACCCCAAAATATCGAATTTTCGGGTGTTTAGGGCCAGAATTTGAGATATAAACGGGTACAGAAGATGCATGCACATATCGACTTTTGGGCACCTAAAAGATCGATTTTCAGTATGTTTTTGGCCTGTATTTTGAAAATACTCTAAAACGGAGTAAGCATGTACAGATACCTTCTCGGACCTCTAAATATCGAATTTTCGGGCGTTTTGGGACTGAATTTGAGATATCGATTTTTTGGCACCTAAAATGTCGATTTTTAGCATGTTTTTAGCCTATATTTTGAAAATATTCTAGCACTGTGTAGGCATGTACAGATTGCTTCTGGGACCCCAAAATATTGAATTTTCGGGTGTTTTGAGCCTGAATTTGAGATATAAACGGGTACAGAAGATACATGCACATATTGACTTTGGGCATCTAAAATATCGATTTTCAGTATGTTTTGAGCATGTATTTTGAAAATACTCTAACACGGAGTAGGCATGTACAGATCGCTTCTGGGACCCCAAAATATTGAATTTTCGGGTGTTTTGGGACTGAATTTGAGATATCGACTTTTTGGCACCTAAAAGATCGATTTTTAGCATGTTTTTAGCCTTTATTTTGAAAATATTCTAGCACTGAGTAGGCATGTACAGATTGCTTCTAGGACCCCAAAATATTGAATTTTCGGGTGTTTTGAGCCTGAATTTGAGATATAAACGGGTACAGAAGATACATGCACATATTGACTTTGGGCACCAAAAATATCGGTTTTCAGCATGTTTTGGGCCTGAATTTTGAAAATACTCTAACACGGAGTAGGCATGTACAGATCGCTTCTGGGACCCCAAAAATTCGAATTTTCGGGTGTTTAGGGCCAGAATTTGAGATATAAACGGGTACAGAAGATGCATGCACATATCAACTTTTGGGCACCTAAAAGATCGATTATCAGTATGTTTTTGGCCTGTATTTTGAAAATACTCTAACACGGAGTAGGCATGTACAGATACCTTCTGGGACCTCTAAATATCGAATTTTCGGGTGTTTTGGGACTGAATTTGAGATATCGATTTTTTCGCACCTAAAATGTCGATTTTTAGCATGTTTTTAGCCTATATTTTGAAAATATTCTAGCACTGTGTAGGCATGTACAGATTGCTTCTGGGACCCCAAAATATTGAATTTTCGGGTGTTTTGAGCCTGAATTTGAGATATAAAAGGGTACAGAAGATACATGCACATATTGACTTTGGGCATCTAAAATATCGATTTTCAGCATGTTTTGGGCCAGTATTTTGAAAATACTCTAACACTGAATAAGCATGTACAGATTGCTTCTGGGACCCCAAAATATTGAATTTTCGGGTGTTTTGAGCCTGAATTTGATATATAAACGGGTACTGAAGATGCATGCACATATCGACTTTTGTGCACCTAAAAGATCGATTTTCAGTATGTTTTGAGCATGTATTTTGAAAATACTCTAACACGGAGTAGGCATGTACAGATCGCTTCTGGGACCCCTAAATATCGAATTTTCGGGTGTTTTGGGACTGAATTTGAGATATCGACTTTTTGGCACCTAAAAGATCGGTTTTTAGCATGTTTTTAGCCTATATTTTGAAAATATTCTAGCACTGAGTAGGCATGTACAGATTGCTTCTGGGACCCCAAAATATTGAATTTTCGGGTGTTTTGAGCCTGAATTTGAGATATAAACGGGTACAGAAGATACATGCACATATTGACTTTGGGCACCAAAAATATCGATTTTCAGCATGTTTTGGGCCTGAATTTTGAAAATACTCTAACACGGAGTAGACATGTACAGATCGCTTCTGGGACCCCAAAATATCGAATTTTCGGGTGTTTAGGGCCAGAATTTGAGATATAAACGGGTACAGAAGATACATGCACATATTGACTTTGGGCATCTAAAATATCGATTTTCAGCATGTTTTGGGCCTGTATTTTGAAAATACTCTAACACTGAGTAGGCATGTACAGATTGCTTCTGGGACCCCCAAATATTGAATTTTCGGGTGTTTTGAGCCTGAATTTTAGATATAAACGGGTACAGAAGATACATGCACATATTGACTTTGGGCATCTAAAATATCGATTTTCAGTATGTTTTGATCATGTATTTTGAAAATACTCTAACACGGATTAGGCATGTACAGATCGCTTCTGGGACCCCTAAATATCGAATTTTCGGGTGTTTTGGGACTGAATTTGAGATATCGACTTTTTGGCACCTAAAAGATCGATTTTTAGCATGTTTTTAGCCTATATTTTGAAAATATTCTAGCACTGAGTAGGCATGTACAGATTGCTTCTGGGACCCCAAAATATTGAATTTACGGGTGTTTTGAGCCTGAATTTGAGATATAAACGGGTACAGAAGATACATGCACATATTAACTTTGGGCACCAAAAATATCGATTTTCAGCATGTTTTGGGCCTGAATTTTGAAAATACTCTAACACGGAGTGTGCATGTACAGATCGCTTCTGGGACCCCAAAATATCGAATTTTCGGGTGTTTAGGGCCAGAATTTGAGATATAAACGGGTACAGAAGATGCATGCACATATCGACTTTTGGGCACCTAAAAGATCGATTTTCAGTATGTTTTTGGCCTGTATTTTGAAAATACTCTAACACGGAGTAGGCATGTACAGATCGCTTCTGGGACCCCTAAATATCGAATTTTCGGGTGTTTTGGGACTGAATTTGAGATATCGATTTTTTGGCACCTAAAAGATCGATTTTTAGCATGTTTTTAGCCTATATTTTGAAAATATTCTAGCACTGAGTAGGCATGTACAGATTGCTTCTGGGACCCCAAAATATTGAATTTTCGGGTGTTTTGAGCCTGAATTTGAGATATAAACGGGTACAGAAGATACATGCACATATTAACTTTGGGCACCAAAACAATCGATTTTCAGCATGTTTTGGGCCTGAATTTTGAAAATACTCTAACACGGAGTATGCATGTACAGATTGCTTCTGGGACCCCAAAATATCGAATTTTCGGGTGTTTAGGGTCAGAATTTGAGATATAAACGGGTACAGAAGATGCATGCACATATCGACTTTTGGGCACCTAAAAGATCGATTTTCAGTATGTTTTTGGCCTGTATTTTGAAAATACTCTAACACGGAGTAGGCATGTACAAATACCATCTGGGACCTCTAAATATCGAATTTTCGGGTGTTTTGGGACTGAATTTGAGATATCGATTTTTTGGCACCTAAAATGTCGATTTTTAGCATGTTTTTAGCCTATATTTTGAAAATATTCTAGCACTGTGTAGGCATGTACAGATTGCTTCTGGGACCCCAAAATATTGAATTTTCGGGTGTTTTGAGCCTGAATTTGAGATATAAACGGGTACAGAAGATACATGCACATATTGACTTTGGGCATCTAAAATATCGATTTTCAGCATGTTTTGAGCATGTATTTTGAAAATATTCTAGCACTGCGTAGGCATGTACAGATTGCTTCTGGGACCCCAAAATATTGAATTTTCGGGTGTTTTGAGCCTGAATTTGAGATATAAACGGGTACAGAAGATACATGCACATATTGACTTTGGGCATCTAAAATATCGATTTTCAGCATGTTTTGGGCCTGTATTTTGAAAATACTCTAACACTGAGTAGGCATGTACAGATTGCTTCTGGGACCCCAAAATATTGAATTTTCGGGTGTTTTGAGCCTGAATTTTAGATATAAACGTGTACTGAAGATGCATGCACATATCTACTTTTGTGCACTTAAAAGATCGATTTTCAGTATGTTTTGAGCATGTATTTTGAAAATACTCTAACACGGAGTAGGCATCTACAGATCGCTTCTGGGACCCCTAAATATCGAATTTTCTGGTGTTTTGGGGCTGAATTTGAGATATCGACTTTTTGGCACCAAAAAGATCGATTTTTAGCATGTTTTTAGCCTATATTTTGAAAATATTCTAGCACTGTACAGATTGCTTCTGGGACCCCAAAATATTGAATTTTCGGGTTTTTTTAGCCTGAATTTGAGATATAAACGGGTACAGAAGATACATGCACATATTGACTTTGGGCACCAAAAATATCGATTTTCAGTATGTTTTGGGCCTGAATTTTGAAAGTACTCTAACACGGAGTAGGCATGTACAGATCGCTTCTGGGACCCCAAAATATCGAATTTTCGGGTGTTTAGGGCCAGAATTTGAGATATAAACGGGTACAGAAGATGCATGCACATATCGACTTTTGGGCACCTAAAAGATCGATTTTCATTATGTTTTTGGCCTGTATTTTGAAAATACTCTAACACGGAGTAGGCATGTACAGATCGCTTCTGGGACCCCTAAATATCGAATTTTCGGGTGTTTTGGGACTGAATTTGAGATATCGATTTTTTGGCACCTAAAAGATCGATTTTTAGCATGTTTTTAGCCTATATTTTGAAAATATTCTAGCACTGAGTAGGCATGTACAGATTGCTTCTGGGACCCCAAAATATTGAATTTTCGGGTGTTTTGAGCCTGAATTTGAGATATAAACGGGTACAGAAGATACATGCACATATTAACTTTGGGCACCAAAAATATCGATTTTCAGCATGTTTTGGGCCTGAATTTTGAAAATACTCTAACACGGAGTATGCATGTACAGATCGCTTCTGGGACCCCAAAATATCGAATTTTAGGGTGTTTAGTGCCATAATTTGAGATATAAACGGGTACAGAAGATGCATGCACATATCGACTTTTGGGCACCTAAAAGATCGATTTTCAGTATGTTTTTGGCCTGTATTTTGAAAATACTCTAACACAGAGTAGGCATGTACAGATACCATCTGGGACCTCTAAATATCGAATTTTCGGGTGTTTTGGGACTGAATTTGAGATATCGATTTTTTGGCACCTAAAATGTCGATTTTTAGCATGTTTTTAGCCTATATTTTGAAAATATTCTAGCACTTTGTAGGCATGTACAGATTGCTTCTGGGACCCCAAAATATTGAATTTTCGGGTGTTTTGAGCCTGAATTTGAGATATAAACGGGTACTGAAGATGCATGCACATATCGACTTTTGTGCACCTAAAAGATCGATTTTCAGTATGTTTTGAGCATGTATTTTGAAAATACTCTAACACGGGGTAGGCATGTACAGATCGCTTCTGGGACCCCTAAATATCGAATTTTCGGGTGTTTTGGGACTGAATTTGAGATATCGACTTTTTGGCACCTAAAAGATCGATTTTTAGCATGTTTTTAGCCTATATTTTGAAAATATTCTAGCACTGTACAGATTGCTTCTGGGACCCCAAAATATTGAATTTTCGGGTGTTTTGAGCCTGAATTTGAGATATAAACGGGTACAGAAGATACATGCACATATTGACTTTGGGCACCAAAAATATCGATTTTCAGCATGTTTTGGGCCTGAATTTTGAAAATACTCTAACACGGAGTAGGCATGTACAGATCGCTTCTGGGACCCCAAAATATCGATTTTTCGGGTGTTTAGGGTCAGAATTTGAGATATAAACGGGTACAGAAGATGCATGCACATATCGACTTTTGGGCACCTAAAAGATCGATTTTCAGTATGTTTTTGGCCTGTATTTTGAAAATACTCTAACACGGAGAAGGCATGTACAGATACCTTCTGGAACCTCTAAATATCGAATTTTCGGGCGTTTTGGGACTGAATTTGAGATATCGATTTTTTGGCACCTAAAATGTCGATTATTAGCATGTTTTTAGCCTATATTTTGAAAATATTCTAGCACTGAGTAGGCATGTACAGATTGCTTCTGGGACCCCAAAATATTGAATTTTCGGGTGTTTTGAGCCTGAATTTGAGATATAAACGGGTACAGAAAATACATGCACATATTGACTTTGGGCATCTAAAATATCGATTTTCAGCATGTTTTGAGCATGTATTTTGAAAATATTTTAGCACTGTGTAGGCATGTACAGATTGCTTCTGGGACCCCAAAATATTGAATTTTCGGGTGTTTTGAGCCTGAATTTGAGATATAAACGGGTACAGAAGATACATGCACATATTGACTTTGGGCATCTAAAATATCGATTTTCAGCATGTTTTGAGCATGTATTTTGAAAATACTCTAACACTGAGTAGGCATGTACAGATTGCTTCTGGGACCCCAAAATATTGAATTTTCGGGTGTTTTGAGCCTGAATTTTAGATATAAACGGGTACTGAAGATGCATGCAAATATCGACTTTTGTGCACCTAAAAGATCGATTTTCAGTATGTTTTGAGCATGTATTTTGAAAATACTTTAACACGGAGTAGGCATCTACAGATCGCTTCTGGGACCCCTAAATATCGAATTTTCGGGTGTTTTGGGACTGAATTTAAGATATCGACTTTTTGGAACCTAAAAGATCGATTTTTAGCATGTTTTTAGCCTATATTTTGAAAATATTCTAGCACTGTACAGATTGCTTCTGGGACCCCAAAATATTGAATTTTCGGGTGTTTTGAGCCTGAATTTGAGATATAAACGGGTACAGAAGATACATGCACATATTGACTTTGGGCACCAAAAATATCGATTTTCAGTATGTTTTGGGCCTGAATTTTGAAAATACTCTAACACGGAGTAGGCATGTACAGATCGCTTCTGGGACCCCAAAATATCGAATATTCGCGTTTTTAGGGCCAGAATTTGAGATATAAACGGGTACAGAAGATGCATGCACATATCGACTTTTGGGCACCTAAAAGATCGATTTTCATTATGTTTTTGGCCTGTATTTTGAAAATACTCTAACACGGAGTAGGCATGTACAGATCGCTTCTGGGACCCCTAAATATCGAATTTTCGGGTGTTTTGGGACTGAATTTGAGATATCGACTTTTTGGCACCTAAAAGATCTATTTTTAGCATGTTTTTAGCCTATATTTTGAAAATATTCTAGCACTGAGTAGGCATGTACAGATTGCTTCTGGGACCCCAAAATATTGAATTTTCGGGTGTTTTGAGCCTGAATTTGAGATATAAACGGGTACAGAAGATACATGCACATATTATCTTTGGGCACCAAAAATATCGATTTTCAGCATGTTTTGGGCCTGAATTTTGAAAATACTCTAACACGGAGTATGCATATACAGATCGCTTCTGGGACCCCAAAATATCGAATTTTCGGGTGTTTAGGGCCAGAATTTGAGATATAAACGGGTACAGAAGATGCATGCACATATCGACTTTTGGGCACCTAAAAGATCGATTTTCAGTATGTTTTTGGCCTGTATTTTGAAAATACTCTAACACGGAGTAGGCATGTACAGATATCATCTGGGACCTCTAAATATCGAATTTTCGGGTGTTTTGGGACTGAATTTGAGATATAGATTTTTTGGCACCTAAAATGTCGATTTTTAGCATGTTTTTAGCCTATATTTTGAAAATATTCTAGCACTGTGTAGGCATGTACAGATTGCTTCTGGGACCCCAAAATATTGAATTTTCGGGTGTTTTGAGCCTGAATTTGAGATATAAACGGGTACAGAAGATACATGCACACATTGACTTTGGGCATCTAATATCTCGATTTTCAGCATGTTTTGGGCCTGAATTTTGAAAATACTCTAACACTGAGTAGGCATGTACAGATTGCTTCTGGGACCCCAAAATATTGAATTTTCGGGTGTTTTGAGCCTGAATTTGAGATATAAACGGGTACAGAAGATACATGCACATATTATCTTTGGGCACCAAAAATATCGATTTTCAGCATGTTTTGGGCCTGAATTTTGAAAATACTCTAACAAGGAGTATGCATATACAGATCGCTTCTGGGACCCCAAAATATCGAATTTTCGGGTGTTTAGGGCCAGAATTTGAGATATAAACGGGTACAGAAGATGCATGCACATATCGACTTTTGGGCACCTAAAAGATCGATTTTCAGTATGTTTTTGGCCTGTATTTTGAAAATACTCTAACACGGAGTAGGCATGTACAGATATCATCTGGGACCTCTAAATATCGAATTTTCGGGTGTTTTGGGACTGAATTTGAGATATAGATTTTTTGGCACCTAAAATGTCGATTTTTAGCATGTTTTTAGCCTATATTTTGAAAATATTCTAGCACTGTGTAGGCATGTACAGATTGCTTCTGGGACCCCAAAATATTGAATTTTCGGGTGTTTTGAGCCTGAATTTGAGATATAAACGGGTACTGAAGATGCATGCACATATCGACTTTTGGGCACCTAAAAGATCGATTTTCAGTATGTTTTGAGCATGTATTTTGAAAATACTCTAACACGGAGTAGGCATGTACAGATCGCTTCTGGGACCCCTAAATATCGAATTTTCGGGTGTTTTGGGACTGAATTTCTGATATCGACTTTTTGGCACCTAAAAGATCGATTTTTAGCTTGTTTTTAGCCTATATTTTGAAAATATTCTAGCACTGTACAGATTGCTTCTGGGACCCCAAAATATTGAATTTTCGGGTGTTTTGAGCCTGAATTTGAGATATAAACGGGTACAGAAGATACATGCACATATTGACTTTGGGCACCAAAAATATCGATTTTCAGCATGTTTTGGGCCTGAATTTTGAAAATACTCTAACACGGAGTAGGCATGTACAGATCGCTTCTGGGACCCCAAAATATCGAATTTTCGGGTGTTTAGGGCCAGAATTTGAGATATAAACAGGTACAGAAGATGAATGCACATATCGACTTTTGGGCACCTAAAAGATCGATTTTCAGTATGTTTTTGGCCTGTAATTTGAAAATACTCTAACACGGAGTAGGCATGTACAGATACCTTCTGGGACCTCTAAATATCGAATTTTCGGGTGTTTTGGGACTGAATTTGAGATATCGATTTTTTGGCACCTAAAATGTCGATTTTTAGCATGTTTTTAGCCTATATTTTGAAAATATTCTAGCACTGTGTAGGCATGTACAGATTGCTTCTGGGACCCCAAAATATTGAATTTTCGGGTGTTTTGAGCCTGAATTTGAGATATAAACGGGTACAGAAGATACATGCACATAATGACTTTTGGGCATCTAAAATATCGATTTTCAGCATGTTTTGGGCCTGTATTTTGAAAATACTCTAACACGGAGTAGGCATATACAGATTGCTTCTGGGACCCCAAAATATTGAATTTTCGGGTGTTTTGAGCCTGAATTTGAGATATAAACGGGTACTGAAGATGCATGCACATATCGACTTTTGTGCACCTAAAAGATCGATTTTCAGTATGTTTTGAGCATGTATTTTGAAAATACTCTAACACGGAGTAGGCATGTACAGATCGCTTCTGGGACCCCTAAATATCGAATTTTCGGGTGTTTTGGGACTGAATTTGAGATATCGACTTTTTGGCACCTAAAAGATCGATTTTTAGCATGTTTTTAGCCTATATTTTGAAAATATTCTAGCACTGAGTAGGCATGTACAGATTGCTTCTGGGACCCCAAAATATTGAATTTTCGGGTGTTTTGAGCCTGAATTTGAGATATAAACGGGTACAGAAGATACATGCACATATTGACTTTGGGCACCAAAAATGTCGATTTTCAGCATGTTTTGGGCCTGAATTTTGAAAATACTCTAACACGGAGTAGGCATGTACAGATCGCTTCTGGGACCCCAAAATATCGAATTTTCGGGTGTTTAGGGCCAGAATTTGAGATATAAACGGGTACAGAAGATGCATGCACATATCGACTTTTGGGCACCTAAAAGATCGATTTTCAGTATGTTTTTGGCCTGTATTTTGAAAATACTCTAACACGGAGTAGGCACGTACAGATTGCTTCTGGGACCCCAAAATATTGAATTTTCGGGTGTTTTGAGCCTGAATTTGAGATATAAACGGGTACTGAAGATGCATGCACATATCGACTTTTGTGCACCTAAAAGATCGATTTTCAGTATGTTTTGAGCATGTATTTTGAAAATACTCTAACACTGAGTAGGCATGTACAGATCGCTTCTGGGACCCCTAAATATCGAATTTTCGGGTGTTTTGGGACTGAATTTGAGATATCGACTTTTTGGCACCTAAAATGTCGATTTTTAGCATGTTTTTAGCCTATATTTTGAAAATATTCTAGCACTGTGTAGGCATGTACAGATTGCTTCTGGGACCCAAAAATATTGAATTTTCGGGTGTTTTGAGCCTGAATTTGAGATATAAACGGGTACAGAAGATACATGCACATATTGACTTAGGGCATCTAAAATATCGATTTTCAGCATGTTTTGGGCCTGTATTTTGAAAATACTCTAACACTGAGTAGGCATGTACAGATTGCTTCTGGGACCCCAAAATATTGAATTTTCGGGTGTTTTGAGCCTGAATTTGAGATATAAACGGGTACTGAAGATGCATGCACATATCGACTTTTGTGCACCTAAAAGATCGATTTTCAGTATGTTTTGAGCATGTATTTTAAAAATACTCTAACACGGAGTAGGCATGTACAGATCGCTTCTGGGACCCCTAAATATCGAATTTTCGGGTGTTTTGGGACTGAATTTGAGATATCGACTTTTTGGCACCTAAAAGATCGATTTTTAGCATGTTTTTAGCCTATATTTTGAAAATATTCTAGCACTGAGTAGGCATGTACAGATTGCTTCTGGGACCCCAAAATATTGAATTTTCGGGTGTTTTGAGCCTGAATTTGAGATATAAACGGGTACAGAAGATACATGCACATATTGACTTTGGGCACCAAAAATATCGATTTTCAGCATGTTTTGGGCCTGAATTTTGAAAATACTCTAACACGGAGTAGGCATGTACAGATCGCTTCTGGGACCCCAAAATATCGAATTTTCGGGTGTTTAGGGCCAGAATTTGAGATATAAACGTGTACAGAAGATGCATGCACATATCGACTTTTGTGCACCTAAAAGATCGATTTTCAGTATGTTTTTGGCCTGTATTTTGAAAATACTCTAACATGGAGTAAGCATGTACAGATACCTTCTGGGACCCCTAAATATCGAATTTTCGGGTGTTTTGGGACTGAATTTGAGATATCGACTTTTTGGCACCTAAAATGTCGATTTTTAGCATGTTTTTAGATTATATTTTGAAAATATTCTAGCACTGTGTAGGCATGTACAGATTGCTTCTGGGACCCAAAAATATTGAATTTTCGGGTGTTTTGAGCCTGAATTTGAGATATAAACGGGTACAGAAGATACATGCACATATTGACTTTGGGCATCTAAAATATCGATTTTCAGCATGATTTGGGCCTGTATTTTGAAAATACTCTAACACTGAGTAGGCATGTACAGATTGCTTCTGGGACCCCAAAATATTGAATTTTCGGGTGTTTTGAGCCTGAATTTGAGATATAAACGGGTACTGAAGATGCATGCACATATCGACTTTTGGGCACCTAAAAGATCGATTTTCAGTATGTTTTGAGCATGTATTTTGAAAATACTCTAACACGGAGTAGGCATGTACAGATCGCTTCTGGGACCCCTAAATATCGAATTTTCGGGTGTTTTGGGACTGAATTTGAGATATCGACTTTTTGGCACCTAAAAGATCGATTTTTAGCATGTTTTTAGCCTATATTTTGAAAATATTCTAGCACTGAGTAGGCATGTACAGATTGCTTCTGGGACCCCAAAATATTGAATTTTCGGGTGTTTTGAGCCTGAATTTGAGATATAAACGGGTACAGAAGATACATGCACATATTGACTTTGGGCACCAAAAATATCGATTTTCAGCATGTTTTGGGCCTGAATTTTGAAAATACTCTAACACGGAGTAGGCATGTACAGATCGCTTCTGGGACCCCAAAATATCGAATTTTCTGGTGTTTAGGGCCAGAATTTGAGATATAAACGGGTACAGAAGATGCATGCACATATCGACTTTTGGGCACCTAAAAGATCGATTTTCAGTATGTTTTGAGCATGTATTTTGAAAATACTCTAACACGGAGTAGGCATGTACAGATCGCTTCTGGGACCCCTAAATATCGAATTTTCGGGTGTTTTGGGACTGAATTTGAGATATCGACTTTTTGGCACCTAAAAGATCGATTTTTAGCATGTTTTTAGCCTATATTTTGAAAATATTCTAGCACTGAGTAGGCATGTACAGATTGCTTCTGGGACCCCAAAATATTGAATTTTCGGGTGTTTTGAGCCTGAATTTGAGATATAAACGGGTACAGAAGATACATGCACATATTGACTTTGGACACCAAAAATATCGATTTTCAGCATGTTTTGGGCCTGAATTTTGAAAATACTCTAACACGGAGTAGGCATGTACAGATCGCTTCTGGGACCAAAAAATATCGAATTTTCGGGTGTTTAGGGCCAGAATTTGAGATATAAACGGGTACAGAAGATGCATGCACATATCGACTTTTGGGCACCTAAAAGATCGATTTTCAGTATGTTTTTGGCCTGTATTTTGAAAATACTCTAACACGGAGTAAGCATGTACAGATACCTTCTGGGACCTCTAAATATCGAATTTTCGGGTGTTTTGGGACTGAATTTGAGATATCGATTTTTTGGCACCTAAAATGTCGATTTTTAGAATGTTTTTAGCCTATATTTTGAAAATATTCTAGCACTGAGTAGGCACGTACAGATTGCTTCTGGGACCCCAAAATATTGAATTTTCGGGTGTTTTGAGCCTGAATTTGAGATATAAACGGGTACAGAAGATACATGCACATATTGACTTTGGGCACCAAAAATATCAATTTTCAGCATGTTTGGGGCCTGAATTTTGAAAATACTCTGACACGGAGTAGGCATGTACAGATCGCTTCTGGAACCCCAAAATATCGAATTTTCGAGTGTTTAGGGCCAGAATTTGAGATATAAACGGGTACAGAAGATGCATGCACATATCGACTTTTGGGCACCTAAAAGATCGATTTTCAGTATGTTTTTGGCCTGTATTTTGAAAATACTCTAACACGGAGTAGGCATGTACAGATTGCTTCTGGGACCCCAAAATATTGAATTTTCGGGTGTTTTGAGCCTGAATTTGAGATATAAACGGGTACAGAAGATGCATGCACATATCGACTTTTGTGCACCTAAAAGATCGATTTTCAGTATGTTTTGAGCATGTATTTTGAAAATACTCTAACACGGAGTAGGCATGTATAGATCGCTTCTGGGACCCCTAAATATCGAATTTTCGGGTGTTTTGGGACTGAATTTGAGATATCGACTTTTTGGCACCTAAAATGTCGATTTTTAGCATGTTTTTAGATTATATTTTGAAAATATTCTAGCACTGTGTAGGCATGTACAGATTGCTTCTGGGACCCAAAAATATTGAATTTTAGGGTGTTTTGAGCCTGAATTTGAGATATAAACGGGTACAGAAGATACATGCACATATTGACTTTGGGCATCTAAAATATCGATTTTCAGCATGATTTGGGCCTGTATTTTGAAAATACTCTAACACTGAGTAGGCATGTACAGATTGCTTCTGGGACCCCAAAATATTGAATTTTCGGGTGTTTTGAGCCTGAATTTGAGATATAAACGGGTACTGAAGATGCATGCACATATCGACTTTTGGGCACCTAAAAGATCGATTTTCAGTATGTTTTGAGCATGTATTTTGAAAATACTCTAACACGGAGTAGGCATGTACAGATCGCTTCTGGGACCCCTAAATATCGAATTTTCGGGTGTTTTGGGACTGAATTTGAGATATCGACTTTTTGGCACCTAAAAGATCGATTTTTAGCATGTTTTTAGCCTATATTTTGAAAATATTCTAGCACTGAGTAGGCATGTACAGATTGCTTCTGGGACCCCAAAATATTGAATTTTCGGGTGTTTTGAGCCTGAATTTGAGATATAAACGGGTACAGAAGATACATGCACATATTGACTTTGGGCACCAAAAATATCGATTTTCAGCATGTTTTGGGCCTGAATTTTGAAAATACTCTAACACGGAGTAGGCATGTACAGATCGCTTCTGGGACCCCAAAATATCGAATTTTCTGGTGTTTAGGGCCAGAATTTGAGATATAAACGGGTACAGAAGATGCATGCACATATCGACTTTTGGGCACCTAAAAGATCGATTTTCAGTATGTTTTGAGCATGTATTTTGAAAATACTCTAACACGGAGTAGGCATGTACAGATCGCTTCTGGGACCCCTAAATATCGAATTTTCGGGTGTTTTGGGACTGAATTTGAGATATCGACTTTTTGGCACCTAAAAGATCGATTTTTAGCATGTTTTTAGCCTATATTTTGAAAATATTCTAGCACTGAGTAGGCATGTACAGATTGCTTCTGGGACCCCAAAATATTGAATTTTCGGGTGTTTTGAGCCTGAATTTGAGATATAAACGGGTACAGAAGATACATGCACATATTGACTTTGGACACCAAAAATATCGATTTTCAGCATGTTTTGGGCCTGAATTTTGAAAATACTCTAACACGGAGTAGGCATGTACAGATCGCTTCTGGGACCCCAAAATATCGAATTTTCGGGTGTTTAGGGCCAGAATTTGAGATATAAACGGGTACAGAAGATGCATGCACATATCGACTTTTGGGCACCTAAAAGATCGATTTTCAGTATGTTTTTGGCCTGTATTTTGAAAATACTCTAACACGGAGTAAGCATGTACAGATACCTTCTGGGACCTCTAAATATCGAATTTTCGGGTGTTTTGGGACTGAATTTGAGATATCGATTTTTTGGCACCTAAAATGTCGATTTTTAGAATGTTTTTAGCCTATATTTTGAAAATATTCTAGCACTGAGTAGGCACGTACAGATTGCTTCTGGGACCCCAAAATATTGAATTTTCGGGTGTTTTGAGCCTGAATTTGAGATATAAACGGGTACAGAAGATACATGCACATATTGACTTTGGGCACCAAAAATATCAATTTTCAGCATGTTTGGGGCCTGAATTTTGAAAATACTCTGACACGGAGTAGGCATGTACAGATCGCTTCTGGAACCCCAAAATATCGAATTTTCGAGTGTTTAGGGCCAGAATTTGAGATATAAACGGGTACAGAAGATGCATGCACATATCGACTTTTGGGCACCTAAAAGATCGATTTTCAGTATGTTTTTGGCCTGTATTTTGAAAATACTCTAACACGGAGTAGGCATGTACAGATTGCTTCTGGGACCCCAAAATATTGAATTTTCGGGTGTTTTGAGCCTGAATTTGAGATATAAACGGGTACAGAAGATGCATGCACATATCGACTTTTGTGCACCTAAAAGATCGATTTTCAGTATGTTTTGAGCATGTATTTTGAAAATACTCTAACACGGAGTAGGCATGTACAGATCGCTTCTGGGACCCCTAAATATCGAATTTTCGGGTGTTTTGGGACTGAATTTGAGATATCGACTTTTTGGCACCTAAAATGTCGATTTTTAGCATGTTTTTAGCCTATATTTTGAAAATATTCTAGCACTGTGTAGGCATGTACAGATTACTTCTGGGACCTCTAAATATCGAATTTTCGGGTGTTTTGGGACTGAATTTGTGATATCGATTTTTTGGCACCTAAAATGTCGATTTTTAGCATGTTTTTAGCCTATATTTTGAAAATATTCTAGCACTGTGTAGGCATGTACAGATTGCTTCTGGGACCCCAAAATATTGAATTTTCGGGTGTTTTGAGCCTGAATTTGAGATATAAACGGGTACAGAAGATACATGCACATATTGACTTTGGGCATCTATAATATCGATTTTCAGCATGTTTTGGGCCTGTATTTTGAAAATACTCTAACACTGAGTAGGCATGTACAGATTGCTTCTGGGACCCCAAAATATTGAATTTTCGGGTGTTTTGAGCCTGAATTTGAGATATAAACGGGTACTGAAGATGCATGCACATATCGACTTTTGGGCACCTAAAAGATCGATTTTCAGTATGTTTTGAGCATGTATTTTGAAAATACTCTAACACGGAGTAGGCATGTACAGATCGCTTCTGGGACCCCTAAATATCGAATTTTCGGGTGTTTTGGGACTGAATTTGAGATATCGACTTTTTGGCACCTAAAAGATCGATTTTTAGCATGTTTTTAGCCTATATTTTGAAAATATTCTAGCACTGAGTAGGCATGTACAGATTGCTTCTTTTACCCCAAAATATTGAATTTTCGGGTGTTTTGAGCCTGAATTTGAGATATAAACGGGTACAGAAGATACATGCACATATTGACTTTGGGCACCAAAAATATCGATTTTCAGCATGTTTTGGGCCTGAATTTTGAAAATACTCTAACACGGAGTAGGCATGTACAGATCGCTTCTGGGACCCCAAAATATCGAATTTTCGGGTGTTTTGGGACTGAATTTGAGATATCGACTTTTTGGCACCTAAAATGTCGATTTTTAGCATGTTTTTAGCCTATATTTTGAAAATATTCTAGCACTGTGTAGGCATGTACAGATTGCTTCTGGGACCCAAAAATATTGAATTTTCGGGTGTTTTGAGCCTGAATTTGAGATATAAACGGGTACAGAAGATACATGCACATATTGACTTTGGGCATCTAAAATATCGATTTTCAGCATGTTTTGGGCCTGTATTTTGAAAATACTCTAACACTGAGTAGGCATGTACAGATTGCTTCTGGGACCCCAAAATATTGAATTTTCGGGTGTTTTGAGCCTGAATTTGAGATATAAACGGGTACTGAAGATGCATGCACATATCGACTTTTGTGCACCTAAAAGATCGATTTTCAGTATGTTTTGAGCATGTATTTTAAAAATACTCTAACACGGAGTAGGCATGTACAGATCGCTTCTGGGACCCCTAAATATCGAATTTTCGGGTGTTTTGGGACTGAATTTGAGATATCGACTTTTTGGCACCTAAAAGATCGATTTTTAGCATGTTTTTAGCCTATATTTTGAAAATATTCTAGCACTGAGTAGGCATGTACAGATTGCTTCTGGGACCCCAAAATATTGAATTTTCGGGTGTTTTGAGCCTGAATTTGAGATATAAACGGTACAGAAGATACATGCACATATTGACTTTGGGCACCAAAAATATCGATTTTCAGCATGTTTTGGGCCTGAATTTTGAAAATACTCTAACACGGAGTAGGCATGTACAGATCGCTTCTGGGACCCCAAAATATCGAATTTTCGGGTGTTTAGGGCCAGAATTTGAGATATAAACGGGTACAGAAGATGCATGCACATATCGACTTTTGGGCACCTAAAAGATCGATTTTCAGTATGTTTTTGGCCTGTATTTTGAAAATACTCTAACACGGAGTAAGCATGTACAGATACCTTCTGGGACCTCTAAATATCGAATTTTCGGGTGTTTTGGGACTGAATTTGAGATATCGATTTTTTGGCACCTAAAATGTCGATTTTTAGCATGTTTTTAGCCTATATTTTGAAAATATTCTAGCACTGAGTAGGCACGTACAGATTGCTTCTGGGACCCCAAAATATTGAATTTTCGGGTGTTTTGAGCCTGAATTTGAGATATAAACGGGTACAGAAGATACATGCACATATTGACTTTGGGCACCAAAAATATCAATTTTCAGCATGTTTGGGGCCTGAATTTTGAAAATACTCTAACACGGAGTAGGCATGTACAGATCGCTTCTGGGACCCCAAAATATCGAATTTTCGGGTGTTTAGGGCCAGAATTTGAGATATAAACGGGTACAGAAGATGCATGCACATATCGACTTTTGGGCACCTAAAAGATCGATTTTCAGTATGTTTTTGGCCTGTATTTTGAAAATACTCTAACACGGAGTAGGCATGTACAGATTGCTTCTGGGACCCCAAAATATTGAATTTTCGGGTGTTTTGAGCCTGAATTTGAGATATAAACGGGTACAGAAGATGCATGCACATATCGACTTTTGTGCACCTAAAAGATCGATTTTCAGTATGTTTTGAGCATGTATTTTGAAAATACTCTAACACGGAGTAGGCATGTATAGATCGTTTCTGGGATCCCTAAATATCGAATTTTCGGGTGTTTTGGGACTGAATTTGAGATATCGACTTTTTGGCACCTAAAATGTCGATTTTTAGCATGTTTTTAGCCTATATTTTGAAAATATTCTAGCACTGTGTAGGCATGTACAGATTGCTTCTGGGACCCAAAAATATTGAATTTTCGGGTGTTTTGAGCCTGAATTTGAGATATAAACGGGTACAGAAGATACATGCACATATTGACTTTGGGCATCTAAAATATCGATTTTCAGCATGATTTGGGCCTGTATTTTGAAAATACTCTAACACTGAGTAGGCATGTACAGATTGCGTCTGGGACCCCAAAATATTGAATTTTCGGGTGTTTTGAGCCTGAATTTGAGATATAAACGGGTACTGAAGATGCATGCACATATCGACTTTTGGGCACCTAAAAGATCGATTTTCAGTATGTTTTGAGCATGTATTTTGAAAATACTCTAACACGGAGTAGGCATGTACAGATCGCTTCTGGGACCCCTAAATATCGAATTTTCGGGTGTTTTGGGACTGAATTTGAGATATCGACTTTTTGGCACCTAAAAGATCGATTTTTAGCATGTTTTTAGCCTATATTTTGAAAATATTCTAGCACTGAGTAGGCATGTACAGATTGCTTCTGGGACCCCAAAATATTGAATTTTCGGGTGTTTTGAGCCTGAATTTGAGATATAAACGGGTACAGAAGATACATGCACATATTGACTTTGGGCACCAAAAATATCGATTTTCAGCATGTTTTGGGCCTGAATTTTGAAAATACTCTAACACGGAGTAGGCATGTACAGATCGCTTCTGGGACCCCAAAATATCGAATTTTCGGGTGTTTTGGGACTGAATTTGAGATATCGATTTTTTGGCACCTAAAATGTCGATTTTTAGAATGTTTTTAGCCTATATTTTGAAAATATTCTAGCACTGAGTAGGCACGTACAGATTGCTTCTGGGACCCCAAAATATTGAATTTTCGGGTGTTTTGAGCCTGAATTTGAGATATAAACGGGTACAGAAGATACATGCACATATTGACTTTGGGCACCAAAAATATCAATTTTCAGCATGTTTGGGGCCTGAATTTTGAAAATACTCTGACACGGAGTAGGCATGTACAGATCGCTTCTGGGACCCCAAAATATCGAATTTTCGGGTGTTTAGGGCCAGAATTTGAGATATAAACGGGTACAGAAGATGCATGCACATATCGACTTTTGGGCACCTAAAAGATCGATTTTCAGTATGTTTTTGGCCTGTATTTTGAAAATACTCTAACACGGAGTAGGCATGTACAGATTGCTTCTGGGACCCCAAAATATTGAATTTTCGGGTGTTTTGAGCCTGAATTTGAGATATAAACGGGTACAGAAGATGCATGCACATATCGACTTTTGTGCACCTAAAAGATCGATTTTCAGTATGTTTTGAGCATGTATTTTGAAAATACTCTAACACGGAGTAGGCATGTACAGATCGCTTCTGGGACCCCTAAATATCGAATTTTCGGGTGTTTTGGGACTGAATTTGAGATATCGACTTTTTGGCACCTAAAATGTCGATTTTTAGCATGTTTTTAGCCTATATTTTGAAAATATTCTAGCACTGTCTAGGCATGTACAGATTGCTTCTGGGACCCCAAAATATTGAATTTTCGGGTGTTTTGAGCCTGAATTTGAGATATAAACGGGTACTGAAGATGCATGCACATATCGACTTTTGGGCACCTAAAAGATCGATTTTCAGTATGTTTTGAGCATGTATTTTGAAAATACTCTAACACGGAGTAGGCATGTACAGATCGCTTCTGGGACCCCTAAATATCGAATTTTCGGGTGTTTTGGGACTGAATTTGAGATATCGACTTTTTGGCACCTAAAAGATCGATTTTTAGCATGTTTTTAGCCTATATTTTGAAAATATTCTAGCACTGAGTAGGCATGTACAGATTGCTTCTTTTACCCCAAAATATTGAATTTTCGGGTGTTTTGAGCCTGAATTTGAGATATAAACGGGTACAGAAGATACATGCACATATTGACTTTGGGCACCAAAAATATCGATTTTCAGCATGTTTTGGGCCTGAATTTTGAAAATACTCTAACACGGAGTAGGCATGTACAGATCGCTTCTGGGACCCCAAAATATCGAATTTTCGGGTGTTTAGGGCCAGAATTTGAGATATAAACGGGTACAGAAGATGCATGCACATATCGACTTTTGGGCACCTAAAAGATCGATTTTCAGTATGTTTTTGGCCTGTATTTTGAAAATACTCTAACACGGAGTAAGCATGTACAGATACCTTCTGGGACCTCTAAATATCGAATTTTCGGGTGTTTTGGGACTGAATTTGTGATATCGATTTTTTGGCACCTAAAATGTCGATTTTTAGCATGTTTTTAGCCTATATTTTGAAAATATTCTAGCACTGAGTAGGCACGTACAGATTGCTTCTGGGACCACAAAATATTGAATTTTCGGGTGTTTTGAGACTGAATTTGAGATATAAACGGGTACAGAAGATACATGCACATATTGACTTTGGGCACCAAAAATATCAATTTTCAGCATGTTTTGGGCCTGAATTTTGAAAATACTCTAACACGGAGTAGGCATGTACAGATTGCTTCTGGGACCCCAAAATATCGAATTTTCGGGTGTTTAGGGCCAGAATTTGAGATATAAACGGGTACAGAAGATGCATGCACATATCGACTTTTGTGCACCTAAAAGATCGATTTTCAGTATGTTTTTAGCCTGTATTTTGAAAATACTCTAACACGGAGTAGGCATGTACAGATTGCTTCTGGGACCCCAAAATATTGAATTTTCGGGTGTTTTGAGCCTGAATTTGAGATATAAACGGGTACTGAAGATGCATGCACATATCGACTTTTGTGCACCTAAAAGATCGATTTTCAGTATGTTTTGAGCATGTATTTTGAAAATACTCTAACACGGAGTAGGCATGTACAGATCGCTTCTGGGACCCCTAAATATCGAATTTTCGGGTGTTTTGGGACTGAATTTGAGATATCGACTTTTTGGCACCTAAAATGTCGATTTTTAGCATGTTAAATTTTAGCCTATATTTTGAAAATATTCTAGCACTGTGTAGGCATGTACAGATTGCTTCTGGGACCCCAAAATATTGAATTTTCGGGTGTTTTGAGCCTGAATTTGTGATATAAACGGGTACAGAAGATACCTGCACATATTGACTTTTGGCATCTAAAATATCGATTTTCAGCATGTTTTGGGCATTTATTTTGAAAATACTCTAACACTGAGTAGGCATGTACAGATTGCTTCTGGGACCCCAAAATATTGAATATTCGGGTGTTTGGAGCCTGAATTTGAGATATAAACGGGTACTGAAGATGCATGCACATATCGATGTTTGTGCACCTAAAAGATCGATTTTCAGTATGTTTTGATCATGTATTTTGAAAATACTCTAACACGGAGTAGGCATGTACAGATCGCTTCTGGGACCCCTAAATATCGAATTTTCGTGTGTTTTGGGACTGAATTTGAGATATCGACTTTTTGGCACCTAAAAGATCGATTTTTAGCATGTTTTTAGCCTATATTTTGAAAATATTCTAGCACTGTACAGATTGCTTCTGGGACCCCAAAATATTGACTTTTCGGGTGTTTTGAGCCTGAATTTGAGATATAAACGGATACAGAAGATGCATGCACATATCGACTTTTGTGCACCTAAAAGATCGATTTTCAGTATGTTTTTGGCCTGTATTTTGAAAATACTCTAACACGGAGTAGGCATGTACAGATACCTTCTGGGACCTCTAAATATCGAATTTTCGGGTGTTTTGGGACTGAATTTGAGATATCGATTTTTTGGCACCTAAAATGTCGATTTTTAGTATGTTTTTAGCCTATATTTTGAAAATATTCTAGCACTGTGTACGCATGTACAGATTGCTTCTGGGACCCCAAAATATTGAATTTTCGGGTGTTTTGAGCCTGAATTTGAGATATAAACGGGTACAGAAGATGCATGCACATATTGACTTTGGGCATCTAAAATATCGATTTTCAGCATGTTTTGGGCCTGTATTTTGAAAATACTCTAACACTGAGTAGGCATGTACAGATTGCTTCTGGGACCCCAAAATATTGAATTTTCGGGTGTTTTGAGCCTGAATTTGAGATATAAACGGGTACTGAAGATGCATGCACATATCGACTTTTGTGCACCTAAAAGATCGATTTTCAGTATGTTTTGAGCATGTATTTTGAAAATACTCTAACACGGAGTAGGCATGTACAGATCGCTTCTGGGACCCCAAACATTGAATTTTCGGGTGTTTTGAGCCTGAATTTGAGATATAAATGGGTGCTGAAGATGCATGCACATATCGACTTTTGTGCACCTAAAAGAACGATTTTCAGTATGTTTTGAGCATATATTTTGAAAATACTCTAACATGGAGTAGGCATGTACAGATCGCTTCTGGGACCCCTAAATATCGAATTTTCGGGTGTTTGGGACTGAATTTGAGATATCGACTTTTTGGCACCTAAAAGATCGATTTTTAGCATGTTTTTAGCCTATATTTTGAAAATATTCTAGCACTGAGTAGGCATGTACAGATTGCTTCTGGGACCCCAAAATATTGAATTTTCGGGTGTTTTGAGCCTGAATTTGAGATATAAACGGGTACAAAAGATACATGCACAAATTGACTTTGGGCACCAAAAATATCGATTTTCAGCATGTTTTGGGCCTGAATTTTGAAAATACTCTAACACGGAGTAGGCATGTACAGATCGCTTCTGGGACCCCAAAATATCGAATTTTCGGGTGTTTAGGGCCAGAATTTGAGATATAAACGGGTACAGAAGATGGATGCACATATCGACTTTTGGGCACCTAAAAGATCGATTTTCAGTACGTTTTTGGCCTGTATTTTGAAAATACTCTAACACGGAGTAGGCATGTACAGATACCTTCTGGGACCTCTAAATATTGAATTTTCGGGTGTTTTGGGACTGAATTTGAGATATCGATTTTTTGGCACCTAAAATGTCGATTTTTAGCATGTTTTTAGCCTATATTTTGAAAATATTCTAGCACTGTGTAGGCATGTACAGATTGCTTCTGGGACCCCAAAATATTGAATTTTCGGGTGTTTTGAGCCTGAATTTGAGATATAAACGGGTACAGAAGATACATGCACATATTGACTTTGGGCACCAAAAATATCGATTTTCAGCATGTTTTGGGCCTGAATTTTGAAAATACTCTAACACGGAGTAGGCATGTACAGATCGCTTCTGGGACCCCAAAATATCGAATTTTCGGGTGTTTAGGGCCAGAATTTGAGATATAAACGGGTACAGAAGATGCATGCACATATCGACTTTTGGGCACCTAAAAGATCGATTTTCAGTATGTTTTTGGCTTGTATTTTGAAAATACTCTAACACGGAGTAGGCATGTACAGATACCTTCTGGGACCTCTAAATATCGAATTTTCGGGTGTTTTGGGACTGAATTCGAGATATCGATTTTTTGGCACCTAAAATGTCGATTTTTAGCATGTTTTTAGCCTATATTTTGAAAATATTCTAGCACTGTGTAGGCATGTACAGATTGCTTCTGGGACCCCAAAATATTGAATTTTCGGGTGTTTTGAGCCTGAATTTGAGATATAAACGGGTACAGAAGATACATGCACATATTGACTTTGGGCATCTAAAATATCAATTTTCAGCATGTTTTTGGCCTGTATTTTGAAAATACTCTAACACGGAGTAGGCATGTACAGATCGCTTCTGGGACCCCAAAATATCGAATTTTCGGGTGTTTTGAGCCTGAATTTGAGATATAAACGGGTACTGAAGATGCATGCACATATCGACTTTTGTGCACCTAAAAGATCGATTTTCAGTATGTTTTGAGCATGTATTTTGAAAATTCTCTAACACGGAGTAGGCATGTACAGATCGCTTCTGGGACCCCTAAATATCGAATTTTCGGGTGTTTTGGGACTGAATTTGAGATATCGACTTTTTGGCACCTAAAAGATCGATTTTTAGCATGTTTTTAGCCTATATTTTGAAAATATTCTAGCACTGTACAGATTGCTTCTGGGACCCCAAAATATTGAATTTTCGGGTGTTTTGAGCCTGAATTTGAGATATAAACGGGTACAGAAGATACATGCACATATTGACTTTGGGCACCAAAAATATCGATTTTCAGCATGTTTTGGGCCTGAATTTTGAAAATACTCTAACACGGAGTAGGCATGTACAGATCGCTTCTGGGACCCCAAAATATCGAATTTTCGGGTGTTTAGGGCCAGAATTTGAGATATAAACGGGTACAGAAGATGCATGCACATATCGACTTTTGGGCACCTAAAAGATCGATTTTCAGTATGTTTTGAGCATGTATTTTGAAAATACTCTAACACGGACTAGGCATGTACAGATCGCTTCTGGGACCCCTAAATATCGAATTTTCGGGTGTTTGGGACTGAATTTGAGATATCGACTTTTTGGCACCTAAAAGATCGATTTTTAGCATGTTTTTAGCCTATATTTTGAAAATATTCTAGCACTGAGTAGGCATGTACAGATTACTTCTGGGACCCCAAAATATTGAATTTTCGGGTGTTTTGAGCCTGAATTTGAGATATAAACGGGTACAGAAGATACATGCACATATTGACTTTGGGCACCAAAAATATCGATTTTCAGCATGTTTTGGGCCTGAATTTTGAAAATACTCTAACACGGAGTAGGCATGTACAGATCACTTCTGGGACCCCAAAATATCGAATTTTCGGGTGTTTAGGGCCAGAATTTGAGATATAAACGGGTACAGAAGATCCATGCACATATCGACTTTTGGGCACCTAAAAGATCGATTTTCAGTATGTTTTTGGCCTGTATTTTGAAAATACTCTAACACGGAGTAGGCATGTACAGATACCTTATGGGACCTCTAAATATCGAATTTTCGGGTGTTTTGGGACTGAATTTGAGATATCGATTTATTGGCACCTAAAATGTCGATTTTTAGCATGTTTTTAGCCTATATTTTGAAAATATTCTAGCACTGTGTAGGCATGTACAGATTGCTTTTGGGACCCCAAAATATTGAATTTTCGTGTGTTTTGAGCCTGAATTTGAGATATAAACGGGTACAGAAGATACATGCACATATTGACTTTGGGCATCTAAAATATCGATTTTCAGCATGTTTTGGGCCTGTATTTTGAAAATACTCTAACACTGACTAGACATGTACAGATTGCTTTTGGGACCCCAAAATATTGAATTTTCGGGTGTTTAGAGCCTGAATTTGAGATATAAACGGGTACAGAAGATACATGCACATATTGACTTTGGGCACCAAAAATATCGATTTTCAGCATGTTTTGGGCCTGAATTTTGAAAATACTCTAACACGGAGTAGGCATGTACAGATCGCTTCTGGGTCCCCAAAATATCGAATTTTCGGGTGTATAGGGCCAGAATTTGAGATATAAACGGGTACAGAAGATGCATGCACATATCGACTTTTGGGCACCTAAAAGATCGATTTTCAGTATGTTTTTGGCTTGTATTTTGAAAATACTCTAACACGGAGTAGGCATGTACAGATACCTTCTGGGTCCCCAAAATATCGAATTTTCGGGTGTTTTGAGCCTGAATTTGAGATATAAACGAGTACCGAAGATGCATGCACATATCGACTTTTGGGCACCTAAAATATCGATTTTGAGCATGTTTTGAGCCTATATTTTGAAAACATTCTACCATTGAGTAGGCATGTACAGTTCGCTTCTGGGACCCCAAAATATCGAATTTTCGGGTGTTTAGGGCCAGAATTTGAGATATAAACGGGTACAGAAGATGCATGCACATATCGACTTTTAAGCACCTAAAAGATCGATTTTCAGTATGTTTTTGGCCTGTATTTTGAAAATACTCTAACACGGAGTAGGCATGTACAGATCGCTTCTGGGACCCCTAAATATCGAATTTTCGGGTGTTTTGGGCCTTAATTTGAGATATCGACTTTTTGGCACCTAAAATATCGATTTTTAGCATGTTTTTAGCCTATATTTTGAAAATATTCTAGCACTGAGTAGGCATGTACAGATTGCTTCTCGGACCCCAAAATATTGACTTTTCGGGTGTTTTGAGCCTGAATTTAAGATATATAAGGGTACAGAAGATACATGCACATATTGACTTTTGGCATCTAAAATATCGATTTTCAGCATGTTTTGGGCATGTATTTTGAAAATATTCTAATAAGGAGTAGGCATGTACAGATCGCTTCTGGGACTCCAAAACATCGAATTTTCGGGTGCTTTGAGCCTGAATTTGAGATATAAACGGGTACTGAAAGTGCATGCACATATCGACTTTTTGGCACCTAAAACATCGATTTTGAGCATGTTTTGGGCCTGTATTTTGAAAATACTCTAACACGGAGTAGGCATGTACAGATCGCTTCTGGGACCCCTAAATATCGAATTTTCGGGTGTTTTGGGCCTTAATTTGAGATATCGACTTTTTGGCACTTAAAATATCGATTTTTATCATGTTTTTAGCCTATATTTTGAAAATATTCTCGCACTGAGTAGGCATGTACAGATTGCTTCTGGGACCCCAAAATATCGAATTTTCGGGTGTTTTGAGCCTGAATTTGAGATATAAACGGGTACTGAAGATGAATGCACATATCGACTTTTGGGCACCTAAAACATCGATTTTGAGCATGTTTCGGGCCTGTATCTTGAAAATACTCTAACACGGAGTAGGCATGTACAGATCGCTTCTGGGACCATTAAATATCGAATTTTCGGGTGTTTTGGGCCTTAATTTGAGATATCGCCTTTACGCACCTAAAATATCGATTTTTAGCATGTTTTGAGACTATATTTTGAAAATATTCTAGCACTGAGTAGGCATGTACAGTTCGCTTCTGGGACCCCAAAATATCGAATTTTCGAGTGTTTTGGGCCTGAATTTGAGATATCGACTTTACGCACCTAAAATATCGATTTTTAGCATGTTTTGAGCCTATATTTTGAAAATATTCTAGCACTGAGTAGGCATGTACAGATCGCTTCTGGGACCCCAAAATATCGAATTTTCGGGTGTTTTGAGCTTGAATTTGAGATATAAACGAGTACAGAAGATGCATGCACATATCGACTTTTGGGCACCTAAAATATCGATTTTCAGCATGTGTCGAGCCTATATTTTGACAACATTCTAGCTCTGAGTAGGCATGTACAGATCGCTTCTGGGACCGCAAAATATCGAATTTTCGGGTGTTTAGGGCCAGAATTTGAGATATAAACGGGTACAAAAGATGCATGCACATATCGACTTTTGGGCACCTAAAAGATCGATTTTCAGTATGTTTTAGGCCTGTATTTTGAAAATACTCTAACACGGAGTAGGCATGTACAGATCGTTTCTGGGACCCCTAAATATCGAATTTTCGGGTGTTTTGGGCCTTAATTTGAGATATCGCCTTTACGCACCTAAAATATCGATTTTTTGCATGTTTTGAGCCTATATTTTGAAAATATTCTAGCACTGAGTAGGCATGTACAGATCGCTTCTGGGACCCCAAAATATCGAATTTTCGGGTGTTTTGAACCTGAATTTGAGATATAAACGAGTACAGAAGATGCATGCACATATCGACTTTTGGGCACCTAAAATATCGATTTTGAGCATGTTTTTAGCCTATATTTTAAAAACATTCTAGCACTGAGTAGGCATGTACAGATCGCTTCTGGGACCCCAAAATATCAAATTTTCGGGTGTTTTGAGCCTGAATTTGAGATATAAACGAGTACAGAAGATGCATGCACATATCGACTTTTGGGCACCTAAAATATCGATTTAGAGCATGTTTTGAGCCTATATTTTGAAAATACTCTAACACGGAGTAGGCATGTACAGATACCTTCTGGGACCCCAAAATATCGAATTTTCAGGTGTTTAGGGCCAGAATTTGAGATATAAACGGGTACAGAAGATGCATGCACATATCGACTTTTGGGCACCTAAAAGATCGATTTTCAGTATGTTTTTGGCCTATATTTTGAAAATACTCTAACACGGAGTAGACATGTACAGATACCTTCTGGGACCTCTAAATATCGAATTTTCGGGTGTTTTGGGACTGAATTTGAGATATCGATTTTTTGGCACCTAAAATGTCGATTTTTAGCATGTTTTTAGCCTATATTTTGAAAATATTCTAGCACTGTGTAGGCATGTACAGATTGCTTTTGGGACCCCAAAATATTGAATTTTCGGGTGTTTTGAGCCTGAATTTGAGATATAAACGGGTACAGAAGATACATGCACATATTGACTTTGGGCATCTAAAATATCGATTTTCAGCATGTTTTGGGCCTGTATTTTGAAAATACTCTAACACTGACTAGGCATGTACAGATTGCTTCTGGGACCCCAAAATATTGAATTTTCGGGTGTTTTGAGCCTGAATTTGAGATATAAACGGGTACAGAAGATACATGCACATATTGACTTTGGGCACCAAAAATATCGATTTTCAGCATGTTTTGGGCCTGAATTTTGAAAATACTCTAACACGGAGTAGGCATGTACAGATCGCTTCTGGGTCCCCAAAATATCGAATTTTCGGGTGTATAGGGCCAGAATTTGAGATATAAACGGGTACAGAAGATGCATGCACATATCGACTTTTGGGCACCTAAAAGATCGATTTTCAGTATGTTTTTGGCTTGTATTTTGAAAATACTCTAACACGGAGTAGGCATGTACAGATACCTTCTGGGTCCCCAAAATATCGAATTTTCGGGTGTTTTGAGCCTGAATTTGAGATATAAACGAGTACAGAAGATGCATGCACATATCGACTTTTGGGCACCTAAAATATCGATTTTGAGCATGTTTTGAGCCTATATTTTGAAAACATTCTAGCATTGAGTAGGCATGTACAGTTCGCTTCTGGGACCCCAAAATATCGAATTTTCGGGTGTTTAGGGCCAGAATTTGAGATATAAACGGGTACAGAAGATGCATGCACATATCGACTTTTAAGCACCTAAAAGATCGATTTTCAGTATGTTTTTGGCCTGTATTTTGAAAATACTCTAACACGGAGTAGGCATGTACAGATCGCTTCTGGGACCCCTAAATATCGAATTTTCGGGTGTTTTGGGCCTTAATTTGAGATATCGACTTTTTGGCACTTAAAATATCGATTTTTATCATGTTTTTAGCCTATATTTTGAAAATATTCTCGCACTGAGTAGGCATGTACAGTTCGCTTCTGGGACCCCAAAATATCGAATTTTCGGGTGTTTAGGGCCAGAATTTGAGATATAAACGGGTACAGAAGATGCATGCACATATCGACTTTTAAGCACCTAAAATATCGATTTTCAGCATGTTTTGGGCATGTATTTTGAAAATATTCTAATAAGGAGTAGGCATGTACAGTTCGCTTCTGGGACTCCAAAATATCGAATTTTCGGGTGTTTTGAGCCTGAATTTGAGATATAAACGGGTACTGAAAGTGCATGCACATATCGACTTTTTGGCACCTAAAACATCGATTTTGAGAATGTTTTGGGCCTGTATTTTGAAAATACTCTAACACGGAGTAGGCATGTACAGATCGCTTCTGGGACCCTTAAATATCGAATTTTCGGGTGTTTTGGGCCTTAATTTGAGATATCGACTTTTTGGCACTTAAAATATCGATTTTTATCATGTTTTTAGCCTATATTTTGAAAATATTCTCGCACTGAGTAGGCATGTACAGATTGCTTCTGGGACCCCAAAATATCTAATTTTCGGGTGTTTTGAGCCTGAATTTGAGATATAAACGGGTACTGAAGATGAATGCACATATCAACTTTTGGGCACCTAAAACATCGATTTTGAGCATGTTTCGGGCCTGTATCTTGAAAATACTCTAACACGGAGTAGGCATGTACAGATCGCTTCTGGGACCATTAAATATCGAATTTTCGGGTGTTTTGGGCCTTAATTTGAGATATCGCCTTTACGCACCTAAAATATCGATTTTTAGCATGTTTTGAGACTATATTTTGAAAATATTCTAGCACTGAGTAGGCATGTACAGTTCGCTTCTGGGACCCCAAAATATCGAATTTTCGAGTGTTTTGGGCCTGAATTTGAGATATCGACTTTACGCACCTAAAATATCGATTTTTAGCATGTTTTGAGCCTATATTTTGAAAATATTCTAGCACTGAGTAGGCATGTACAGATCGCTTCTGGGACCCCAAAATATCGAATTTTCGGGTGTTTTGAGCTTGAATTTGAGATATAAACGAGTACAGAAGATGCATGCACATATCGACTTTTGGGCACCTAAAATATCGATTTTCAGCATGTTTTGAGCCTATATTTTGAAAACATTCTAGCTCTGAGTAGGCATGTACAGATCGCTTCTGGGACCGCAAAATATCGAATTTTCGGGTGTTTAGGGCCAGAATTTGAGATATAAACGGGTACAAAAGATGCATGCACTTATCGACTTTTGGGCACAAAAGTCGATATGTGCATGCATCTTCAGTACCCGTTTATATCTCAAATTCAGGCTCAAAACACCCGAAAATTCAATATTTTGGGGTCCCAGAAGCAATATGTACATGCCTACACAGTGCTAGAATATTTTCAAAATATAGGCCAAAAACATACTGAAAATCGATCTTTTAGGTGCCCAAAAGTCGATATGTGCATGCATATTCTGTACCCGTTTATATCTCAAATTCTGGCCCTAAACACCCGAAAATTCGATATTTTGGGGTCCCAGAAGCGATCTGTACATGCCTACTCCGTGTTAGAGTATTTTCAAAATTCAGGCCCAAAACATGCTGAAAATCGATATTTTTGGTGCCCAAAGTCAATATGTGCATGTATCTTCTGTACCCGTTTATATCTCAAATTCAGGCTCAAAACACCCAAAAATTCAATATTTTGGGGTCCCAGAAGCAATCTGTACAGTGCTAGAATATTTTCAAAATATAGGCTAAAAACATGCTAAAAATCGATCTTTTAGGTGCCAAAAAGTCGATATCTCAAATTCAGTCCCAAAACACCCGAAAATTCGATATTTAGAGGTCCCAAAAGGTATCTGTACATGCCTACTCCGTGTTAGAGTATTTTCAAAATACATGCTCAAAACATACTGAAAATCGATCTTTTAGGTGCACAAAAGTCGATATGTGCATGCATCTTCAGTATCCGTTTATATCTCAAATTCAGGCTCAAAACACCCGAAAATTCAATATTTTGGGGTCCCAGAAGCAATCTGTACATGCCTACACAGTGCTAGAATATTTTCAAAATATAGGCTAAAAACATGCTAAAAATCGACATTTTAGGTGCCAAAAAATCGATATCTCAAATTCAGTCCCAAAACACCCGAAAATTCGATATTTAGAGGTCCCAGAAGCGATCTGTACATGCCTACTCCGTGTTAGAGTATTTTCAAAATACATGCTCAAAACATACTGAAAATCGATCTTTTAGGTGCACAAAAGTCGATATGTGCATGCATCTTCAGTACCCGTTTATATCTCAAATTCAGGCTCAAAACACCCGAAAATTCGATATTTTGGGGTCCCAGAAGCGATCTGTACATGCCTACTCCGTGTTAGAGTATTTTCAAAATTCAGGCCCAAAACATGCTGAAAATCGATATTTTTGGTGCCCAAAGTCAATATGTGCATGTATCTTCTGTACCCGTTTATATCTCAAATTCAGGCTCAAAACACCCGAAAATTCAATATTTTGGGGTCCCAGAATCAATCTGTACATGCCTACTCAGTGCTAGAATATTTTCAAAATATAGGCTAAAAACATGCTAAAAATCGATCTTTTAGGTGCCAAAAAGTCGATATCTCAAATTCAGTCCCAAAACACCCTAAAATTCGATATTTAGGGGTCCCAGAAGCGATCTGTACATGCCTACTCCGTGTTAGAGTATTTTCAAAATACATGCTCAAAACATACTGAAAATCGATCTTTTAGGTGCACAAAAGTCGATATGTGCATGCATCTTCAGTACCCGTTTATATCTCAAATTCAGGCTCAAAACACCCGAAAATTCGATATTTTGGGGTCCCAGAAGCGATCTGTACATGCCTACTCCGTGTTAGAGTATTTTCAAAATTCAGGCCCAAAACATGCTGAAATCGATATTTTTGGTGCCCAAAGTCAATATGTGCATGTATCTTCTGTACCCGTTTATATCTCAAATTCAAGCTCAAAACACCCGAAAATTCAATATTTTGGGGTCCCAGAAGCAATCTGTACATGCCTACTCAGTGCTAGAATATTTTCAAAATATAGGCTAAAAACATGCTAAAAATCGATCTTTTAGGTGCCAAAAAGTCGATATCTCAAATTCAGTCCCAAAACACCCGAAAATTCGATATTTTGGGGTCCCAGAAGCGATTTGTACATGCCTACTCCGTGTTAGAGTATTTTCAAAATTCAGGCCCAAAACATGCTGAAAATCGATCTTTTAGGTGCACAAAAGTCGATATGTGCATGCATCTTCAGTACCCGTTTATATCTCAAATTCAGGCTCAAAACACCCGAAAATTCGATATTTTGGGGTCCCAGAAGCGATCTGTACATGCCTACTCCGTGTTAGAGTATTTTCAAAATTCAGGCCCAAAACATGCTGAAAATCGATATTTTTGGTGCCCAAAGTCAATATGTGCATGTATCTTCTGTACCCGTTTATATCTCAAATTCAGGCTCAAAACAAACGAAAATTCAATATTTTGGGGTCCCAGAAGCAATCTGTACATGCCTACTCAGTGCTAGAATATTTTCAAAATATAGGCTAAAAACATGCTAAAAATCGATCTTTTAGGTGCCAAAAAGTCGATATCTCAAATTCAGTCCCAAAACACCCGAAAATTCGATATTTAGGGGTCCCAGAAGCGATCTGTACATGTCTACTCCGTGTTAGAGTATTTTCAAAATACATGCTCAAAACATACTGAAAATCGATCTTTTAGGTGCACAAAAGTCGATATGTGCATGCATCTTCAGTACCCGTTTATATCTCAAATTCAGGCTCAAAACACCCGAAAATTCAATATTTTCGGGTCCCAGAAGCAATCTGTACATGCCTACTCAGTGTTAGTGTATTTTCAAAATACAGGCCCAAAACATGCTGAAAATCGATATTTTAGATGCCCAAAGTCAATATGTGCATGTATCTTCTGTACCCGTTTATATCTCAAATTCTGGCCCTAAACACCCGAAAATTCGATTTTTTGGGGTCCCAGAAGCGATCTGTACATGCCTACTCCGTGTTAGAGTATTTTCAAAATTCAGGCCCAAAACATGCTGAAAATCGATATTTTTGGTGCCCAAAGTCAATATGTGCATGTATCTTCTGTACCCGTTTATATCTCAAATTCAGGCTCAAAACACCCGAAAATTCAATATTTTGGGGTCCCAGAAGCAATCTGTACAGTGCTAGAATATTTTCAAAATATAGGCTAAAAACATGCTAAAAATCGATCTTTTAGGTGCCAAAAAGTCGATATCTCAAATTCAGTCCCAAAACACCCGAAAATTCGATATTTAGGGGTCCCAGAAGCGATCTGTACATGCCTACTCCGTGTTAGAGTATTTTCAAAATACATGCTCAAAACATACTGAAAATCGATCTTTTAGGTGCACAAAAGTCGATATGTGCATGCATCTTCAGTACCCGTTTATATCTGAAATTCAGGCTCAAAACACCCGAAAATTCAATATTTTGGGGTCCCAGAAGCAATCTGTACATGCCTACTCAGTGTTAGAGTATTTTCAAAATACAGGCCCAAAACATGTTGAAAATCGATATTTTAGATGCCCAAAGTCAATATGTGCATGTATCTTCTGTACCCGTTTATATCTCAAATACAGGCTCAAAACACTTTAAAATTCAATATTTTGGGGTCCCAGAAGCAATCTGTACATGCCTACACAGTGCTAGAATATTTTCAAAATATAGGCTAAAAACATGCTGAAAATCCATATTTTAGGTGCCAAAAAATCGATATCTCAAATTCAGTCCCAAAACACCCGAAAATTCGATATTTAGAGGTCCCAGAAGGTATCTGTACATGCCTACTCCGTTTTAGAGTATTTTCAAAATACAGGCCAAAAACATACTGAAAATCGATCTTTTAGGTGCCCAAAAGTCGATATGTGAATGCATCTTCTGTACCCGTTTATATCTCAAATTCTGGCCCTAAACACCCGAAAATTCGATATTTTGGGGTCCCAGAAGCGATCTGTACATGCCTACTCCGTGTTAGAGTATTTTCAAAATTCAGGCCCAAAACATGCTGAAAATCGATATTTTAGATGCCCAAAGTCAATATGTGCATGTATCTTCTGTACCCGTTTATATCTCAAATTCAGGCTCAAAACACCCGAAAATTCAATATTTTGGGGTCCCAGAAGCAATCTGTACATGCCTACACAGTGCTAGAATATTTTCAAAATATAGGATAAAAACATGCTAAAAATCGACATTTTAGGTGCCAAAAAATCGATATCTCAAATTCAGTCCCAAAACACCCGAAAATTCGATATTTAGAGGTCCCAGAAGGTATCTGTACATGCCTACTCCGTGTTAGAGTATTTTCAAAATACAGGCCAAAAACATACTGAAAATCGATCTTTTAGGTGCCCAAAAGTCGATATGTGCATGCATCTTCTGTACCCGTTTATATCTCAAATTCTGGCCCTAAACACCCGAAAATTCGATATTTTGGGTTCCCAGAAGCGATCTGTACATGCCTACTCAGTGTTAGAGTATTTTCAAAATTCAGGCCCAAAACATGCTGAAAATCGATATTTTTGGTGCCCAAAGTCAATATGTGCATGTATCTTCTGTACCCGTTTATATCTCAAATTCAGGCTCAAAACACACGAAAATTCAATATTTTGGGGTCCCAGAAGCAATCTGTACATGCCTACGCAGTGCTAGAATATTTTCAAAATATAGGCTAAAAACATGCTAAAAATCGATCTTTTAGGTGCCAAAAAGTCGATATCTCAAATTGAGTCCCAAAACATCCGAAAATTCGATATTTAGGGGTCCTAGAAGGGATCTGTACATGCCTACTCCGTGTTAGAGTATTTTCAAAATACATGCTCAAAACATACTGAAAATCGATCTTTTAGGTGCACAAAAGTCGATATGTGCATGCATCTTCAGTACCCGTTTATATCTCAAATTCAGGCTCAAAACACCCGAAAATTCAATATTTTGGGGTCCCAGAAGCAATCTGTACATGCCTACTCAGTGTTAGAGTATTTTCAAAATACAGGCCCAAAACATGCTGAAAATCGATATTTTAGATGCCCAAAGTCAATATGTGCATGTATCTTCTGTACCCGTTTATATCTCAAATTCAGGCTCAAAACACCCGAAAATTCAATATTTTGGGGTCCCAGAAGCAATATGTACATGCCTACACAGTGTTAGAGTATTTTCAAAATACAGGCCCAAAACATGCTGAAAATCGATATTTTAGATGCCCAAAGTCAATATGTGCATGTATCTTCTGTACCCTTTTTTATCTCAAATTCAGGCTTAAAACACCCGAAAATTCAATATTTTGGGGTCCCAGAAGAAATCTGTACATGCCTACACAGTGCTAGAATATTTTCAAAATATAGGCTTAAAACATGCTAAAAATCGACATTTTAGGTACCAAAAAATCGATATCTCAAATTCAGTCCCAAAACACCCGAAAATTCGATATTTAGAGGTCCCAGAAGGTATCTGTACATGCCTACTCCGTGTTAGAGTATTTTCAAAATACAGGCCAAAAACATACTGAAAATCGATCTTTTAGGTGCCCAAAAGTCGATATGTGCATGCATCTTCTGTACCCGTTTATATCTCAAATTCAGGCTCAAAACACCCGAAAATTCAATATTTTGGGGTCCCAGAAGCATTCTGTACATGCCTACTCAGTGCTAGAATATTTTCAAAATATAGGCTAAAAACATCCTAAAAATCGATCTTTTAGGTGCCAAAAAGTCGATATCTCAAATTCAGTCCCAAAACACCCGAAAATTCGATATTTAGGGGTCCCAGAAGCGATCTGTACATGCCTACTCCGTGTTAGAGTATTTTCAAAATACATGCTCAAAACATAATGAAAATCGATCTTTTAGGTGCACAAAAGTCGATATGTGCATGCATCTTCAGTACCCGTTTATATCTCAAATTCAGGCTCAAAACACCCGAAAATTCAATATTTTGGGGTCCCAGAAGCAATCTGTACATGCCTACACAGTGCTAGAATATTTTCAAAATATAGGCTAAAAACATGCTAAAAATCGACATTTTAGGTGAAAAAAAATCGATATCTCAAATTCAGTCCCAAAACACCCGAAAATTCGATATTTAGAGGTCCCAGAAGGTATCTGTACATGCCTACTCCGTGTTAGAGTATTTTCAAAATACAGGCCAAAAACATACTGAAAATCGATCTTTTAGGTGCCCAAAAGTCAATATGTGCATGTATCTTCTGTACCCGTTTATATCTCAAATTCAGGCTCAAAACACCCGAAAATTCAATATTTTGGGGTCCCAGAAGCAATCTGTACATGCCTACTCAGTGCTAGAATATTTTCAAAATATAGGCTAAAAACATGCTAAAAATCGATCTTTTAGGTGCCAAAAAGTCGATATCTCAAATTCAGTCCCAAAACACCCGAAAATTCGATATTTAGGGGTCCCAGAAGCGATCTGTACATGCCTACTCAGTGTTAGAGTATTATCAAAATACAAGCCCATAACATGCTGAAAATCGATATTTTAGATGCCCAAAGTCAATATGTGCATGTATCTTCTGTACCCGTTTATATCTCAAATTCAGGCTCAAAACACCCGAAAATTCAATATTTTGGGGTCCCAGAAGCAATCTGTACATGCCTACACAGTGCTAGAATATTTTCAAAATATAGGCTAAAAACATGCTAAAAATCGACATTTTAGGTGCCAAAAAATTGATATCTCAAATTCAGTCCCAAAACACCCGAAAATTCGATATTTAGAGGTCCCAGAAGGTATCTGTACATGCCTACTCCGTGTTAGAGTATTTTCAAAATACAGGCCAAAAACATACTGAAAATCGATCTTTTAGGTGCCCAAAAGTCGATATGTGCATGCATCTTCTGTACCCGTTTATATCTCAAATTCTGGCCCTAAAAACCCGAAAATTCGATATTTTGGGTTCCCAGAAGCGATCTGTACATGCCTACTCCGTGTTAGAGTATTTTCAAAATACAGGCCCAGAACATGCTAAAAATCGATATTTTAGGTGCCAAAAAGTCGATATCTCAAATTCAGTCCCAAAACACCCGAAAATTCGATATTTAGGGGTCCCAGAAGCGATCTGTACATGCCTACTCCGTGTTAGAGTATTTTCAAAATACATGCTCAAAACATACTGAAAATCGATCTTTTAGGTGCACAAAAGTCGATATGTGCATGCATCTTCAGTACCCGTTTATATCTCAAATTCAGGCTCAAAACACCCGAAAATTCAATATTTTGGAGTCCCAGAAGCAATCTGTACATGCCTACTCAGTGTTAGAGTATTTTCAAAATTCAGGCCCAAAACATGCTGAAAATCGAGATATTAGATGCCCAAAGTCAATGTGTGCATGTATCTTCTGTACCCGTTTATATCTCAAATTCAGGCTCAAAACACCCGAAAATTCAATATTTTGGGGTCCCAGAAGCAATCTGTACATGCCTACACAGTGCTAGAATATTTTCAAAATATAGGCTAAAAACATGCTAAAAATCGACATTTTAGGTGCCAAAAAATCGATATCTCAAATTCAGTCCCAAAACACCCGAAAATTCGATATTTAGAGGTCCCAGAAGGTATCTGTACATGCCTACTCCGTGTTAGAGTATTTTCAAAATACAGGCCAAAAACATACTGAAAATCGATCTTTTAGGTGCCCAAAAGTCGATATGTGCATGCATCTTCTGTACCCGTTTATATCTCAAATTCTGGCCCTAAACACCCGAAAATTCGATATTTTGGGTTCCCAGAAGCGATCTGTACATGCCTACTCCGTGTTAGAGTATTTTCAAAATTCAGGCCCAAAACATGCTGAAAATCGATATTTTTGGTGCCCAAAGTCAATATGTGCATGTATCTTCTGTACCCGTTTATATCTCAAATTCAGGCTCAAAACACCCGAAAATTCAATATTTTGGGGTCCCAGAAGCAATCTGTACAATGCTAGAATATTTTCAAAATATAGACTAAAAACATGCTAAAAATCGATCTTTTAGGTGCCAAAAAGTCGATATCTCAAATTCAGTCCCAAAACACCCGAAAATTCGATATTTAGGGGTCCCAGAAGCGATCTGTACATGCCTACTCCGTGTTAGAGTATTTTCAAAATACATGCTCAAAACATACTGAAAATCGATCTTTTAGGTGCACAAAAGTCGATATGTGCATGCATCTTCAGTACCCGTTTATATCTCAAATTCAGGCTCAAAACACCCGAAAATTCGATATTTTGGGGTCCCAGAAGCGATCTGTATATGCCTACTCCGTGTTAGAGTATTTTCAAAATTCAGGCCCAAAACATGCTGAAAATCGATATTTTTGGTGCCCAAAGTCAATATGTGCATGTATCTTCTGTACCCGTTTATATCTCAAATTCAGGCTCAAAACACCCGAAAATTCAATATTTTGGGGTCCCAGAAGCAATCTGTACATGCCTACTCAGTGCTAGAATATTTTCAAAATATAGGCTAAAAACATGCTAAAAATCGATCTTTTAGGTGCCAAAAAGTCGATATCTCAAATTCAGTCCCAAAACACCCGAAAATTCGATATTTAGGGGTCCCAGAAGCGATCTGTACATGCCTACTCCGTGTTAGAGTATTTTCAAAATACATGCTCAAAACATATTGAAAATCGATCTTTTAGGTGCACAAAAGTCGATATGTGCATGCATCTTCAGTACCCGTTTATATCTCAAATTCAGGCTCAAAACACCCGAAAATTCGATATTTAGGGGTCCCAGAAGCAATCTGTACATGCCTACTCAGTGTTAGAGTATTTTCAAAATACAGGCCAAAAACATACTGAAAATCGATCTTTTAGGTGCCCAAAAGTCAATATGTGCATGTATCTTCTGTACCCGTTTATATCTCAAATTCAGGCTCAAAACTCCCGAAAATTCATTATTTTGGGGTCCCAGAAGCAATCTGTACATGCCTACTCAGTGCTAGAATATTTTCAAAATATAGGCTAAAAACATGCTAAAAATCGATCTTTTAGGTGCCAAAAAGTCGATATCTCAAATTCAGTCCCAAAACACCCGAAAATTCGATATTTAGGGGTCCCAGATGCGATCTGTACATGCCTACTCAGTGTTAGAGAATTTTCAAAATACAAGCCCAAAACATGCTGAAAATCGATATTTTAGATGCCCAAAGTCAATATATGCATGTATCTTCTGTACCCGTTTATATCTCAAATTCAGGCTCAAAACACCCGAAAATTCAATATTTTGGGGTCCCAGAAGCAATCTGTACATGCCTACACAGTGCTAGAATATTTTAAAAATATAGGCTAAAAACATGGTAAAAATCGACATTTTAGGTGCCAAAAAATCGATATCTCAAATTCAGTCCCAAAACACCCGAAAATTCGATATTTAGAGGTCCCAGAAGGTATCTGTACATGCCTACTCCGTGTTAGAGTATTTTCAAAATACAGGCCAAAAACATACTGAAAATCGATCTTTTAGGTGCCCAAAAGTCGATATGTGAATGCATCTTCTGTACCCGTTTATATCTCAAATTCAGGCTCAAAACACCCGAAAATTCAATATTTTGGGGTCCCAGAAGCAATCTGTACATGCCTACTCAGTGCTAGAATATTTTCAAAATATAGGCTAAAAACATCCTAAAAATCGATCTTTTATGTGCCAAAAAGTCGATATCTCAAATTCAGTCCCAAAACACCCGAAAATTCGATATTTAGGGGTCCCAGAAGCGATCTGTACATGCCTACTCCGTGTTAGAGTATTTTCAAAATACATGCTCAAAACATACTGAAAATCGATCTTTTAGGTGCACAAAAGTCGATATGTGCATGCATCTTCAGTACCCGTTTATATCTCAAATTCAGGCTCAAAACACCCGAAAATTCAATATTTTGGGGTCCCAGAAGCAATCTGTACATGCCTAGACAGTGCTAGAATATTTTCAAAATATAGGCTAAAAACATGCTAAAAATCGACATTTTAGGTGCCAAAAAATCGATATCTCAAATTCAGTCCCAAAACACCCGAAAATTCGATATTTAGAGGTCCCAGAAGGTATCTGTACATGCCTACTCCGTGTTAGAGTATTTTCAAAATACAGGCCAAAAACATACTGAAAATCGATCTTTTAGGTGCCCTAAAGTCAATATGTGCATGTATCTTCTGTACCCGTTTATATCTCAAATTCAGGCTCAAAACACCCGAAAATTCAATATTTTGGGGTCCCAGAAGCAATCTGTACATGCCTACTCAGTGTTAGAGTATTTTCAAAATTCAGGCCCAAAACATGCTGAAAATCGAGATATTAGATGCCCAAAGTCAATGTGTGCATGTATCTTCTGTACCCGTTTATATCTCAAATTCAGGCTCAAAACACCCGAAAATTCAATATTTTGGGGTCCCAGAAGCAATCTGTACATGCCTACACAGTGCTAGAATATTTTCAAAATATAGGCTAAAAACATGCTAAAAATCGACATTTTAGGTGCCAAAAAATCGATATCTCAAATTCAGTCCCAAAACACCCGAAAATTCGATATTTAGAGGTCCCAGAAGGTATCTGTACATGCCTACTCCGTGTTAAAGTATTTTCAAAATACAGGCCAAAAACATACTGAAAATCAATCTTTTAGGTGCCCAAAAGTCGATATGTGCATGCATCTTCTGTACCCGTTTATATCTCAAATTCTGGCCCTAAACACCCGAAAATTCGATATTTTGGGTTCCCAGAAGCGATCTGTACATGCCTACTCCGTGTTAGAGTATTTTCAAAATTCAGGCCCAAAACATGCTGAAAATCGATATTTTTGGTGCCCAAAGTCAATATGTGCATGTATCTTCTGTACCCGTTTATATCTCAAATTCAGGCTCAAAACACCCGAAAATTCAATATTTTGGGGTCCCAGAAGCAATCTGTACAATGCTAGAATATTTTCAAAATATAGACTAAAAACATGCTAAAAATCGATCTTTTAGGTGCCAAAAAGTCGATATCTCAAATTCAGTCCCAAAACACCCGAAAATTCGATATTTAGGGGTCCCAGAAGCGATCTGTACATGCCTACTCCGTGTTAGAGTATTTTCAAAATACATGCTCAAAACATACTGAAAATCGATCTTTTAGGTGCACAAAAGTCGATATGTGCATGCATCTTCAGTACCCGTTTATATCTCAAATTCAGGCTCAAAACACCCGAAAATTCGATATTTTGGGGTCCCAGAAGCGATCTGTACATGCCTACTCCGTGTTAGAGTATTTTCAAAATTCAGGCCCAAAACATGCTGAAAATCGATATTTTTGGTGCCCAAAGTCAATATGTGCATGTATCTTCTGTACCCGTTTATATCTCAAATTCAGGCTCAAAACACCCGAAAATTCAATATTTTGGGGTCCCAGAAGCAATCTGTACATGCCTACTCAGTGCTAGAATATTTTCAAAATATAGGCTAAAAACATGCTAAAAATCGATCTTTTAGGTGCCAAAAAGTCGATATCTCAAATTCAGTCCCAAAACACCCGAAAATTCGATATTTAGGGGTCCCAGAAGCGATCTGTACATGCCTACTCCGTGTTAGAGTATTTTCAAAATACATGCTCAAAACATATTGAAAATCGATCTTTTAGGTGCACAAAAGTCGATATGTGCATGCATCTTCAGTACCCGTTTATATCTCAAATTCAGGCTCAAAACACCCGAAAATTCGATATTTAGGGGTCCCAGAAGCAATCTGTACATGCCTACTCAGTGTTAGAGTATTTTCAAAATACAGGCCAAAAACATACTGAAAATCGATCTTTTAGGTGCCCAAAAGTCAATATGTGCATGTATCTTCTGTACCCGTTTATATCTCAAATTCAGGCTCAAAACACCCGAAAATTCAATATTTTGGGGTCCCAGAAGCAATCTGTACATGCCTACACAGTGCTAGAATATTTTCAAAATATAGGCTAAAAACATGCTAAAAATCGACATTTTAGGTGCCAAAAAATCGATATCTCAAATTCAGTCCCAAAACACCCGAAAATTCGATATTTAGAGGTCCCAGAAGGTATCTGTACATGCCTACTCCGTGTTAGAGTATTTTCAAAATACAGGCCAAAAACATACTGAAAATCGATCTTTTAGGTGCCCAAAAGTCGATATGTGCATGCATCTTCTGTACCCGTTTATATCTCAAATTCTGGCCCTAAAAACCCGAAAATTCGATATTTTGGGTTCCCAGAAGCGATCTGTACATGCCTACTCCGTGTTAGAGTATTTTCAAAATACAGGCCCAAAACATGCTAAAAATCGATCTTTTAGGTGCCAAAAAGTCGATATCTCAAATTCAGTCCCAAAACACCCGAAAATTCGATATTTAGAGGTCCCAGAAGGTATCTGTACATGGCTACTCCGTGTTAGAGTATTTTCAAAATACAAGCCAAAAACATACTGAAAATCGATCTTTTAGGTGCCCAAAAGTCGATATGTGCATGCATCTTCTGTACCTGTTTATATCTCAAATTCTGGCCCTAAAAACCCGAAAATTCGATATTTTGGGTTCCCAGAAGCGATCTGTACATGCCTACTCCGTGTTAGAGTATTTTCAAAATACAGGCCCAAAACATGCTAAAAATCGATCTTTTAGGTGCCAAAAAGTCGATATCTCAAATTCAGTCCCAAAACACCCGAAAATTCGATATTTAGGGGTCCCAGAAGCGATCTGTACATGCCTACTCCGTGTTAGAGTATTTTCAAAATACATGCTCAAAACATACTGAAAATCGATCTTTTAGGTGCACAAAAGTCGATATGTGTATGCATCTTCAGTACCCGTTTATATCTCAAATTCAGGCTCAAAACACCCGAAAATTCAATATTTTGGGGTCCCAGAAGCAATCTGTACATGCCTACTCAGTGTTAGAGTATTTTCAAAATACAGGCCCAAAACATGCTGAAAATCGATATTTTAGATGCCCAAAGTCAATGTGTGCATGTATCTTCTGTACCCGTTTATATCTCAAATTCAGGCTCAAAACACCCGAAAATTCAATATTTTGGGGTCCCAGAAGCAATCTGTACATGCCTACACAGTGCTAGAATATTTTCAATATATAGTCTAAAAACATGCTAAAAATCGACATTTTAGGTGCCAAAAAATCGATATCTCAAATTCAGTCCCAAAACACCCGAAAATTCGATATTTAGAGGTCCCAGAAGGTATCTGTACATGCCTACTCCGTGTTAGAGTATTTTCAAAATACAGGCCAAAAACATACTGAAAATCGATCTTTTAGGTGCCCAAAAGTCGATATGTGAATGCATCTTCTGTACCCGTTTATATCTCAAATTCAGGCTCAAAACACCCGAAAATTCAATATTTTGGGGTCCCAGAAGCAATCTGTACATGCCTACTCAGTGCTAGAATATTTTCAAAATATAGGCTAAAAACATCCTAAAAATCGATCTTTTATGTGCCAAAAAGTCGATATCTCAAATTCAGTCCCAAAACACCCGAAAATTCGATATTTAGGGGTCCCAGAAGCGATCTGTACATGCCTACTCCGTGTTAGAGTATTTTCAAAATACATGCTCAAAACATACTGAAAATCGATCTTTTAGGTGCACAAAAGTCGATATGTGCATGCATCTTCAGTACCCGTTTATATCTCAAATTCAGGCTCAAAACACCCGAAAATTCAATATTTTGGGGTCCCAGAAGCAATCTGTACATGTCTAGACAGTGCTAGAATATTTTCAAAATATAGGCTAAAAACATGCTAAAAATCGACATTTTAGGTGCCAAAAAATCGATATCTCAAATTCAGTCCCAAAACACCCGAAAATTCGATATTTAGAGGTCCCAGAAGGTATCTGTACATGCCTACTCCGTGTTAGAGTATTTTCAAAATACAGGCCAAAAACATACTGAAAATCGATCTTTTAGGTGCCCTAAAGTCAATATGTGCATGTATCTTCTGTACCCGTTTATATCTCAAATTCAGGCTCAAAACACCCGAAAATTCAATATTTTGGGGTCCCAGAAGCAATCTGTACATGCCTACTCAGTGCTAGAATATTTTCAAAATATAGGCTAAAAACATGCTAAAAATCGATCTTTTAGGTGCCAAAAAGTCGATATCTCAAATTCAGTCCCAAAACACCCGAAAATTCGATATTTAGGGGTCCCAGAAGCGATCTGTACATGCCTACTCAGTGTTAGAGTATTTTCAAAATACAAGCCCAAAACATGCTGAAAATCGATATTTTAGATGCTCAAAGTCAATATGTGCATGTATCTTCTGTACCCGTTTATATCTCAAATTCAGGCTCAAAACACCCGAAAATTCAATATTTTGGGGTCCCAGAAGCAATCTGTACATGCCTACACAGTGCTAGAATATTTTCAAAATATAGGCTAAAAACATGCTAAAAATCGACATTTTAGGTGCCAAAAAATCGATATCTCAAATTCAGTCCCAAAACACCCGAAAATTCGATATTTATATGTCCCAGAAGGTATCTGTACATGCCTACTCCGTGTTAGAGTATTTTCAAAATACAGGCCAAAAACATACTGAAAATCGATCTTTTAGATGCCCAAAAGTCGATATGTGCATGCATCTTCTGTACCCGTTTATATCTCAAATTCTGGCCCTAAAAACCCGAAAATTCGATATTTTGGGTTCCCAGAAGCGATCTGTACATGCCTACACAGTGCTAGAATATTTTCAAAATATAGGCTAAACACATGCTAAAAATCGACATTTTAGGTGCCAAAAAATCGATATCTCAAATTCAGTCCCAAAACACCCGAAAATTCGATATTTAGAGGTCCCAGAAGGTATCTGTACATGGCTACTCCGTGTTAGAGTATTTTCAAAATACAGGCCAAAAACATACTGAAAATCGATCTTTTAGGTGCCCAAAAGTCGATATGTGCATGCATCTTCTGTACCTGTTTATATCTCAAATTCTGGCCCTAAAAACCCGAAAATTCGATATTTTGGGTTCCCAGAAGCGATCTGTACATGCCTACTCCGTGTTAGAGTATTTTCAAAATACAGGCCCAAAACATGCTAAAAATCGATCTTTTAGGTGCCAAAAAGTCGATATCTCAAATTCAGTCCCAAAATACCCGAAAATTCGATATTTAGGGGTCCCAGAAGCGATCTGTACATGCCTACTCCGTGTTAGAGTATTTTCAAAATACATGCTCAAAACATACTGAAAATCGATCTTTTAGGTGCACAAAAGTCGATATGTGCATGCATCTTCAGTACCCGTTTATATCTCAAATTCAGGCTCAAAACACCCGAAAATTCAATATTTTGGGGTCCCAGAAGCAATCTGTACATGCCTACTCAGTGTTAGAGTATTTTCAAAATACAGGCCCAAAACATGCTGAAAATCGATATTTTAGATGCCCAAAGTCAATGTGTGCATGTATCTTCTGTACCCGTTTATATCTCAAATTCAGGCTCAAAACACCCGAAAATTCAATATTTTGGGGTCCCAGAAGCAATCTGTACATGCCTACACAGTGCTAGAATATTTTCAAAATATAGGCTAAAAACATGCTAAAAATCGACATTTTAGGTGCCAAAAATCGATATCTCAAATTCAGTCCCAAAACACCCGAAAATTCGATATTTAGAGGTCCCAGAAGGTATCTGTACATGCCTACTCCGTGTTAGAGTATTTTCAAAATACAGGCCAAAAACATACTGAAAATCGATCTTTTAGGTGCTCAAAAGTCGATATGTGAATGCATCTTCTGTACCCGTTTATATCTCAAATTCAGGCTCAAAACACCCGAAAATTCAATATTTTGGGGTCCCAGAAGCAATCTGTACATGCCTACTCAGTGCTAGAATATTTTCAAAATATAGGCTAAAAACATCCTAAAAATCGATCTTTTATGTGCCAAAAAGTCGATATCTCAAATTCAGTCCCAAAACACCCGAAAATTCGATATTTAGGGGTCCCAGAAGCGATCTGTACATGCCTACTCCGTGTTAGAGTATTTTCAAAATACATGCTCAAAACATACTGAAAATCGATCTTTTAGGTGCACAAAAGTCGATATGTGCATGCATCTTCAGTACCCGTTTATATCTCAAATTCAGGCTCAAAACACCCGAAAATTCAATATTTTGGGGTCCCAGAAGCAATCTGTACATGCCTAGACAGTGCTAGAATATTTTCAAAATATAGGCTAAAAACATGCTAAAAATCGACATTTTAGGTGCCAAAAAATCGATATCTCAAATTCAGTCCCAAAACACCCGAAAATTCGATATTTAGAGGTCCCAGAAGGTATCTGTACATGCCTACTCCGTGTTAGAGTATTTTCAAAATACAGGCCAAAAACATACTGAAAATCGATCTTTTAGGTGCCCTAAAGTCAATATGTGCATGTATCTTCTGTACCCGTTTATATCTCAAATTCAGGCTCAAAACACCCGAAAATTCAATATTTTGGGGTCCCAGAAGCAATCTGTACATGCCTACTCAGTGCTAGAATATTTTCAAAATATAGGCTAAAAACATGCTAAAAATCGATCTTTTAGGTGCCAAAAAGTCGATATCTCAAATTCAGTCCCAAAACACCCGAAAATTCGATATTTAGGGGTCCCAGAAGCGATCTGTACATGCCTACTCAGTGTTAGAGTATTTTCAAAATACAAGCCCAAAACATGCTGAAAATCGATATTTTAGATGCTCAAAGTCAATATGTGCATGTATCTTCTGTACCCGTTTATATCTCAAATTCAGGCTCAAAACACCCGAAAATTCAATATTTTGGGGTCCCAGAAGCAATCTGTACATGCCTACACAGTGCTAGAATATTTTCAAAATATAGGCTAAAAACATGCTAAAAATCTACATTTTAGGTGCCAAAAAATCGATATCTCAAATTCAGTCCCAAAACACCCGAAAATTCGATATTTAGAGGTCCCAGAAGGTATCTGTACATGCCTACTCCGTGTTAGAGTATTTTCAAAATACAGGCCAAAAACATACTTAAAATCGATCTTTTAGATGCCCAAAAGTCGATATGTGCATGCATCTTCTGTACCCGTTTATATCTCAAATTCTGGCCCTAAAAACCCGAAAATTCGATATTTTGGGTTCCCAGAAGCGATCTGTACATGCCTACTCCGTGTTAGAGTATTTTCAAAATACAGGCCCAAAACATGCTAAAAATCGATCTTTTAGGTGCCAAAAAGTCGATATCTCAAATTCAGTCCCAAAACACCCGAAAATTCGATATTTAGGGGTCCCAGAAGCGATCTGTACATGCCTACTCCGTGTTAGAGTATTTTCAAAATACATGCTCAAAACATACTGAAAATCGATCTTTTAGGTGCACAAAAGTCGATATGTGCATGCATCTTCAGTACCCGTTTATATTTCAAATTCAGGCTCAAAACACCCGAAAATTCAATATTTTGGGGTCCCAGAAGCAATCTGTACATGCCTACTCAGTGTTAGAGTATTTTCAAAATACAGGCCCAAAACATGCTGAAAATCGATATTTTAGATGCCCAAAGTCAATGTGTGCATGTATCTTCTGTACCCGTTTATATCTCAAATTCAGGCTCAAAACACCCGAAAATTCAATATTTTGGGGTCCCAGAAGCAATCTGTACATGCCTACACAGTGCTAGAATATTTTCAAAATATAGGCTAAAAACATGCTAAAAATCGACATTTTAGGTGCCAAAAAATCGATATCTCAAATTCAGTCCCAAAACACCCGAAAATTCGATATTTAGAGGTCCCAGAAGGCATCTGTACATGCCTACTCCGTGTTAGAGTATTTTCAAAATACAGGCCAAAAACATACTGATAATCGATCTTTTAGGTGCCCAAAAGTCGATATGTGCATGCATCTTCTGTACCCGTTTATATCTCAAATTCTGGCCCTAAAAACCCGAAAATTCGATATTTTGGGTTCCCAGAAGCGATCTGTACATGCCTACTACGTGTTAGAGTATTTTCAAAATACAGGCCCAAAACATGCTAAAAATCGATCTTTTAGGTGCCAAAAAGTCGATATCTCAAATTCAGTCCCAAAACACCCGAAAATTCGATATTTTGGGGTCCCAGAAGCGATCTGTACATGCCTACTCCGTGTTAGAGTATTTTCAAAATACATGCTCAAAACATACTGAAAATCGATCTTTTAGGTGCACAAAAGTCGATATGTGCATGCATCTTCAGTACCCGTTTATATCTCAAATTCAGGCTCAAAACACCCGAAAATTCAATATTTTGGGGTCCCAGAAGCAATCTGTACATGCCTACTCAGTGTTAGAGTATTTTCAAAATACAGGCCCAAAACATGCTGAAAATCGATATTTTAGATGAACAAAGACAATATGTGCATGTATCTTCTGTACCCGTTTATATCTCAAATTCAGGCTCAAAACACCCGAAAATTCAATATTTTGGGGTCCCAGAAGCAATCTGTACATGCCTACACAGTGCTAGAATATTTTCAAAATATAGGCTAAAAACATGCTAAAAATCGACATTTTAGGTGCCAAAAAATCGATATCTCAAATTCAGTCCCAAAACACCCGAAAATTCGATATTTAGAGGTCCCAGAAGGTATCTGTACATGCCTACTCCGTGTTAGAGTCTTTATAAAATACAGGCCAAAAACATACTGAAAATCGATCTTTTAGATGCCCAAAAGTCGATATGTGCATGCATCTTCTGTACCCGTTTATATCTCAAATTCTGGCCCTAAACACCCGAAAATTCGATATTTTGGGGTCCCAGAAGCGATCTGTACATGCCTACTCCGTGTTAGAGTATTTTCAAAATTCAGGCCCAAAACATGCTGAAAATCGATATTTTTGGTGCCCAAAGTCAATATGTGCATGTATCTTCTGTACCCGTTTATATCTCAAATTCAGGCTCAAAACACCCGAAAATTCAATATTTTGGGGTCCCAGAAGCAATCTGTACATGCCTACTCAGTGCTAGAATATTTTCAAAATATAGGCTAAAAACATGCTAAAAATCGATCTTTTAGGTGCCAAAAAGTCGATATCTCAAATTCAGTCCCAAAACACCCGAAAATTCGATATTTAGGGGTCCCAGAAGCGATCTGTACATGCCTACTCCGTGTTAGAGTATTTTCAAAATACATGCTCAAAACATACTGAAAATCGATCTTTTAGGTGCACAAAAGTCGATATGTGCATGCATCTTCAGTACCCGTTTATATCTCAAATTCAGGCTCAAAACACCCGAAAATTCGATATTTAGGGGTCCCAGAAGCAATCTGTACATGCCTACTCAGTGTTAGAGTATTTTCAAAATACAGGCCAAAAACATACTGAAAATCGATCTTTTAGGTGCCCAAAAGTCAATATGTGCATGTATCTTCTGTACCCGTTTATATCTCAAATTCAGGCTCAAAACACCCGAAAATTCAATATTTTGGGGTCCCAGAAGCAATCTGTACATGCCTACTCAGTGCTAGAATATTTTCAAAATATAGGCTAAAAACATGCTAAAAATCGATCTTTTAGGTGCCAAAAAGTCGATATCTCAAATTCAGTCCCAAAACACCCGAAAATTCGATATTTAGGGGTCCCAGATGCGATCTGTACATGCCTACTCAGTGTTAGAGAATTTTCAAAATACAAGCCCAAAACATGCTGAAAATCGATATTTTAGATGCCCAAAGTCAATATATGCATGTATCTTCTGTACCCGTTTATATCTCAAATTCAGGCTCAAAACAGACGAAAATTCAATATTTTGGGGTCCCAGAAGCAATCTGTACATGCCTACACAGTGCTAGAATATTTTCAAAATATAGGCTAAAAACATGCTAAAAATCGACATTTTAGGTGCCAAAAAATCGATATCTCAAATTCAGTCCCAAAACACCCGAAAATTCGATATTTAGAGGTCCCAGAAGGTATCTGTACATGGCTACTCCGTGTTAGAGTATTTTCAAAATACAGGCCAAAAACATACTGAAAATCGATCTTTTAGGGGCCCAAAAGTCGATATGTGCATGCATCTTCTGTACCTGTTTATATCTCAAATTCTGGCCCTAAAAACCCGAAAATTCGATATTTTGGGTTCCCAGAAGCGATCTGTACATGCCTACTCCGTGTTAGAGTATTTTCAAAATACAGGCCCAAAACATGCTAAAAATCGATCTTTTAGGTGCCAAAAAGTCGATATCTCAAATTCAGTCCCAAAACACCCGAAAATTCGATATTTAGGGGTCCCAGAAGCGATCTGTACATGCCTACTCCGTGTTAGAGTATTTTCAAAATACATGCTCAAAACATACTGAAAATCGATCTTTTAGGTGCACAAAAGTCGATATGTGCATGCATCTTCAGTACCCGTTTATATCTCAAATTCAGGCTCAAAACACCCGAAAATTCAATATTTTGGGGTCCCAGAAGCAATCTGTACATGCCTACTCAGTGTTAGAGTATTTTCAAAATACAGGCCCAAAACATGCTGAAAATCGATATTTTAGATGCCCAAAGTCAATGTGTGCATGTATCTTCTGTACCCGTTTATATCTCAAATTCAGGCTCAAAACACCCGAAAATTCAATATTTTGGGGTCCCAGAAGCAATCTGTACATGCCTACACAGTGCTAGAATATTTTCAAAATATAGGCTAAAAACATGCTAAAAATCGACATTTTAGGTGCCAAAAAATCGATATCTCAAATTCAGTCCCAAAACACCCGAAAATTCGATATTTAGAGGTCCCAGAAGGTATCTGTACATGCCTACTCCGTGTTAGAGTATTTTCAAAATACAGGCCAAAAACATACTGAAAATCGATCTTTTAGGTGCCCAAAAGTCGATATGTGAATGCATCTTCTGTACCCGTTTATATCTCAAATTCAGGCTCAAAGCACCCGAAAATTCAATATTTTGGGGTCCCAGAAGCAATCTGTACATGCCTACTCAGTGCTAGAATATTTTCAAAATATAGGCTAAAAACATCCTAAAAATCGATCTTTTATGTGCCAAAAAGTCGATATCTCAAATTCAGTCCCAAAACACCCGAAAATTCGATATTTAGGGGTCCCAGAAGCGATCTGTACATGCCTACTCCGTGTTAGAGTATTTTCAAAATACATGCTCAAAACATACTGAAAATCGATCTTTTAGGTGCACAAAAGTCGATATGTGCATGCATCTTCAGTACCCGTTTATATCTCAAATTCAGGCTCAAAACACCCGAAAATTCAATATTTTGGGGTCCCAGAAGCAATCTGTACATGCCTAGACAGTGCTAGAATATTTTCAAAATATAGGCTAAAAACATGCTAAAAATCGACATTTTAGGTGCCAAAAAATCGATATCTCAAATTCAGTCCCAAAACACCCGAAAATTCGATATTTAGAGGTCCCAGAAGGTATCTGTACATGCCTACTCCGTGTTAGAGTATTTTCAAAATACAGGCCAAAAACATACTGAAAATCGATCTTTTAGGTGCCCTAAAGTCAATATGTGCATGTATCTTCTGTACCCGTTTATATCTCAAATTCAGGCTCAAAACACCCGAAAATTCAATATTTTGGGGTCCCAGAAGCAATCTGTACATGCCTACTCAGTGCTAGAATATTTTCAAAATATAGGCTAAAAACATGCTAAAAATCGATCTTTTAGGTGCCAAAAAGTCGATATCTCAAATTCAGTCCCAAAACACCCGAAAATTCGATATTTAGGGGTCCCAGAAGCGATCTGTACATGCCTACTCAGTGTTAGAGTATTTTCAAAATACAAGCCCAAAACATGCTGAAAATCGATATTTTAGATGCTCAAAGTCAATATGTGCATGTATCTTCTGTACCCGTTTATATCTCAAATTCAGGCTCAAAACACCCGAAAATTCAATATTTTGGGGTCCCAGAAGCAATCTGTACATGCCTACACAGTGCTAGAATATTTTCAAAATATAGGCTAAAAACATGCTAAAAATCGACATTTTAGGTGCCAAAAAATCGATATCTCAAATTCAGTCCCAAAACACCCGAAAATTCGATATTTAGAGGTCCCAGAAGGTATCTGTACATGCCTACTCCGTGTTAGAGTATTTTCAAAATACAGGCCAAAAACATACTGAAAATCGATCTTTTAGATGCCCAAAAGTCGATATGTGCATGCATCTTCTGTACCCGTTTATATCTCAAATTCTGGCCCTAAAAACCCGAAAATTCGATATTTTGGGTTCCCAGAAGCGATCTGTACATGCCTACTCCGTGTTAGAGTATTTTCAAAATACAGGCCCAAAACATGCTAAAAATCGATCTTTTAGGTGCCAAAAAGTCGATATCTCAAATTCAGTCCCAAAACACCCGAAAATTCGATATTTAGGGGTCCCAGAAGCGATCTGTACATGCCTACTCCGTGTTAGAGTATTTTCAAAATACATGCTCAAAACATACTGAAAATCGATCTTTTAGGTGCACAAAAGTCGATATGTGCATGCATCTTCAGTACCCGTTTATATCTCAAATTCAGGCTCAAAACACCCGAAAATTCAATATTTTGGGGTCCCAGAAGCAATCTGTACATGCCTACTCAGTGTTAGAGTATTTTCAAAATACAGGCCCAAAACATGCTGAAAATCGATATTTTAGATGCCCAAAGTCAATGTGTGCATGTATCTTCTGTACCCGTTTATATCTCAAATTCAGGCTCAAAACACCCGAAAATTCAATATTTTGGGGTCCCAGAAGCAATCTGTACATGCCTACACAGTGCTAGAATATTTTCAAAATATAGGCTAAAAACATGCTAAAAATCGACATTTTAGGTGCCAAAAAATCGATATCTCAAATTCAGTCCCAAAACACCCGAAAATTCGATATTTAGAGGTCCCAGAAGGTATCTGTACATGCCTACTCCGTGTTAGAGTATTTTCAAAATACAGGCCAAAAACATACTGAAAATCGATCTTTTAGGTGCCCAAAAGTCGAGATGTGCATGCATCTTCTGTACCCGTTTATATCTCAAATTCTGGCCCTAAAAACCCGAAAATTCGATATTTTGGGTTCCCAGAAGCGATCTGTACATGCCTACTCCGTGTTAGAGTATTTTCAAAATACAGGCCCAAAACATGCTAAAAATCGATCTTTTAGGTGCCAAAAAGTCGATATCTCAAATTCAGTCCCAAAACACCCGAAAATTCGATATTTTGGGGTCCCAGAAGCGATCTGTACATGCCTTCTCCGTGTTAGAGTATTTTCAAAATACATGCTCAAAACATACTGAAAATCGATCTTTTAGGTGCACAAAAGTCGATATGTGCATGCATCTTCAGTACCCGTTTATATCTCAAATTCTGGCCCTAAACACCCGAAAATTCGATATTTTGGGTTCCCAGAAGCGATCTGTACATGCCTACTCCGTGTTAGAGTATTTTCAAAATTCAGGCCCAAAACATGCTGAAAATCGATATTTTTGGTGCCCAAAGTCAATATGTGCATGTATCTTCTGTACCCGTTTATATCTCAAATTCAGGCTCAAAACACCCGAAAATTCAATATTTTGGGGTCCCAGAAGCAATCTGTACAATGCTAGAATATTTTCAAAATATAGACTAAAAACATGCTAAAAATCGATCTTTTAGGTGCCAAAAAGTCGATATCTCAAATTCAGTCCCAAAACACCCGAAAATTCGATATTTAGGGGTCCCAGAAGCGATCTGTACATGCCTACTCCGTGTTAGAGTATTTTCAAAATACATGCTCAAAACATACTGAAAATCGATCTTTTAGGTGCACAAAAGTCGATATGTGCATGTATCTTCTGTACCCGTTTATATCTCAAATTCAGGCTCAAAAAACCCGAAAATTCAATATTTTGGGGTCCCAGAAGCAATCTGTACATGCCTACTCAGTTCTAGAATATTTTCAAAATATAGGCTAAAAACATGCTAAAAATCGATCTTTTAGGTGCCAAAAAGTCGATATCTCAAATTCAGTCCCAAAACACCCGAAAATTCGATATTTAGGGGTCCCAGAAGCGATCTGTACATGCCTACTCCGTGTTAGAGTATTTTCAAAATACATGCTCAAAACATACGGAAAATCGATCTTTTAGGTGCACAAAAGTCGATATGTGCATGCATCTTCAGTACCCGTTTATATCTCAAATTCAGGCTCAAAACACCCGAAAATTCGATATTTAGGGGTCCCAGAAGCAATCTGTACATGCCTACACAGTGCTAGAATATTTTCAAAATATAGGCTAAAAACATGCTAAAAATCGACATTTTAGGTGCCAAAAAATCGATATCTCAAATTCAGTCCCAAAACACCCGAAAATTCGATATTTAGAGGTCCCAGAAGGTATCTGTACATGCCTACTCCGTGTTAGAGTATTTTCAAAATACAGGCCAAAAACATACTGAAAATCGATCTTTTAGGTGCCCAAAAGTCGATATGTGCATGCATCTTCTGTACCCGTTTATATCTCAAATTCTGGCCCTAAAAACCCGAAAATTCGATATTTTGGGTTCCCAGAAGCGATCTGTACATGCCTACTCCGTGTTAGAGTATTTTCAAAATACAGGCCCAAAACATGCTAAAAATCGATCTTTTAGGTGCCAAAAAGTCGATATCTCAAATTCAGTCCCAAAACACCCGAAAATTCGATATTTTGGGGTCCCAGAAGCGATCTGTACATGCCTTCTCCGTGTTAGAGTATTTTCAAAATACATGCTCAAAACATACTGAAAATCGATCTTTTAGGTGCACAAAAGTCGATATGTGCATGCATCTTCAGTACCCGTTTATATCTCAAATTCTGGCCCTAAACACCCGAAAATTCGATATTTTGGGTTCCCAGAAGCGATCTGTACATGCCTACTCCGTGTTAGAGTATTTTCAAAATTCAGGCCCAAAACATGCTGAAAATCGATATTTTTGGTGCCCAAAGTCAATATGTGCATGTATCTTCTGTACCCGTTTATATCTCAAATTCAGGCTCAAAACACCCGAAAATTCAATATTTTGGGGTCCCAGAAGCAATCTGTACAATGCTAGAATATTTTCAAAATATAGACTAAAAACATGCTAAAAATCGATCTTTTAGGTGCCAAAAAGTCGATATCTCAAATTCAGTCCCAAAACACATTAAAATTCGATATTTAGGGGTCCCAGAAGCGATCTGTACATGCCTACTCCGTGTTAGAGTATTTTCAAAATACATGCTCAAAACATACTGAAAATCGATCTTTTAGGTGCACAAAAGTCGATATGTGCATGTATCTTCTGTACCCGTTTATATCTCAAATTCAGGCTCAAAACACCCGAAAATTCAATATTTTGGGGTCCCAGAAGCAATCTGTACATGCCTACTCAGTTCTAGAATATTTTCAAAATATAGGCTAAAAACATGCTAAAAATCGATCTTTTAGGTGCCAAAAAGTCGATATCTCAAATTCAGTCCCAAAACACCCGAAAATTCGATATTTAGGGGTCCCAGAAGCGATCTGTACATGCCTACTCCGTGTTAGAGTATTTTCAAAATACATGCTCAAAACATACGGAAAATCGATCTTTTAGGTGCACAAAAGTCGATATGTGCATGCATCTTCAGTACCCGTTTATATCTCAAATTCAGGCTCAAAACACCCGAAAATTCGATATTTAGGGGTCCCAGAAGCAATCTGTACATGCCTACTCAGTGTTAGAGTATTTTCAAAATACAGGCCAAAAACATACTGAAAATCGATCTTTTAGGTGCCCAAAAGTCAATATGTGCATGTATCTTCTGTACCCGTTTATATCTCAAATTCAGGCTCAAAACACCCGAAAATTCAATATTTTGGGGTCCCAGAAGCAATCTGTACATGCCTACTCAGTGCTAGAATATTTTCAAAATATAGGCTAAAAACATGCTAAAAATCGATCTTTTAGGTGCCAAAAAGTCGATATCTCAAATTCAGTCCCAAAACACCCGAAAATTCGATATTTAGGGGTCCCAGAAGCGATCTGTACATGCCTACTCAGTGTTAGAGTATTTTCAAAATACAAGCCCAAAACATGCTGAAAATCGATATTTTAGATGCCCAAAGTCAATATGTGTATGTATCTTCTGTACCCGTTTATATCTCAAATTCAGGCTCAAAACACCCGAAAATTCAATATTTTGGGGTCCCAGAAGCAATCTGTACATGCCTACACAGTGCTAGAATATTTTCAAAATATAGGCTAAAAACATGCTAAAAATCGACATTTTAGGTGCCAAAAAATCGATATCTCAAATTCAGTCCCAAAACACCCGAAAATTCGATATTTAGAGGTCCCAGAAGGTATCTGTACATGCCTACTCCGTGTTAGAGTATTTTCAAAATACAGGCCAAAAACATACTGAAAATCGATCTTTTAGGTGCCCAAAAGTCGATATGTGCATGCATCTTCTGTACCCGTTTATATCTCAAATTCTGGCCCTAAAAACCCGAAAATTCGATATTTTGGGTTCCCAGAAGCGATCTGTACATGCCTACTCCGTGTTAGAGTATTTTCAAAATACAGGCCCAAAACATGCTAAAAATCGATCTTTTAGGTGCCAAAAAGTCGATATCTCAAATTCAGTCCCAAAACACCCGAAAATTCGATATTTTGGGGTCCCAGAAGCGATCTGTACATGCCTTCTCCGTGTTAGAGTATTTTCAAAATACATGCTCAAAACATACTGAAAATCGATCTTTTAGGTGCACAAAAGTCGATATGTGCATGCATCTTCAGTACCCGTTTATATCTCAAATTCTGGCCCTAAACACCCGAAAATTCGATATTTTGGGTTCCCAGAAGCGATCTGTACATGCCTACTCCGTGTTAGAGTATTTTCAAAATTCAGGCCCAAAACATGCTGAAAATCGATATTTTTGGTGCCCAAAGTCAATATGTGCATGTATCTTCTGTACCCGTTTATATCTCAAATTCAGGCTCAAAACACCCGAAAATTCAATATTTTGGGGTCCCAGAAGCAATCTGTACAATGCTAGAATATTTTCAAAATATAGACTAAAAACATGCTAAAAATCGATCTTTTAGGTGCCAAAAAGTCGATATCTCAAATTCAGTCCCAAAACACATTAAAATTCGATATTTAGGGGTCCCAGAAGCGATCTGTACATGCCTACTCCGTGTTAGAGTATTTTCAAAATACATGCTCAAAACATACTGAAAATCGATCTTTTAGGTGCACAAAAGTCGATATGTGCATGTATCTTCTGTACCCGTTTATATCTCAAATTCAGGCTCAAAACACCCGAAAATTCAATATTTTGGGGTCCCAGAAGCAATCTGTACATGCCTACTCAGTTCTAGAATATTTTCAAAATATAGGCTAAAAACATGCTAAAAATCGATCTTTTAGGTGCCAAAAAGTCGATATCTCAAATTCAGTCCCAAAACACCCGAAAATTCGATATTTAGGGGTCCCAGAAGCGATCTGTACATGCCTACTCCGTGTTAGAGTATTTTCAAAATACATGCTCAAAACATACGGAAAATCGATCTTTTAGGTGCACAAAAGTCGATATGTGCATGCATCTTCAGTACCCGTTTATATCTCAAATTCAGGCTCAAAACACCCGAAAATTCGATATTTAGGGGTCCCAGAAGCAATCTGTACATGCCTACTCAGTGTTAGAGTATTTTCAAAATACAGGCCAAAAACATACTGAAAATCGATCTTTTAGGTGCCCAAAAGTCAATATGTGCATGTATCTTCTGTACCCGTTTATATCTCAAATTCAGGCTCAAAACACCCGAAAATTCAATATTTTGGGGTCCCAGAAGCAATCTGTACATGCCTACTCAGTGCTAGAATATTTTCAAAATATAGGCTAAAAACATGCTAAAAATCGATCTTTTAGGTGCCAAAAAGTCGATATCTCAAATTCAGTCCCAAAACACCCGAAAATTCGATATTTAGGGGTCCCAGAAGCGATCTGTACATGCCTACTCAGTGTTAGAGTATTTTCAAAATACAAGCCCAAAACATGCTGAAAATCGATATTTTAGATGCCCAAAGTCAATATGTGTATGTATCTTCTGTACCCGTTTATATCTCAAATTCAGGCTCAAAACACCCGAAAATTCAATATTTTGGGGTCCCAGAAGCAATCTGTACATGCCTACACAGTGCTAGAATATTTTCAAAATATAGGCTAAAAACATGCTAAAAATCGACATTTTAGGTGCCAAAAAATCGATATCTCAAATTCAGTCCCAAAACACCCGAAAATTCGATATTTAGAGGTCCCAGAAGGTATCTGTACATGCCTACTCCGTGTTAGAGTATTTTCAAAATACAGGCCAAAAACATACTGAAAATCGATCTTTTAGGTGCCCAAAAGTCGATATGTGCATGCATCTTCTGTACCCGTTTATATCTCAAATTCTGGCCCTAAAAACCCGAAAATTCGATATTTTGGGTTCCCAGAAGCGATCTGTACATGCCTACTCCGTGTTAGAGTATTTTCAAAATACAGGCCCAAAACATGCTAAAAATCGATCTTTTAGGTGCCAAAAAGTCGATATCTCAAATTCAGTCCCAAAACACCCGAAAATTCGATATTTAGGGGTCCCAGAAGCGATCTGTGCATGCCTGCTCCGTGTTAGAGTATTTTCAAAATACATGCTCAAAACATACTGAAAATCGATCTTTTAGGTGCACAAAAGTCGATATGTGCATGCATCTTCAGTACCCGTTTATATCTCAAATTCAGGCTCAAAACACCCGAAAATTCGATATTTTGGGGTCCCAGAAGCAATCTGTACATGCCTACTCAGTGTTAGAGTATTTTCAAAATACAGGCCCAAAACATGCTGAAAATCGATATTTTAGATGCCCAAAGTCAATATGTGCATGTATCTTCTGTACCCGTTTATATCTCAAATTCAGGCTTAAAACACCCGAAAATTCAATATTTTGGGGTCCCAGAAGCAATCTGTACATGCCTACACAGTGCTAGAATATTTTCAAAATATAGGCTAAAAACATGCTAAAAATCGACATTTTAGGTGCCAAAAAATCGATATCTCAAATTCAGTCCCAAAACACCCGAAAATTCGATATTTTGAGGTCCCAGAAGGTATCTGTACATGCCTACTCCGTGTTAGAGTATTTTCAAAATACAGGCCAAAAACATACTGAAAATTGATCTTTTAGGTGCCCAAAAGTCGATATGTGCATGCATCTTCTGTACCCGTTTATATCTCAAATTCTTTCCCTAAACACCCGAAAATTCGATATTTTGGGTTCCCAGAAGCGATCTGTACATGCCTACTCCGTGTTAGAGTATTTTCAAAATTCAGGCCCAAAACATGCTGAAAATCGATATTTTTGGTGCCCAAAGTCAATATGTGCATGTATCTTCTGTACCCGTTTATATCTCAAATTCAGGCTCAAAACACCCGAAAATTCAATATTTTGGGGTCCCAGAAGCAATCTGTACATGCCTACTCAGTGCTAGAATATTTTCAAAATATAGGCTAAAAACATGCTAAAAATCGATCTTTTAGGTGCCAAAAAGTCGATATCTCAAATTCAGTCCCAAAACACCCGAAAATTCGATATTTAGGGGTCCCAGAAGCGATCTGTACATGCCTACTCCGTGTTAGAGTATTTTCAAAATACATGCTCAAAACATACTGAAAATCGATCTTTTAGGTGCACAAAAGTCGATATGTGCATGCATCTTCAGTACCCGTTTATATCTCAAATTCAGGCTCAAAACACCCGAAAATTCAATATTTTGGGGTCCCAGAAGCAATCTGTACATTCCTACACAGTGCTAGAATATTTTCAAAATATAGGTTAAAAACATGCTAAAAATCGACATTTTAGGTGCCAAAAAATCGATATCTCAAATTCAGTCCCAAAACACCCGAAAATTCGATATTTAGAGGTCCCAGAAGGTATCTGTACATGCCTACTCCGTGTTAGAGTATTTTCAAAATACAGGCCAAAAACATACTGAAAATCGATCTTTTAGGTGCCCAAAAGTCAATATGTGCATGTATCTTCTGTACCCGTTTATATCTCAAATTCAGGCTCAAAACACCCGAAATTTCAATATTTTGGGGTCCCAGAAGCAACCTGTACATGCCTACTCAGTGCTAGAATATTTTCAAAATATAGGCTAAAAACATGCTAAAAATCGATCTTTTAGGTGCCAAAAAGTCGATATCTCAAATTCAGTCCCAAAACACCCGAAAATTCGATATTTAGGGGTCCCAGAAGCGATCTGTACATGCCTACTCAGTGTTAGAGTATTTTCGAAATACAGGCCCAAAACATGCTGAAAATCGATATTTTAGATTCCCAAAGTCAATATGTGCATGTATCTTCTGTACCCGTTTATATCTCAAATTCAGGCTCAAAACACCCGAAAATTCAATATTTTGGGGTTACAGAAGCAATCTGTACATGCCTACACAGTGCTAGAATATTTTCAAAATATAGGCTAAAAACATGCTAAAAATCGACATTTTAGGTGCAAAAAAATCGATATCTCAAATTCAGTCCCAAAACACCCGAAAATTCGATATTTAGAGGTCCCAGAAGGTATCTGTACATGCCTACTCCGTGTTAGAGTATTTTCAAAATACAAGCCAAAAACATACTGAAAATCGATCTTTTAGGTGAACAAAAGTCGATATGTGCATGCATCTTCTGTACCCGTTTATATCTCAAATTCTGGCCCTAAACACCCGAAAACTCGATATTTTGGGGTCCCAGAAGCGATCTGTACATGCCTACTCCGTGTTAGAGTATTTTCAAAATTCAGGCCCAAAACATGCTGAAAATCGATATTTTTGGTGCCCAAAGTCAATATGTGCATGTATCTTCTGTACCCGTTTACATCTCAAATTCAGGCTCAAAACACCCGAAAATTCAATATTTTGGGATTCCAGAAGCAATCTGTACAGTGCTAAAATATTTTCAAAATATAGGCTAAAAACATGCTAAAAATCGATCTTTTAGGTGCTAAAAAGTCGATATCTCAAATTCAGTCCCAAAACACCCGAAAATTCGATATTTAGGGGTCCCAGAAGCGATCTGTACATGCCTACTCCGTGTTAGAGTATTTTCAAAATACATGCTCAAAACATACTGAAAATCGATCTTTTAGGTGCACAAAAGTCGATATGTGCATGCATCTTCAGTACCCGTTTATATCTCAAATTCAGGCTCAAAACACCCGAAAATTCGATATTTTGGGGTCCCAGAAGCGATCTATACATGCCTACTCCGTGTTAGAGTATTTTCAAAATTCAGGCCCAAAACATGCTGAAAATCGATATTTTTGGTGCCTAAAGTCAATATGTGCATGTATCTTCTGTACCCGTTTATATCTCAAATTCAGGCTCAAAACACCCGAAAATTCAATATTTTGGGGTCCCAGAAGCAATCTGTACATGCCTACTCAGTGCTAGAATATTTTCAAAATATAGGCTAAAAACATGCTAAAAATCGATCTTTTAGGTGCCAAAAAGTCGATATCTCAAATTCAGTCCCAAAACACCCGAAAATTCGATATTTTGGGGTCCCAGAAGCGATCTGTACATGCCTACTCCGTGTTAGAGTATTTTTAAAATACATGCTCAAAACATACTGAAAATCGATCTTTTAGGTGCACAAAAGTCGATATGTGCATGCATCTTCAGTACCCGTTTATATCTCAAATTCAGGCTCAAAACACCCGAAAATTCAATATTTTGGGGTCCCAGAAGCAATCTGTACATGCCTACTCAGTGTTAGAGTATTTTCATAATACAGGCCCAAAACATGCTGAAAATCGATATTTTAGATGCCCAAAGTCAATATGTGCATGTATCTTCTGTACCCGTTTATATCTGAAATTCAGGCTCAAAACACCCGAAAATTCAATATTTTGGGGTCCCAGAAGCAATCTGTACATGCCTACACAGTGCTAGAATATTTTCAAAATATAGGCTAAAAACATGCTAAAAATCGACATTTTAGGTGCCAAAAAATCGATATCTCAAATTCAGTCCCAAAACACCCAAAAATTAGATATTTAGAGGTCCCAGAAGGTATCTGTACATGCCTACTCCGTGTTAGAGTATTTTCAAAATACAAGCCAAAAACATACTGAAAATCGATCTTTTAGGTGCCCAAAAGTCGATATGTGCATGCATCTTCTGTACCCGTTTATATCTCAAATTCTGGCCCTAAACACCCGAAAATTCGATATTTTGGGGTCCCAGAAGCGATCTGTACATGCCTACTCCGTGTTAGAGTATTTTCAAAATTCAGGCCCAAAACATGCTGAAAATCGATATTTTTGGTGCCCAAAGTCAATATGTGCATGTATCTTCTGTACCCGTTTATATCTCAAATTCAGGCTCAAAACACCCGAAAATTCAATATTTTGGGGTCCCAGAAGCAATCTGTACATGCCTACTCAGTGTTAGAGTATTTTCAAAATACAGGCCCAAAACATGCTGAAAATCGATATTTTAGATGCCCAAAGTCAATATGTGCATGTATCTTCTGTACCCGTTTATATCTCAAATTCAGGCTCAAAACACCCGAAAATTCAATATTTTGGGGTCCCAGAAGCAATCTGTACATGCCTACACAGTGCTAGAATATTTTCAAAATATAGGCTAAAAACATGCTAAAAATCGACATTTTAGGTGCCAAAAAATCGATATCTCAAATTCAGTCCCAAAACACCCGAAAATTCGATATTTAGAGGTCCCAGAAGGTATCTGTACATGCCTACTCCGTGTTAGAGTCTTTATAAAATACAGGCCAAAAACATACTGAAAATCGATCTTTTAGATGCCCAAAAGTCGATATGTGCATGCATCTTCTGTACCCGTTTATATCTCAAATTCTGGCCCTAAACACCCGAAAATTCGATATTTTGGGGTCCCAGAAGCGATCTGTACATGCCTACTCCGTGTTAGAGTATTTTCAAAATTCAGGCCCAAAACATGCTGAAAATCGATATTTTTGGTGCCCAAAGTCAATATGCGCATGTATCTTCTGTACCCGTTTATATCTCAAATTCAGGCTCAAAACACCCGAAAATTCAATATTTTGGGGTCCCAGAAGCAATCTGTACATGCCTACTCAGTGCTAGAATATTTTCAAAATATAGGCTAAAAACATGCTAAAAATCGATCTTTTAGGTGCCAAAAAGTCGATATCTCAAATTCAGTCCCAAAACACCCGAAAATTCGATATTTAGGGGTCCCAGAAGCGATCTGTACGTGCCTACTCAGTGTTAGAGTATTTTCAAAATACAGGCCCAAAACATGCTGAAAATCGATATTTTAGATTCCCAAAGTCAATATGTGCATGTATCTTCTGTACCCGTTTATATCTCAAATTCAGGCTCAAAACACCCGAAAATTCAGTATTTTGGGGTCCCAGAAGCAATCTGTACATGCCTACAAAGTGCTAGAATATTTTCAAAATATAGGCTAAAAACATGCTAAAAATCGACATTTTAGGTGCCAAAAAATCGATATCTCAAATTCAGTCCCAAAACACCCGAAAATTCGATATTTAGAGGTCCCAGAAGGTATCTGTACATGCCTACTCCGTGTTAGAGTATTTTCAAAATACAGGCCAAAAACATACTGAAAATCGATCTTTTAGGTGCCCAAAAGTCGATATGTGCATGCATCTTCTGTACCCGTTTATATCTCAAATTCTGGCCCTAAACACCCGAAAACTCGATATTTTGGGGTCCCAGAAGCGATCTGTACATGCCTACTCCGTGTTAGAGTATTTTCAAAATTCAGGCCCAAAACATGCTGAAAATCGATATTTTAGATGCCCAAAGTCAATATGTGCATGTATCTTCTGTACCCGTTTATATCTCAAATTCAGGCTCAAAACACCCGAAAATTCAATATTTTGGGGTCCCAGAAGCAATCTGTACATGCCTACTCAGTGCTAGAATATTTTCAAAATATAGGCTAAAAACATGCTAAAAATCGATCTTTTAGGTGCCAAAAAGTCGATATCTCAAATTCAGTCCCAAAACACCCGAAAATTCGATATTTTGGGGTCCCAGAAGCGATCTGTACATGCCTACTCCGTGTTAGAGTATTTTTAAAATACATGCTCAAAACATACTGAAAATCGATCTTTTAGGTGCACAAAAGTCGATATGTGCATGCATCTTCAGTACCCGTTTATATCTCAAATTCAGGCTCAAAACACCCGAAAATTCAATATTTTGGGGTCCCAGAAGCAATCTGTACATGCCTACTCAGTGTTAGAGTATTTTCATAATACAGGCCCAAAACATGCTGAAAATCGATATTTTAGATGCCCAAAGTCAATATGTGCATGTATCTTCTGTACCCGTTTATATCTGAAATTCAGGCTCAAAACACCCGAAAATTCAATATTTTGGGGTCCCAGAAGCAATCTGTACATGCCTACACAGTGCTAGAATATTTTCAAAATATAGGCTAAAAACATGCTAAAAATCGACATTTTAGGTGCCAAAAAATCGATATCTCAAATTCAGTCCCAAAACACCCAAAAATTAGATATTTAGAGGTCCCAGAAGGTATCTGTACATGCCTACTCCGTGTTAGAGTATTTTCAAAATACAAGCCAAAAACATACTGAAAATCGATCTTTTAGGTGCCCAAAAGTCGATATGTGCATGCATCTTCTGTACCCGTTTATATCTCAAATTCTGGCCCTAAACACCCGAAAATTCGATATTTTGGGGTCCCAGAAGCGATCTGTACATGCCTACTCCGTGTTAGAGTATTTTCAAAATTCAGGCCCAAAACATGCTGAAAATCGATATTTTTGGTGCCCAAAGTCAATATGTGCATGTATCTTCTGTACCCGTTTATATCTCAAATTCAGGCTCAAAACACCCGAAAATTCAATATTTTGGGGTCCCAGAAGCAATCTGTACATGCCTACTCAGTGTTAGAGTATTTTCAAAATACAGGCCCAAAACATGCTGAAAATCGATATTTTAGATGACCAAAGTCAATATGTGCATGTATCTTCTGTACCCGTTTATATCTCAAATTCAGGCTCAAAACACCCGAAAATTCAATATTTTGGGGTCCCAGAAGCAATCTGTACATGCCTACACAGTGCTAGAATATTTTCAAAATATAGGCTAAAAACATGCTAAAAATCGACATTTTAGGTGCCAAAAAATCGATATCTCAAATTCAGTCCCAAAACACCCGAAAATTCGATATTTAGAGGTCCCAGAAGGTATCTGTACATGCCTACTCCGTGTTAGAGTCTTTATAAAATACAGGCCAAAAACATACTGAAAATCGATCTTTTAGATGCCCAAAAGTCGATATGTGCATGCATCTTCTGTACCCGTTTATATCTCAAATTCTGGCCCTAAACACCCGAAAATTCGATATTTTGGGGTCCCAGAAGCGATCTGTACATGCCTACTCCGTGTTAGAGTATTTTCAAAATTCAGGCCCAAAACATGCTGAAAATCGATATTTTTGGTGCCCAAAGTCAATATGCGCATGTATCTTCTGTACCCGTTTATATCTCAAATTCAGGCTCAAAACACCCGAAAATTCAATATTTTGGGGTCCCAGAAGCAATCTGTACATGCCTACTCAGTGCTAGAATATTTTCAAAATATAGGCTAAAAACATGCTAAAAATCGATCTTTTAGGTGCCAAAAAGTCGATATCTCAAATTCAGTCCCAAAACACCCGAAAATTCGATATTTAGGGGTCCCAGAAGCGATCTGTACGTGCCTACTCAGTGTTAGAGTATTTTCAAAATACAGGCCCAAAACATGCTGAAAATCGATATTTTAGATTCCCAAAGTCAATATGTGCATGTATCTTCTGTACCCGTTTATATCTCAAATTCAGGCTCAAAACACCCGAAAATTCAGTATTTTGGGGTCCCAGAAGCAATCTGTACATGCCTACAAAGTGCTAGAATATTTTCAAAATATAGGCTAAAAACATGCTAAAAATCGACATTTTAGGTGCCAAAAAATCGATATCTCAAATTCAGTCCCAAAACACCCGAAAATTCGATATTTAGAGGTCCCAGAAGGTATCTGTACATGCCTACTCCGTGTTAGAGTATTTTCAAAATACAGGCCAAAAACATACTGAAAATCGATCTTTTAGGTGCCCAAAAGTCGATATGTGCATGCATCTTCTGTACCCGTTTATATCTCAAATTCTGGCCCTAAACACCCGAAAACTCGATATTTTGGGGTCCCAGAAGCGATCTGTACATGCCTACTCCGTGTTAGAGTATTTTCAAAATTCAGGCCCAAAACATGCTGAAAATCGATATTTTAGATGCCCAAAGTCAATATGTGCATGTATCTTCTGTACCCGTTTATATCTCAAATTCAGGCTCAAAACACCCGAAAATTCAATATTTTGGGGTCCCAGAAGCAATCTGTACAGTGCTAGAATATTTTCAAAATATAGGCTAAAAACATGCTAAAAATCGACATTTTAGGTGCCAAAAAATCGATATCTCAAATTCAGTCCCAAAACACCCGAAAATTCGATATTTAGAGGTCCCAGAAGGTATCTGTACATGCCTACTCCGTGTTAGAGTCTTTATAAAATACAGGCCAAAAACCTACTGAAAATCGATCTTTTAGATGCCCAAAAGTCGATATGTGCATGCATCTTCTGTACCCGTTTATATCTCGAATTCTGGCCCTAAACACCCGAAAATTCGATATTTTGGGGTCCCAGAAGCGATCTGTACATGCCTACTCCGAGTTAGAGTATTTTCAAAATTCAGGCATAAAACATGCTGAAAATCGATATTTTTGGTGCCCTAAGTCAATATGTGCATGTATCTTCTGTACCCGTTTATATCTCAAATTCAGCCTCAAAACACCCGAAAATTCAATATTTTAGGGTCCCAGAAGCAATCTGTACATGCCTATCCAGTGCTAGAATATTTTCAAAATATAGGCTAAAAACATGCTAAAAATCGACATTTAGGTGCCAAAAAATCGATATCTCAAATTCAGTCCCAAAACACCCGAAAATTCGATATTTAGAGGTCCCAGAAGGTATCTGTACATGCCTACTCCGTGTTAGAGTCTTTATAAAATACAGGCCAAAAACATACTGAAAATCGATCTTTTAGATGCCCAAAAGTCGATATGTGCATGCATCTTCTGTACCCGTTTATATCTCAAATTCTGGCCCTAAACACCCGAAAATTCGATATTTTGGGGTCCCAGAAGCGATCTGTACATGCCTACTCCGTGTTAGAGTATTTTCAAAATTCAGGCCCAAAACATGCTGAAAATCGATATTTTTGGTGCCCAAAGTCAATATGTGCATGTATCTTCTGTACCCGTTTATATCTCAAATTCAGGCTCAAAACACCCGAAAATTCAATATTTTGGGGTCCCAGAAGCAATCTGTACATGCCTACTCAGTGCTAGAATATTTTCAAAATATAGGCTAAAAACATGCTAAAAATCGATCTTTTAGGTGCCAAAAAGTCGATATCTCAAATTCAGTCCCAAAACACCCGAAAATTCGATATTTAGGGGTCCCAGAAGCGATCTGTACATGCCTACTCAGTGTTAGAGTATTTTCAAAATACAGGCCCAAAACATGCTGAAAATCGATATTTTAGATTCCCAAAGTCAATATGTGCATGTATCTTCTGTACCCGTTTATATCTCAAATTCAGGCTCAAAACACCCGAAAATTCAGTATTTTGGGGTCCCAGAAGCAATCTGTACATGCCTACACAGTGCTAGAATATTTTCAAAATATAGGCTAAAAACATGCTAAAAATCGACATTTTAGGTGCCAAAAAATCGATATCTCAAATTCAGTCCCAAAACACCCGAAAATTCGATATTTAGAGGTCCCAGAAGGTATCTGTACATGCCTACTCCGTGTTAGAGTCTTTATAAAATACAGGCCAAAAACCTACTGAAAATCGATCTTTTAGATGCCCAAAAGTCGATATGTGCATGCATCTTCTGTACCCGTTTATATCTCAAATTCAGCCTCAAAACACCCGAAAATTCAATATTTGGGGGTCCCAGAAGCAATCTGTACATGCCTACCCAGTGCTAGAATATTTTCAAAATATAGGCTAAAAACATGCTAAAAATCGATCTTTTAGGTGCCAAAAAGTCGATATCTCAAATTCAGTCCCAAAACACCCGAAAATTCGATATGTAGGGGTCCCAGAAGCGATCTGTACATGCCTACTCCGTGTTAGAGTATTTTCAAAATACATGCTTAAAACATACTGAAAATCGATCTTTTAGGTGCACAAAAGTCGATATGTGCATGCATCTTCAGTACCCGTTTATATCTCAAATTCAGGCTCAAAACACCCGAAAATTCAATATTTTGGGGTCCCAGAAGCAATCTGTACATGCCTACTCAGTGTTAGAGTATTTTCAAAATACAGGCCCAAAACATGCTGAAAATCGATATTTTAGATGAACAAAGACAATATGTGCATGTATCTTCTGTACCCGTTTATATCTCAAATTCAGGCTCAAAACACCCGAAAATTCAATATTTTGGGGTCCCAGAAGCAATCTGTACATGCCTACACAGTGCTAGAATATTTTCAAAATATAGGCTAAAAACATGCTAAAAATCGATATTATAGGTGCCAAAAAATCGATATCTCAAATTCAGTCCCTTAACACCCGAAAATTCGATATTTAGAGGTCCCAGAAGGTATCTGTACATGCCTACTCCGTGTTAGAGTATTTTCAAAATACAGGCCAAAAACATACTGAAAATCGATCTTTTAGGTGCCCAAAAGTCGATATGTGCATGCATATTCTGTATCCGTTTATATCTCAAATTCTGGCCTTAAACACCCGAAAATTCGATATTTTGGGGTCCCAGAAGCGATCTGTACATGCCTAGTCCGTGTTAGAGTATTTTCAAAATTCAGGCCCAAAACATGCTGAAAATCGATATTTTTGGTGCCCAAAGTCAATATGTGCATGTATCTTCTGTACCCGTTGATATCTCAAATTCAGGCTCAAAACACCCGAAAATTCAATATTTTGGGGTCCCAGAAGCAATCTGTACATGCCTACTCAGTGTTAGAGTATTTTCAAAATACAGGCCCAAAACATGCTGAAAATCGATATTTTAGATGACCAAAGTCAATATGTGCATGTATCTTCTGTACCCGTTTATATTTCAAATTCTGGCTCAAAACACCCGAAAATTCAATATTTTGGGGTCCCAGAAGCAATCTGTACATGCCTACACAGTTCTAGAATATTTTCAAAATATAGGCTAAAAACTTGCTAAAAATCGGTATTATAGGTGCCAAAAAATCGATATCTGAAATTCAGTCCCATAACACCCGAAAATTCGATATTTAGAGGTCCCAGAAGGTATCTGTACATGCCTACTCCGTGTTAGAGTATTTTCAAAATACAGGCCAAAAACATACTGAAAATCGATATTTTTGGTGCCCAAAGTCAATATGTGCATGTATCTTCTGTACCCGTTTATATCTCAAATTCAGGCTCAAAACACCCGAAAATTCAATATTTTAGGGTCCCAGAAGCAATCTGTACAGTGCTAGAATATTTTCAAAATATAGGCTAAAAACATGCTAAAAATCGATCTTTTAGGTGCCAAAAAGTCGATATCTCAAATTCAGTCCCAAAACACCCGAAAATTCGATATGTAGGGGTCCCAGAAGCGATCTGTACATGCCTACTCCGTGTTAGAGTATTTTCAAAATACATGCTCAAAACATACTGAAAATCGATCTTTTAGGTGCACAAAAGTCGATATGTGCATGCATCTTCAGTACCCGTTTATATCTCAAATTCAGGCTCAAAACACCCGAAAATTCAATATTTTGGGGTCCCAGAAGCAATCTGTACATGCCTACTCAGTGTTAGAGTATTTTCAAAATACAGGCCCAAAACATGCTGAAAATCGATATTTTAGATGAACAAAGACAATATGTGCATGTATCTTCTGTACCCGTTTATATCTCAAATTCAGGCTCAAAGCACCCGAAAATTCAATATTTTGGGGTCCCAGAAGCAATCTGTACATGCCTACACAGTGCTAGAATATTTTCAAAATATAGGCTAAAAACATGCTAAAAATCGACATTTTAGGTGCCAAAAAATCGATATCTCAAATTCAGTCCCAAAACACCCGAAAATTCGATATTTAGAGGTCCCAGAAGGTATCTGTACATGCCTACTCCGTGTTAGAGTCTTTATAAAATACAGGCCAAAAACATACTGAAAATCGATCTTTTAGATGCCCAAAAGTCGATATGTGCATGCATCTTCTGTACCCGTTTATATCTCAAATTCTGGCCCTAAACACCCGAAAATTCGATATTTTGGGGTCCCAGAAGCGATCTGTACATGCCTACTCCGTGTTAGAGTATTTTCAAAATTCAGGCCCAAAACATGCTGAAAATCGATATTTTTGGTGCCCAAAGTCAATATGTGCATGTATCTTCTGTACCCGTTTATATCTCAAATTCAGGCTCAAAACACCCGAAAATTCAATATTTTGGGGTCCCAGAAGCAATCTGTACATGCCTACACAGTGCTAGAATATTTTCAAAATATAGGCTAAAAACATGCTAAAAATGGACATTTTAGGTGCCAAAAAATCGATATCTCAAATTCAGTCCCAAAACACCCGAAAATTCGATATTTAGGGGTCCCAGAAGGTATCTGTACATGCCTACTCCGTGTTAGAGTATTTTCAAAATACAGGCCAAAAACATACTGAAAATCGATCTTTTAGGTGCCCAAAAGTCGATATGTGCATGCATCTTCTGTACCCGTTTATATCTCAAATTCTGGCCCTAAACACCCGAAAACTCGATATTTTGGGGTCCCAGAAGCGATCTGTACATGCCTACTCCGTGTTAGAGTATTTTCAAAATTCAGGCCCAAAACATGCTGAAAATCGATATTTTTGGTGCCCAAAGTCAATATGTGCATGTATCTTCTGTACCCGTTTATATCTCAAATTCAGGCTCAAAACACCCGAAAATTCAATATTTTGGGATTCCAGAAGCAATCTGTACAGTGCTAGAATATTTTCAAAATATAGGCTAAAAACATGCTAAAAATCGATCTTTTAGGTGCTAAAAAGTCGATATCTCAAATTCAGTCCCAAAACACCCGAAAATTCGATATTTAGGGGTCCCAGAAGCGATCTGTACATGCCTACTCCGTGTTAGAGTATTTTCAAAATACATGCTCAAAACATACTGAAAATCGATCTTTTAGGTGCACAAAAGTCGATATGTGCATGCATCTTCAGTACCCGTTTATATCTCAAATTCAGGCTCAAAACACCCGAAAATTCAATATTTTGGGGTCCCAGAAGCGATCTGTACATGCCTACTCCGTGTTAGAGTATTTTCAAAATTCAGGCCCAAAACATGCTGAAAATCGATATTTTAGATGCCCAAAGTCAATATGTGCATGTATCTTCTGTACCCGTTTATATTTCAAATTCAGGCTCAAAACACCCGAAAATTCAATATTTTGGGGTCCCAGAAGCAATCTGTACAGTGCTAGAATATTTTCAAAATAAAGGCTAAAAACATGCTAAAAATCGACATTTTAGGTGCCAAAAAATCGATATCTCAAATTCAGTCCCAAAACACCCGAAAATTCGATATTTAGAGGTCCTAGAAGGTATCTGTACATGCCTACTCCGTGTTAGAGTCTTTATAAAATACAGGCCAAAAACCTACTGAAAATCGATCTTTTAGATGCCCAAAAGTCGATATGTGCATGCATCTTCAGTACCCGTTTATATCTCAAATTCAGGCTCAAAACACCCGAGAATTCAAAATTTTGGGGTCCCAGAAGCGATCTGTACATGCCTACTTCGTGTTAGAGTATTTTCAAAATTCAGGCCCAAAACATGCTGAAAATCGATATTTTAGATGCCCAAAGTCAATATGTGCATGTATCTTCTGTACCCGTTTATATCTCTAATTCAGGCTCAAAACACCCGAAAATTCAATATTTTGGGGTCCCAGAAGCAATCTGTACAGTGCTAGAATCTTTTCAAAATATAGGCTAAAAACATGCTAAAAATCGACATTTTAGGTGCCAAAAAATCGATATCTCAAATTCAGTCCCAAAACACCCGAAAATTCGATATTTAGAGGTCCCAGAAGGTATCTGTACATGCCTACTCCGTGTTAGAGTCTTTATAAAATTCAGGCATAAAACATGCTGAAAATCGATATTTTTGGTGCCCAAAGTCAATATGTGCATGTATCTTCTGTACCCGTTTATATCTCAAATTCAGCCTCAAAACACCCGAAAATTCAATATTTTGGGGTCCCAGAAGCAATCTGTACATGCCTACCCAGTGCTAGAATATTTTCAAAATATAGGCTAAAAACATGCTAAAAATCGATCTTTTAGGTGCCAAAAAGTCGATATCTCAAATTCAGTCCCAAAACACCCGAAAATTCGATATGTAGGGGTCCCAAAAGCGATCTGTACATGCCTACTCCGTGTTAGAGTATTTTCAAAATACATGCTTAAAACATACTGAAAATCGATCTTTTAGGTGCATAAAAGTCGATATGTGCATGCATCTTCAGTACCCGTTTATATCTCAAATTCAGGCTCAAAACACCCGAAAATTCAATATTTTGGGGTCCCAGAAGCAATCTGTACATGCCTACTCAGTGTTAGAGTATTTTCAAAATACAGGCCCAAAACATGCTGAAAATCGATATTTTAGATGAACAAAGACAATATGTGCATGTATCTTCTGTACCCGTTTATATCTCAAATTCAGGCTCAAAACACCCGAAAATTCAATATTTTGGGGTCCCAGAAGCAATCTGTACATGCCTACACAGTGCTAGAATATTTTCAAAATATAGGCTAAAAACATGCTAAAAATCGATATTATAGGTGCCAAAAAATCGATATCTGAAATTCAGTCCCATAACACCCGAAAATTCGATATTTAGAGGTCCCAGAAGGTATCTGTACATGCCTACTCCGTGTTAGAGTATTTTCAAAATACAGGCCAAAAACATACTGAAAATCGATATTTTTGGTGCCCAAAGTCAATATGTGCATGTATCTTCTGTACCCGTTTATATCTCAAATTCAGGCTCAAAACACCCGAAAATTCAATATTTTAGGGTCCCAGAAGCAATCTGTACAGTGCTAGAATATTTTCAAAATATAGGCTAAAAACATGCTAAAAATCGATCTTTTAGGTGCCAAAAAGTCGATATCTCAAATTCAGTCCCAAAACACCCGAAAATTCGATATTTAGGGGTCCCAGAAGCGATCTGTACATGCCTACTCCGTGTTAGAGTATTTTCAAAATACATGCTCAAAACATACTGAAAATCGATCTTTTAGGTGCACAAAAGTCGATATGTGCATGCATCTTCAGTACCCGTTTATATCTCAAATTCAGGCTCAAAACACGCGAAAATTCAATATTTTGGGGTCCCAGAAGCAATCTGTACATGCCTACTCAGTGTTAGAGTATTTTCAAAATACAGGCCCAAAACATGCTGAAAATCGATATTTTAGATGCCCAAAGTCAATATGAGCATGTATCTTCTGTACCCGTTTATATCTCAAATTCAGGCTCAAAACACCCGAAAATTCAATATTTTGGGGTCCCAGAAGCAATCCGTACATGCCTACACAGTGCTAGAATATTTTCAAAATATAGGCTAAAAACATGCTAAAAATCGACATTTTAGGTGCCAAAAAATCGATATCTCAAATTCAGTCCCAAAACACCCGAAAATTCGATATTTAGAGGTCCCAGAAGGTATCTGTACATGCTTACTCCATGTTAGAGTATTTTCAAAATACAGGCCAAAAACATACTGAAAATCGATCTTTTAGGTGCCCAAAAGTCGATATGTGCATGCATCTTCTGTACCCGTTTATATCTCAAATTCAGGCTCAAAACACCCGAAAATTCGATATTTTGGGGTCCCAGAAGCGATCTGTACATGCCTACTCCGTGTTAGAGTATTTTCAAAATTCAGGCCCAAAACATGCTGAAAATCGATATTTTTGGTGCCCAAAGTCATGTGCATGTATCTTCTGTACCCGTTTATATCTCAAATTCAGGCTCAAAACACCCGAAAATTCAATATTTTGGGGTCCCAGAAGCAATCTGTACATGCCTACTCAGTGCTAGAATATTTTCAGAATATAGGCTAAAAACATGCTAAAAATCGATCTTTTAGGTGCCAAAAAGTCGATATCTCAAATTCAGTCCCAAAACACCCGAAAATTCGATATTTAGGGGTCCCAGAAGCGATCTGTACATGCCTACTCCGTGTTAGAGTATTTTCAAAATACATGCTCAAAACATACTGAAAATCGATCTTTTAGGTGCACAAAAGTCGATATGTGCATGCATCTTCAGTACCCGTTTATATTATCTCAAATTCAGGCTCAAAACACCCGAAAATTCAATATTTTGGGGTCCCAGAAGCAATCTGTACATGCCTACTCAGTGTTAGAGTATTTTCAAAATACAGTCCCAAAACATGCTGAAAATCGATATTTTAGATGCCCAAAGTCAATATGTGCATGTATCTTCTGTACCCGTTTATATCTCAAATTCAGGCTCAAAACACCCGAAAATTCAATATTTTGGGGTCCCAGAAGCAATCTGTACATGCCTACACAGTGCTAGAATATTTTCAAAATATAGGCTAAAAACATGCTAAAAATCGACATTTTAGGTGCCAAAAAATCGATATCTCAAATTCAGTCCCAAAACACCCGAAAATTCGATATTTAGAGGTCCCAGAAAGTATCTGTACATGCCTACTCCGTGTTAGAGTATTTTCAAAATACAGGCCAAAAACATACTGAAAATCGATCTTTTAGGTGCCCAAAAGTCGATATGTGCATGCATCTTCTGTACCCGTTTATATCTCGAATTCTGGCCCTAAACACCCGAAAATTCGATATTTTGGGGTCCCAGAAGCGATCTGTACATGCCTACTCCGTGTTAGAGTATTTTCAAAATTCAGGCCCAAAACATGCTGAAAATCGATATTTTTGGTGCCTAAAGTCAATATGTGCATGTATCTTCTGTACCCGTTTACATCTCAAATTCAGGCTCAAAACACCCGAAAATTCAATATTTTGGGGTCCCAGAAGCAATCTGTACATGCCTACTCAGTGCTAGAATATTTTCAAAATATAGGCTAAAAACATGCTAAAAATCGATCTTTTAGGTGCCAAAAAGTCGATATCTCAAATTCAGTCCCAAAACACCCGAAAATTCGATATTTAGGGGTCCCAGAAGCGATCTGTACATGCCTACTCCGTGTTAGAGTATTTTCAAAATACATGCTCAAAACATACTGAAAATCGATATTTTAGATGCCCAAAGTCAATATGTGCATGTATCTTCTGTACCCGTTTATATCTCAAATTCAGGCTCAAAACACCCGAAAATTCAATATTTTAGGGTCCCAGAAGCAATCTGTACATGCCTACACAGTGCTAGAATATTTTCAAAATATAGGCTAAAAACATGCTAAAAATCGACATTTTAGGTGCCAAAAAATCGATATCTCAAATTCAGTCCCAAAACACCCGAAAATTCGATATTTAGAGGTCCCTTAAGGTATCTGTACATGCTTACTCCGTGTTAGAGTATTTTCAAAATACAGGCCAAAACATGCTGAAAATCGATATTTTAGATGCCCAAAGTCAATATGTGCATGTATCTTCTGTACCCGTTTATATCTCAAATTCAGGCTCAAAACACATGAAAATACTATTTTTGGGGGTCCCAAAAGCAATCTGTACATGCGTCTGCAGTGCTAGAATATTTTCAAAATATAGGCTAAAAACATGCTAAAAATCGACATTTTAGGTGCCAAAAAATCGATATCTCAAATTCAGTCCCAAAACACCCGAAAATTCGATATTTAGAGGTCCCAGAAGGTATCTGTACATGCCTACTCCGTGTTAGAGTATTTTCAAGATACAGGCCAAAAACATACTGAAAATCTATCTTTTAGGTGCCCAAAAGTCGATATGTGCATGCATCTTCTGTACCCGTTTATATCTCAAATTCTGGCCCTAAACACACGAAAATTCGATATTTTGGGGTCCCAGAAGCGATCTGTACAAGCCTACTCCGTGTTAGAGTATTTTCAAAATTCAGGCCCAAAACATGCTGAAAATCGATATTTTTGGTGCCCAAAGTCAATATGTGCATATATCTTCTGTACCCGTTTATATCTCAAATTCAGGCTCAAAACACCCGAAAATTAAATATTTTGGGGTCCCAGAAGGAATCTGTACAGTGCTAGAATATTTTCAAAATATAGGCTAAAAACATGCTAAAAATCGATCTTTTAGGTGCCAAAAAGTCGATATCTCAAATTCAGTCCCAAAACACCCGAAAATTCGATATTTAGGGGTCCCAGAAGCGATCTGTACATGCCTACTCCGTGTTAGAGTATTTTCAAAATACATGCTCAAAACATACTGAAAATCGATCTTTTAGGTGCACAAAAGTCGATATGTGCATGCATCTTCAGTACCCGTTTATATTATCTCAAATTCAGGCTCAAAACACCCGAAAATTCAATATTTTGGGGTCCCAGAAGCAATCTGTACATGCCTACTCAGTGTTAGAGTATTTTCAAAATACAGGCCCAAAACATGCTGAAAATCGATATTTTAGATGCCCAAAGTCAATATGTGCATGTATCTTCTGTACCCGTTTATATCTCAAATTCAGGCTCAAAACACCCGAAAATTCAATATTTTGGGGTCCCAGAAGCAATCTGTACATGCCTACACAGTGCTAGAATATTTTCAAAATATAGGCTAAAAACATGTTAAAAATCGACATTTTAGGTGCCAAAAAATCGATATCTCAAATTCAGTCCCAAAACACCCAAAAATTCGATATTTAGAGGTCCCAGAAGGTATCTGTACATGCTTACTCCGTGTTAGAGTATTTTCAAAATACAGGCCAAAAACATACTGAAAATCGATCTTTTAGGTGCCCAAAAGTCGATATGTGCATGCATCTTCTGTACCCGTTTATATCTCAAATTCAGGCTCAAAACACCCGAAAATTCAATATTTTGGGGTCCCAGAAGCAATCTGTACATGCCTACACAGTGCTAGAATATTTTCAAAATATAGGCTAAAAACATGCTAAAAATCGACATTTTAGGTGCAAAAAAATCGATATCTCAAATTCAGTCCCAAAACACCCGAAAATTCGATATTTAGAGGTCCCAGAAGGTATCTGTACATGCTTACTCCGTGTTAGAGTATTTTCAAAATACAGGCCAAAAACATACTGAAAATCGATCTTTTAGGTGCCCAAAAGTCGATATGTGCATGCATCATCTGTACACGTTTATATCTCAAATTCTGGCCCTAAACACCCGAAAATTCGATATTTTGGGGTCCCAGAAGCGATCTGTACATGCCTAATCCGTGTTAGAGTATTTTCAAAATTCAGGCCCAAAACATGCTGAAAATCGATATTTTTGGTGCCCAAAGTCAATATGTGCATGTATCTTCTGTACCCGTTTATATCTCAAATTCAGGCTCAAAACACCCGAAAATTCAATATTTTGGGGTCCCAGAAGCAATCTGTACATGCGTCTGCAGTGCTAGAATATTTTAAAAATATAGGCTAAAAACATGCTGAAAATCGATCTTTTAGGTGCCAAAAAGTCGATATCTCAAATTCAGTCCCAAAACACCCGAAAATTCGATATTTAGGGGTCCCAGAAGCGATCTGTACATGCCTACTCAGTGTTAGAGTATTTTCAAAATACAGGCCCAAAACATGCTGAAAATCGATATTTTAGATGCCAAAAGTCAATATGTGCATGTATCTTCTGTACCCGTTTATATCTCAAATTCAGGCTCAAAACACCCGAAAATTCAATATTTTGGGGTCCCAGAAGCAATCTGTACATGCCTACACAGTGCTAGAATATTTTCAAAATATAGGCTAAAAACATGCTAAAAATCGACATTTTAGGTGCCAAAAAATCGATATCTCAAATTCAGTCCCAAAACACCCGAAAATTCGATATTTAGAGGTCCCAGAAGGTATCTGTACATGCCTACTCCGTGTTAGAGAATTTTCAAAATACAGGCCAAAAACATACTGAAAATCGATCTTTTAGGTGCCCAAAAGTCGATATGTGCATTCATCTTCAGTACCCGTTTATATCTCAAATTCTGGCCCTAAACACCCGAAAATTTGATATTTTTGGGGTCCCAGAAGCGATCTGTACATGCCTACTCCGTGTTAGAGTATTTTCAAAATTCAGGCCCAAAACATGCTGAAAATCGATATTTTTGGTGCCCAAAGTCAATATGTGCATGTATCTTCTGTACCCGTTTATATCTCAAATTCAGGCTCAAAACACCCGAAAATTCAATATTTTGGGGTCCCAGAAGCAATCTGTACATGCCTACTCAGTGCTGAAATATTTTCAAAATACAGGCTAAAAACATCCTAAAAATCGATCTTTTAGGTGCCAAAAAGTCGATATCTCAAATTCAGTCCCAAAACACCCGAAAATTCGATATTTAGGGGTCCCAGAAGCGATCTGTACATGCCTACTCCGTGTTAGAGTATTTTCAAAATACATGCTCAAAACATACTGAAAATCGATATTTTAGATGCCCAAAGTCAATATGTGCATGTATCTTCTGTACCCGTTTATATCTCAAATTCAGGCTCAAAACACCCGAAAATTCAATATTTTGGGGTCCCAGAAGCGATCTGTACATGCCTACTCAGTGTTAGAGTATTTTCAAAATACAGGCCCAAAACATGCTGAAAATCGATATTTTAGATGCCAAAAGTCAATATGTGCATGTATCTTCTGTACCCGTTTATATCTCAAATTCAGGCTCAAAACACCCGAAAATTCAATATTTTGGGGTCCCAGAAGCAATCTGTACATGCCTACACAGTGCTAGAATATTTTCAAAATATAGGCTAAAAACATGCTAAAAATCGACATTTTAGGTGCCAAAAAATCGATATCTCAAATTCAGTCCCAAAACACCCGAAAATTCGATATTTAGAGGTCCCAGAAGGTATCTGTACATGCTTACTCCGTGTTAGAGTAATTTCAAAATACAGGCCAAAAACTTACTGAAAATCGATCTCTTAGGTGCCCAGAAGTCGATATGTGCATGCATCTTCTGTACCCGTTTATATCTCAAATTCTGGCCCTAAACACCCTAAAATTCGATATTTTGGGGTCCCAGAAGCGATCTGTACATGCCTACTCCGTGTTAGAGTATTTTCAAAATTCAGGCCCAAAACATGCTGAAAATCGATATTTTAGATGCCCAAAGTCAATATGTGCATGTATCTTCTGTACCCGTTTATATCTCAAATTCAGGCTCAAAACACCCGAAAATTCAATATTTTGGGGTCCCTGAAGCAATCTGTACAGTGCTAGAATATTTTCAAAATATAGGCTAAAAACATGCTAAAAATCGATCTTTTAGGTGCCAAAAAGTCGATATCTCAAATTCAGTCCCAAAACACCCGAAAATTCGATATTTAGGGGTCCCAAAAGCGATCTGTACATGCCTACTCCGTGTTAGAGTATTTTCAAAATACATGCTCAAAACATACTGAAAATCGATCTTTTAGGTGCACAAAAGTCGATATGTGCATGCATCTACTGTACCCGTTTATATCTCAAATTCTGGCCCTAAACACCCGAAAATTCGATATTTTGGGGTCCCAGAAGCAATCTGTACATGCCTACTCCGTGTTAGAGTATTTTCAAAATTCAGGCCCAAAACATGCTGAAAATCGATATTTTTGGCGCCCAAAGTCAATATGTGCATGTATTTTCTGTACCCGTTTATATCTCAAATTCAGGCTCAAAACACCCGAAAATTCAATATTTTGGGGTCTCAGAAGCAATCTGTACATGCCTACTCAGTGCTAGAATATTTTCAAAATATAGGCTAAAAACATGCTAAAAATCGATCTTTTAGGTGCCAAAAAGTCGATATCTCAAATTCAGTCCCAAAACACCCGAAAATTCGATATTTAGGGGTCCCAGAAGCGATCTGTGTTAGAGTATTTTCAAAATACATGCTCAAAACATACTGAAAATCGATCTTTTAGATGCCCAAAGTCAATATGTGCATGTATCTTCTGTACCCGTTTATATCTCAAATTCAGGCTCAAAACACCCGAAAATTCAATATTTTGGGGTCCCAGAAGCAATCTGTACATGCCTACACAGTGCTAGAATATTTTCAAAATATAGGCAAAAAAACATGCTAAAAATCGACATTTTAGGTGCCAAAAAATCGATATCTCAAATTCAGTCCCAAAACACCCGAAAATTCGATATTTAGAGGTCCCAGAAGGTATCTGTACATGCTTACTCCGTGTTAGAGTATTTTCAAAATACAGGCCAAAAACATACTGAAAATCGATCTTTTAGGTGCCCAAAAGTCGATATGTGCATGCATCTTCTGTATCCGTTTATATCTCAAATTCAGGCTCAAAACACCAGATAATTCAATATTTTGGGGTCCCAGAAGCAATCTGTACATGCCTACTCAGTGTTAGAGTATTTTCAAAATACAGGCCCAAAACATGCTGAAAATCGATATTTTAGATGCCCAAAGTCAATATGTGCATGTATCTTCTGTACCCGTTTATATCTCAAATTCAGGCTCAAAACACCCGAAAATTCAATATTTTGGGGTCCCAGAAGCAATCTGTACATGCCTACACAGTGCTAGAATATTTTCAAAATATAGGCTAAAAACATGCTAAAAATCGACATTTTAGGCGCCAAAAAATCGATATCTCAAATTCAGTCCCAAAACACCCGAAAATTCGATATTTAGAGATCCCAGAAGGTATCTGTACATGCCTACTCCGTGTTAGAGTATTTTCAAAATACAGGCCAAAAACATACTGAAAATCGATCTCTTAGGTGCCCAAAAGTCGATATGTGCATGCATCTTCTGTACCCGTTTATATCTCAAATTCAGGCTCAAAACACCCGAAAATTCAATATTTTGGGGTCCCAGAAGCAATCTGTACATGCCTACTCAGTGTTAGAGTATTTTCAAAATACAGGCCCAAAACATGCTGAAAATCGATCTTTTAGATGCCCAAAGTCAATATGTGCATGTATCTTCTGTACCCGTTTATATCTCAAGTTCAGGCTCAAAACACCCGAAAATTCAATATTTTGGGGTCCCAGAAGCAATCTGTACATGCCTACACAGTGCTAGAATATTTTCAAAATATAGGCAAAAAAACATGCTAAAAATCGACATTTTAGGTGCCAAAAAATCGATATCTCAAATTCAGTCCCAAAACACCCGAAAATTCGATATTTAGAGGTCCCAGAAGGTATCTGTACATGCTTACTCCGTGTTAGAGTATTTTCAAAATACAGGCCAAAAACATACTGAAAATCGATCTTTTAGGTGCCCAAAAGTCGATATGTGCATGCATCTTCTGTATCCGTTTATATCTCAAATTCAGGCTCAAAACACCCGATAATTCAATATTTTGGGGTCCCAGAAGCAATCTGTACATGCCTACTCAGTGTTAGAGTATTTTCAAAATACAGGCCCAAAACATGCTGAAAATCGATATTTTAGATGCCCAAAGTCAATATGTGCATGTATCTTCTGTACCCGTTTATATCTCAAATTCAGGCTCAAAACACCCGAAAATTCAATATTTTGGGGTCCCAGAAGCAATCTGTACATGCCTACACAGTGCTAGAATATTTTCAAAATATAGGCTAAAAACATGCTAAAAATCGACATTTTAGGCGCCAAAAAATCGATATCTCAAATTCAGTCCCAAAACACCCGAAAATTCGATATTTAGAGATCCCAGAAGGTATCTGTACATGCCTACTCCGTGTTAGAGTATTTTCAAAATACAGGCCAAAAACATACTGAAAATCGATCTCTTAGGTGCCCAAAAGTCGATATGTGCATGCATCTTCTGTACCCGTTTATATCTCAAATTCAGGCTCAAAACACCCGAAAATTCAATATTTTGGGGTCCCAGAAGCAATCTGTACATGCCTACTCAGTGTTAGAGTATTTTCAAAATACAGGCCCAAAACATGCTGAAAATCGATATTTTAGATGCCCAAAGTCAATATGTGCATGTATCTTCTGTACCCGTTTATATCTCAAATTCAGGCTCAAAACACCCGAAAATTCAATATTTTGGGGTCCCAGAAGAAATCTGTACAGTGCTAGAATATTTTCAAAATATAGGCTAAAAACATGCTAAAAATCGATCTTTTAAGTGCCAAAAAGTCGATATCTCAAATTCAGTCCCAATACACCCGAAAATTCGATATTTAGGGGTCCCAGAAGCGATCTGTACATGCCTACTCCGTGTTAGAGTATTTTCAAAATACATGCCAAAAACATACTGAAAATCGATCTTTTAGGTGCTCAAAAGTCGATATGTGCATGCATCTTCTGTACCCGTTTATATCTCAAATTCTGGTCCTAAACACCCGAAAATTCGATATTTTGGGGTCCCAGAAGCGATCTGTACATGCCTACTCCGTGTTAGAGTATTTTCAAAATTCAGGCCCAAAACATGCTGAAAATCGATATTTTTGGCGCCCAAAGTCAATATGTACATGTATCTTCTGTACCCGTTTATATCTCAAATTCAGGCTCAAAACACCCGAAAATTCAATATTTTGGGGTCCCAGAAGCAATCTGTACATGCCTACTCAGTGCTAGAATATTTTCAAAACATAGGCTAAAAACATGATAAAAATCGATCTTTTAGGTGCCAAAAAGTCGATATCTCAAATTCAGTCCCAAAACACCCGAAAATTCGATATTTAGGGGTCCCAGAAGCGATCTGTACATGCCTACTCCGTGTTAGAGTATTTTCAAAATACATGCTCAAAACATACTAAAAATCGATCTTTTAGGTGCACAAAAGTCGATATGTGCATGCATCTTCAGTACTCGTTTATATCTCAAATTCTGGCTCAAAACACCCGAAAATTCAATATTTTGGGGTCCCAGAAGCAATCTGTACATGCCTACTCAGTGCTAGAGTATTTTCAAAATACAGGCCCAAAACATGCTGAAAATCGATATTTTAGATGCCCAAAGTCAATATGTGTATGTATCTTCTGTACCCGTTTATATCTCAAATTCAGGCTCAAAACACCCGAAAATTCAATATTTTGGGGTCCCAGAAGCAATCTGTACATGCCTACACAGTGCTAGAATATTTTCAAAATTGAGGCTAAAAACATGCTAAAAATCGACATTTTAGGTGCCAAAAAATCGATATCTCAAATTTAGTCCCAAAACACCCGAAAATTCGATATTTAGAGGTCCCAGAAGGTATCTGTACATGCCTACTCAGTGTTAGAGTATTTTCAAAATTCAGGCCCAAAACATGCTGAAAATCGATATTTTTGGTGCCCAAAGTCAATATGTGCATGTATCTTCTGTACCCGTTTATATCTCAAATTCAGGCTCAAAACACCCGAAAATTCAATATTTTCGGGTCCCAGAAGCAATCTGTACATGCCTACTCAGTGTTAGAGTATTTTCAAAATACAGGCCCAAAACATGCTGAAAATCGATATTTTAGATGCCCAAAGTCAATATGTGCATGTATCTTCTGTACCCGTTTATATCTCAAATTATGGCTCAAAACACCCGAAAATTCAATATTTTGGGGTCCCAGAAGCAATCTGTACATGCCTACACAGTGCTAGAATATTTTCAAAATATAGGCTAAAAACATGCTAAAAATCGATATTATAGGTGCCAAAAAATCGATATCTCAAATTCAGTCCCATAACACCCGAAAATTCGATATTTAGAGGTCCCAGAAGGTATCTGTACATGCTTACTCCGTGTTAGAGTATTTTCAAAATACAGGCCAAAAACATACTGAAAATCGATATTTTTGGTGCCCAAAGTCAATATGTGCATGTATCTTCTATACCCGTTTATATCTCAAATTCAGGCTCAAAACACCCGAAAATTCAATATTTTGGGGTCCCAGAAGCAATCTGTACAGTGCTAGAATATTTTCAAAATATAGGCTTTAAACATGCTAAAAATCGATCTTTTAGGTGCCAAAAAGTCGATACCTCAAATTCAGTCCCAAAACACCCGAAAATTCGATATTTAGGGGTCCCAGAAGCGATCTGTACATGCCTACTCCGTGTTAGAGTATTTTCAAAATACATGCTCAAAACATACTGAAAATCGATCTTTTAGGTGCACAAAAGTCGATATGTGCATGCATCTTCAGTACCCGTTTATATCTCAAATTCAGGCTCAAAACACCCGAAAATTCAATATTTTGGGGTCCCAGAAGCAATCTGTACATGCCTACTCAGTGTTAGAGTATTTTCAAAATACAGGCCCAAAACATGCTGAAAATCGATATTTTAGATGCCCAAAGTCAATATGTGCATGTATCTTCTGTACCCGTTTATATCTCAAATTCAGGCTCAAAACACCCGAAAATTCAATATTTTGGGGTCCCAGAAGCAATCTGTACATGCCTACACAGTGCTAGAATATTTTCAAAATATAGGCTAAAAACATGCTAAAAATCGACATTTTAGGTGCCAAAAAATCGATATCTCAAATTCAGTCCCAAAACACCCGAAAATTCGATATTTAGAGGTCCCAGAAGGTATCTGTACATGCCTACTCCGTGTTAGAGTATTTTCAAAATACAGGCCAAAAACATACTGAAAATCGATCTCTTAGGTGCCCAAAAGTCGATATGTGCATGCATCTTCTGTACCCGTTTATATCTCAAATTCAGGCCCTAAACACCCGAAAATTCGATATTTTGGGGTCCCAGAAGCGATCTGTACATGCCTACTCCGTGTTAGAGTATTTTCAAAATTCAGGCCCAAAACATGCTGAAAATCGATATTTTTGGTGCCCAAAGTCAATATGTGCATGTATCTTCTGTACCCGTTTATATCTCAAATTCAGGCTCAAAACACCCGAAAATTCAATATTTTGGGGTCCCAGAAGCAATCTGTACAGTGCTAGAATATTTTCAAAATATAGGCTAAAAACATGCTAAAAATCGATCTTTTAGGTGCCAAAAAGTCGATATCTCAAATTCAGTCCCAAAACACCCGAAAATTCGATATTTAGGGGTCCCAGAAGCGATCTGTACATGCCTACTCCGTGTTTGAGTATTTTCAAAATACATGCTCAAAACATACTGAAAATCGATCTTTTAGGTGCACAAAAGTCGATATGTGCATGCATCTTCAGTACCCGTTTATATCTCAAATTCAGGCTAAAAAAACCCGAAAATTCAATATTTTGGGGTCCCAGAAGCAATCTGTACATGCCTACTCAGTGTTACAGTATTTTCAAAATACAGCCCCAAAACATGCTGAAAATCGATATTTTAGATGCCAAAAGTCAATATGTGCATGTATCTTCTGTACCCGTTTATATCTCAAATTCAGGCTCAAAACACCCAAAAATTCAATATTTTGGGGTCCCAGAAGCAATCTGTACATGCCTACACAGTGCTAGAATATTTTCAAAATATAGGCTAAAAACATGCTAAAAATCGACATTTTAGGTGCCAAAAAATCGATATCTCAAATTCAATCCCAAAACACCCGAAAATTCGATATTTAGAGGTCCCAGAAGGATCTGTACATGCCTACTCCGTGTTAGAGTATTTTCAAAATACAGGCCAAAAACATACTGAAAATCGATCTTTTAGGTGCCCAAAAGTCGATATGTGCATGCATCTTCTGTACCCGTTTATATCTCAAATTCATTCCCTAAACACCCGAAAATTCGATATTTTGGGGTCCCAGAAGCGATCTGTACATGCCTACTCCGTGTTAGAGTATTTTCAAAATTCAGGCCCAAAACATGCTGAAAATCGATATTTTTGGTGCCCAAAGTCAATATGTGCATGTATCTTCTGTACCCGTTTATATCTCAAATTCAGGCTCAAAACACCCGAAAATTCAATATTTTGGGGTCCCAGAAGTTATCTGTACATGCTTACTCAGTGCTAGAATATTTTCAAAATATAGGCTAAAAACATGCTAAAAATCGATCTTTTAGGTGCCAAAAAGTCGATATCTCAAATTCAGTCCCAAAACACCCGAAAATTCCATATTTAGGGGTCCCAGAAGCGATCTGTACATGCCTACTCCGTGTTTGAGTATTTTCAAAATACATGCTCAAAACATACTGTAAATCGATCTTTTAGGTGCACAAAAGTCGATATGTGCATGCATCTTCAGTACCCGTTTATATCTCAAATTCAGGCTCAAAACACCCGAAAATTCAATATTTTGGGGTCCCAGAAGCAATCTGTACATGCCTACTCAGTGTTAGAGTATTTTCAAAATACAGGCCCAAAACATGCTGAAAATCGATATTTTAGATGCCCAAAGTCAATATGTGCATGTATCTTCTGTACCCGTTTATATCTGAAATTCAGGCTCAAAACACCCGAAAATTCAATATTTTGGGGTCCCAGAAGTTATCTGTACATGCTTACTCAGTGCTAGAATATTTTCAAAATATAGGCTAAAAACATGCTAAAAATCGATCTTTTAGGTGCCAAAAAGTCGATATCTCAAATTCAGTCCCAAAACACCCGAAAATTCCATATTTAGGGGTCCCAGAAGCGATCTGTACATGCCTACTCCGTGTTTGAGTATTTTCAAAATACATGCTCAAAACATACTGTAAATCGATCTTTTAGGTGCACAAAAGTCGATATGTGCATGCATCTTCAGTACCCGTTTATATCTCAAATTCAGGCTCAAAACACCCGAAAATTCAATATTTTGGGGTCCCAGAAGCAATCTGTACATGCCTACTCAGTGTTAGAGTATTTTCAAAATACAGGCCCAAAACATGCTGAAAATCGATATTTTAGATGCCCAAAGTCAATATGTGCATGTATCTTCTGTACCCGTTTATATCTGAAATTCAGGCTCAAAACACCCGAAAATTTAATATTTTGGGGTCCCAGAAGCAATCTGTACATGCCTACACAGTGCTAGAATATTTTCAAAATATAGGCTAAAAACATGCTAAAAATCGACATTTTAGGTGCCAAAAAATCGATATCTCAAATTCAGTCCCAATACACCCGAAAATTCTATATTTAGAGGTCCCAGAAGGTATCTGTACATGCCTACTCCGTGTTAGAGTATTTTCAAAATACAGGCCAAAAACATACTGAAAATCGATCTTTTAGGTGCCCAAAAGTCGATATGTGCATGTATCTTCTGTACCCGTTTATATCTCAAATTCTGGCCCTAAACACCCGAAAATTCGATATTTTGGGGTCCCAGAAGCGATCTGTACATGCCTACTCCGTGTTAGAGTATTTTCAAAATTCAGGCCCAAAACATGCTGAAAATCGATATTTTTGGTGCCCAAAGTCAATATGTGCATGTATCTTCTGTACCCGTTTATATCTCAAATTCAGGCTCAAAACACCCGAAAATTCAATATTTTGGGATCCCAGAAGCAATCTGTACAGTGCTAGAATATTTTCAAAATATAGGCTAAAATCATGCTAAAAATCGATCTTTTAGGTGCCAAAAAGTCGATATCTCAAATTCAGTCCGAAAACACCCGAAAATTCGATATTTAGGGGTCCCAGAAGCGATCTGTACATGCCTACTCCGTGTTAGAGTATTTTCAAAATACATGCTCAAAACATACTGAAAATCGATCTTTTAGGTGCACAAAAGTCGATATGTGCATGCATCTTCAGTACCCGTTTATATCTCAAATTCAGGCTCAAAACACCCGAAAATTCAATATTTTGGGGTCCCAGAAGCAATCTGTACATGCCTACTCAGTGTTAGAGTATTTTCAAAATACAGGCCAAAACATGCTGAAAATCGATATTTTAGATGCCCAAAGTCAATATGTGCATGTATCTTCTGTACCCGTTTATATCTCAAATTCAGGCACAAAACACCCGAAAATTCAATATTTTGGGGTCCCAGAAGCAATCTGTACATGCCTACACAGTGCTAGAATATTTTCAAAATATAGGCTAAAAACATGCTAAAAATCGACATTTTAGGTGCCAAAAAATCGATATCTCAAATTCAGTCCCAAAACACCCGAAAATTCGATATTTAGAGGTCCCAGAAGGTATCTGTACATGCCTACTCCGTGTTAGAGTATTTTCAAAATACAGGCCAAAAACATACTGAAAATCGATCTTTTAGGTGCCCAAAAGTCGATATGTGCATGCATCTTCTGTACCCGTTTATATCTCGAATTCTGGCCCTAAACACCCGAAAATTCGATATTTTGGGGTCCCAGAAGCGATCTGTATATGCCTACTCCGTGTTAGAGTATTTTCAAAATTCAGGCCCAAAACATGCTGAAAATCGATGTTTTTGGTGCCCAAAGTCAATATGTGCATGTATCTTCTGTACCCGTTTATATCTCAAATTCAAGCTCAAAACACCCGAAAATTCAATATTTTGGGGTCCCAGAAGCAATCTGTACATGCCTACTCAGTGCTAGAATATTTTCAAAATATAGGCTAAAAACATGCTAAAAATCGATCTTTTAGGTGCCAAAAAGTCGATATCTCAAATTCAGTCCCAAAACACCCGAAAATTCCATATTTAGGGGTCCCAGAAGCGATCTGTACATGCCTACTCCGTGTTAGAGTATTTTCAAAATACATGCTCAAAACATACTAAAAATCGATCTTTTAGGTGCACAAAAGTCGATATGTGCATGCATCTTCAGTACCCGTTTATATCTCAAATTCAGGCTCAAAACACCCGAAAATTCAATATTTTGGGGTCCCAGAAGCAATCTGTACATGCCTACTCAGTGTTAGAGTATTTTCAAAATACAGGCCCAAAACATGCTGAAAATCGATATTTTAGATGCCCAAAGTCAATATGTGCATGTATCTTCGGTACCCGTTTATATCTCAAATTCAGGCTCAAAACACCCGAAAATTCAGTGCTAGAATATTTTCAAAATATAGGCTAAAAACATGTTAAAAGTCGACATTTTAGGTGCCAAAAAATCGATATATCAAATTCAGTCCCAAAACACCCGAAAATTCGATATTTAGAGGTCCCAGAAGGTATCTGTATATGCCTACTCCGTGTTAGAGTATTTTCAAAATACAGGCCAAAAACATACTGAAAATCGATCTTATAGGTGCCTAAAAGTCGATATGTGCATTCATCTTCTGTACCCGTTTATATCTCAAATTCTGCCCCTAAACTCCCGAAAATTAGATATTTTGGGGTCCCAGAAGCGATCTGTACATGCCTACTCGGTGTTAGAGTATTTTCAAAATTCAGGCCCAAAACATGCTGAAAATCGATATTTTTGGTGCCCAAAGTCAATATGTGCATGTATCTTCTGTACCAGTTTATATCTCAAATTCAGGCTCAAAACAATCTGTACATGCCTACTCAGTGCTAGAATATTTTCAAAATATAGGCTAAAAACATGCTAAAAATCGATCTTTTAGGTGCCAAAAAGTCGATATCTCAAATTCAGTCCCAAAACACCCGAATATTCGATATTTAGGGGTCCCAGAAGCGATCTGTACATGCCTACTCCGTGTTAGAGTATTTTCAAAATACATGCTCAAAACATACTAAAAATCGATCTTTTAGGTGCACAAAAGTCGATATGTGCATGCATCTTCAGTACCCGTTTATATCTCAAATTCAGGCTCAAAACACCCGAAAATTCAATATTTTGGGGTCCCAGAAGCAATCTGTACATGCCTACTCAGTGTTAGAGTATTTTCAAAATACAGGCCCAAAACATGCTGAAAATCGATATTTTAGATGCCCAAAGTCAATATGTGCATGCATCTTCTGTACCCGTTTATATCTCAAATTCTGGCCCTAAACACCCGAAAATTCGATATTTTGGGGTCCCAGAAGCGATCTGTACATGCCTACTCCGTGTTAGAGTATTTTCAAAATTCAGGCCCAAAACATGCTGAAAATCGATATTTTTGGTGCCCAAAGTCAATATGTGCATGTATCTTCTGTACCCGTTTATATCTCAAATCCAGGCTCAAAACACCCGAAAATTCAATATTTTGGGGTCCCAGAAGCAATCTGTACATGCCTACTCAGTGCTAGAATATTTTCAAAATATAGGCTAAAAACATGCTAAAAATCGATCTTTTAGGTGCCAAAAAGTCGATATCTCAAATTCAGTCCCAAAACACCCGAAAATTGGATATTTAGGGGTCCCAGAAGCGATCTGTACATGCCTACTCCGTGTTAGAGTATTTTCAAAATACATGCTCAAAACATACTGAAAATCGATCTTTTAGGTGCACAAAAGTCGATATGTGCATGCATCTTCAGTACCCGTTTATATCTCAAATTCAGGCTCAAAACACCCGAAAATTCAATATTTTGGGGTCCCAGAAGCAATCTGTACATGCCTACTCAGTGTTAGAGTATTTTCAAAATACAGGCCCAAAACATGCTGAAAATCGATATATTTGGTGCCCAAAGTCAATATGTGCATGTATCTTCTGAACCCGTTTATATCTCAAATTCAGGCTCAAAACACCCGAAAATTCAATATTTTGGGGTCCCAGAAGCAATCTGTACATGCCTACTCAGTGCTAGAATATTTTCAAAATATAGGCTAAAAACATGCTAAAAATCGATCTTTTAGGTGCCAAAAAGTCGATATCTCAAATTCAGTCCCAAAACACCCGAAAATTCGATATTTAGGGGTCCCAGAAGCGATCTGTACATGCCTACTCCGTATTAGAGTATTTTCAAAATACATGCTCAAAACATACTGAAAATCGATCTTTTAGGTGCACAAAAGTCGATATGTGCATGCATCTTCAGTACCCGTTTATATCTCAAATTCAGGCTCAAAACACCCGAAAATTCAATATTTTGGGGTCCCAGAAGCAATGTGTACATGCCTACTCAGTGTTAGAGTATTTTCAAAATACAGGCCCAAAACATGCTGAAAATCGATATTTTAGATGCCCAAAGTCAATATGTGCATGTATCTTCTGTACCCGTTTATATCTCAAATTCAGGCTCAAAACACCCGAAAATTCGATATTTTGGGGTCCCAGAAGCAATCTGTACATGCCTACACAGTGCTAGAATATTTTCAAAATATAGGCTAAAAACATGCTAAAAATCGATCTTTTAGGTGCCAAAAAGTCGATATCTCAAATTCAGTCCCAAAACACCCGAAAATTCGATATGTAGGGGTCCCAGAAGCGATCTGTACATGCCTACTCCGTGTTAGAGTATTTTCAAAATACATGCTCAAAACATACTGAAAATCGATCTTTTAGGTGCACAAAAGTCGATATGTGCATGCATCTTCAGTACCCGTTTATATCTCAAATTCAGGCTCAAAACACCTGAAAATTCAATATTTTGGGGTCCCAGAAGCAATCTGTACAGTGTTAGAGTATTTTCAAAATACAGGCCCAAAACATGCTGAAAATCGATATTTTAGATGCCAAAAGTCAATATGTGCATGTATCTTTTGTACCCGTTTATATCTCAAATTCAGGCTCAAAACACCCGAAAATTCAATATTTTGGGGTCCCAGAAGCAATCTGTACAGTGCTAGAATATTTTCAAAATATAGGCTAAAAACTTGCTAAAAATCGATCTTTTAGGTGCCAAAAAGTCGATATCTCAAATTCAGTCCAAAAACACCCGAAAATTCGATATTTAGGGGTCCCAGAAGCGATCTGTACATGCCTACTCCGTGTTAGAGTATTTTCAAAATACATGCTCAAAACATACTGAAAATCGATCTTTTAGGTGAACAAAAGTTGATATGTGCATGCATCTTCAGTACCCGTTTATATCTCAAATTCAGGCTCAAAACACCCGAAAATTCAATATTTTAGTTTCCCAGAAGCAATCTGTACATGCCTACTCGGTGTTAGAGTATTTTCAAAATACAGGCCCAAAACATGCTGAAAATCGATATTTTAGATGCCCAAAGTCAATATGTGCATGTATCTTCTGTACCCGTTTATATCTCAAATTCAGACTCAAAACACCCGAAAATTCAATATTTTGGGGTCCCAGAAGCAATCTGTAAATGCCTACACAGTGCTAGAATATTTTCAAAATATAGGCAAAAAACATGCTAAAAATCGACATTTTAGGTGCCAATAAATCGATATCTCAAATTCAGTCCCAAAACACCCGAAAATTCGATATTTAGGGGTCCCAGAAGCGATCTGTACATGCCTACTCCGTGTTAGAGTATTTTCAAAATACATGCTCAAAACATACTGAAAATCGATATTTTAGATGCCCAAAGTCAATATGTGCATGTATCTTCTGTACCCGTTTATATCTCAAATTCTGGCCCTAAACACCCGAAAATTCGATATTTTGGGGTCCCAGAAGCGATCTATACATGCCTTATCCGTATTAGAGTATTATCAAAATTCAGGCCCAAAACATGCTGAAAATCGATATTTTTGGTGCCCAAAGTCAATATGTGCATGTATCTTCTGTACCCGTTTATATCTCAAATTCAGGCTCAAAACACCCGAAAATTCAATATTTTGGGGTCCCAGAAGCAATCTGTACATGCCTACTCAGTGCTAGAATATTTTCAAAATATAGGCTAAAAACATGCTAAAAATCGATCTTTTAGGTGCCAAAAAGTCGATATCTCAAATTCAGTCCCAAATCACCAGAAAATTCGATATTTAAGGGCCCCAGAAGCGATCTGTACATGCCTACTCCGTGTTAGAGTATTTTCAAAATACATGCTCAAAACATACTGAAAATCGATCTTTTAGGTGCACAAAAGTCGATATGTGCATGCATCTTCAGTACCGTTTATATCTCAAATTCAGGCTCAAAACACCCTAAAATTCAATATTTTGGGGTCCCAGAAGCAATCTGTACATGCCTACTCAGTGTTAGAGTATTTTCAAAATACAGGCCCAAAACAAGCTGAAAAACGATATTTTAGATGCCTAAAGTCAATATGTGCATGTATCTTCTGTACCCGTTTATATCTCAAATTCAGGCTCAAAACACCCGAAAATTCAATATTTTGGGGTCCCAGAAGCAATCTGTACAGTGCTAGAATATTTTCAAAATATAGGCTAAAAACATGCTAAAAATCGATCTTTTAGGTGCCAAAAAGTCGATATCTCAAATTCAGTCCCAAAACACCCGAAAATTCGATATTTAGGGGTTCCAGAAGCGATCTGTACTTGCCTACTCCGTGTTAGAGTATTTTCAAAATACATGCTCAAAACATACTGAAAATCGATCTTTTAGGTGCACAAAAGTCGATATGTGCATGCATCTTCAGTACCCGTTTATATCTCAAATTCAGGCTCAAAACCCCCGAAAATTCAATATTTTGGGGTCCCAGAAGCAATCTGTGCATGCCTACACAGTGCTAGAATATTTTCAAAATATAGGCTAAAAACATACTGAAAATCGATATTTTTGGTGCCCAAAGTCAATATGTGCATGTATCTTCTGTACCCGTTTATATCTCAAATTCAGGCTCAAAACACCCGAAAATTTAATATTTTGGGGTCCCAGAAGCAATCTGTACAGTGCTAGAATATTTTCAAAATATAGGCTAAAAACATGCTAAAAATCGATCTTTTAGGTGCCAAAAAGTCGATATCTCAAATTCAGTCCCAAAACACCCGAAAATTCGATATTTAGGGGTTCCAGAAGCGATCTGTACTTGCCTACTCCGTGTTAGAGTATTTTCAAAATACATGCTCAAAACATACTGAAAATCGATCTTTTAGGTGCACAAAAGTCGATATGTGCATGCATCTTCAGTACCCGTTTATATCTCAAATTCAGGCTCAAAACCCCCGAAAATTCAATATTTTGGGGTCCCAGAAGCAATCTGTGCATGCCTACACAGTGCTAGAATATTTTCAAAATATAGGCTAAAAACATACTGAAAATCGATATTTTTGGTGCCCAAAGTCAATATGTGCATGTATCTTCTGTACCCGTTTATATCTCAAATTCAGGCTCAAAACACCCGAAAATTTAATATTTTGGGGTCCCAGAAGCAATCTGTACAGTGCTAGAATATTTTCAAAATATAGGCTAAAAACATGCTAAAAATCGATCTTCTAGGTGCCAAAAAGTCGATATCTCAAATTCAGTCCCAAAACACCCGAAAATTTGATATTTAGGGGTCCCAGAAGCGATCTGTACATGCCTACTCCGTGTTAGAGTATTTTCAAAATACATGCTCAAAACATACTAAAAATCGATCTTTTAGGTGCACAAAAGTCGATATGTGCATGCATCTTCAGTACCCGTTTATATCTCAAATTCAGGCTCAAAACACCCGAAAATTCAATATTTTGGGGTCCCAGAAGCAATCTGTACATGCCTACTCAGTGTTAGAGTATTTTCAAAATACAGGCCCAAAACATGCTGAAAATCGATATTTTAGATGCCCAAAGTCAATATGTGCATGCATCTTCTGTACCCGTTTATATCTCAAATTCTGGCCCTAAACACCCGAAAATTCGATATTTTGGGGTCCCAGAAGCGATCTGTACATGCCTACTCCGTGTTAGAGTATTTTCAAAATTCAGGCCCAAAACATGCTGAAAATCGATATATTTGGTGCCCAAAGTCAATATGTGCATGTATCTTCTGTACCCGTTTATATCTCAAATTCAGGCTCAAAACACCCGAAAATTCAATATTTTGGGGTCCCAGAAGCAATCTGTACATGCCTAATCAGTGCTAGAATATTTTCAAAATATAGACTAAAAACATGCTAAAAATCGATCTTTTAGGTGCCAAAAAGTCGATATCTCAAATTCAGTCCCAAAACACCCGAAAATTCGATATTTAGGGGTCCCAGAAGCGATCTGTACATGCCTACTCCGTGTTAGAGTATTTTCAAAATACATGCTCAAAACATACTGAAAATCGATCTTTTAGGTGCACAAAAGTCGATATGTGCATGCATCTTCAGTACCCGTTTATATCTCAAATTCAGGCTCAAAACACCCGAAAATTCAATATTTTGGGGTCCCAGAAGCAATCTGTACATGCCTACTCAGTGTTAGAGTATTTTCAAAATACAGGCCCAAAACATGCTGAAAATCGATATTTTAGATGCCCAAAGTCAATATGTGCATGCATCTTCTGTACCCGTTTATATCTCAAATTCTGGCCCTAAACACCCGAAAATTCGATATTTTGGGGTCCCAGAAGCGATCTGTACATGCCTACTCCGTGTTAGAGTATTTTCAAAATTCAGGCCCAAAACATGCTGAAAATCGATATATTTGGTGCCCAAAGTCAATATGTGCATGTATCTTCTGTACCCGTTTATATCTCAAATTCAGGCTCAAAACACCCAAAAATTCAATATTTTGGGGTCCCAGAAGCAATCTGTACATGCCTAATCAGTGCTAGAATATTTTCAAAATATAGACTAAAAACATGCTAAAAATCGATCTTTTAGGTGCCAAAAAGTCGATATCTCAAATTCAGTCCCAAAACACCCGAAAATTCGATATTTAGGGGTCCCAGAAGCGATCTGTACATGCCTACTCCGTGTTAGAGTATTTTCAAAATACATGCTCAAAACATACTGAAAATCGATCTTTTAGGTGCACAAAAGTCGATATGTGCATGCATCTTCAGTACCCGTTTATATCTCAAATTCAGGCTCAAAACACCCGAAAATTCAATATTTTGGGGTCCCAGAAGCAATCTGTACATGCCTACTCAGTGTTAGAGCATTTTCAAAATACAGGCCCAAAACATGCTGAAAATCGATATTTTAGATGCCAAAAGTCAATATGTGCATGTATCTTCTGTACCCGTTTATATCTCAAATTCAGGCTCAAAACACCCGAAAATTCAATATTTTGGGGTCCCAGAAGCAATCTGTACATGCCTACACAGTGCTAGAATATTTTCAAAATATAGGCTAAAAACATGCTAAAAATCGACATTTTAGGTGCCAAAAAATCGATATCTCAAATTCAGTCCCAAAACACCCGAAAATTCAATATTTAGAGGTCCCAGAAGGTATCTGTACATGCCTACTCCGTGTTAGAGTATTTTCAAAATACAGGCCAAAAACATACTGAAAATCGATCTTTTAGGTGCCCAAAAGTCGATATGTGCATTCATCTTCTGTACCCGTTTATATCTCAAATTCTGGCCCTAAACTCCCGAAAATTCGATTGTTTGGGGTCCCAGAAGCGATCTGTACATGCCTACTCCGTGTTTGAGTATTTTCAAAATTCAGGCCCAAAACATGCTGAAAATCGATATTTTTGGTGCCCAAAGTCAATATGTGCATGTATCTTCTGTACCCGTTTATATCTCAAATTCAGGCTCAAAACACCCGAAAATTCAATATTTTGGGGTTTCAGAAGCAATCTGTACATGCCTACTCAGTGCTAGAATATTTTCAAAATATAGGCTAAAAACATCCTAAAAATCGATCTTTTAGGTGCCAAAAAGTCGATATCTCAAATTCAGTCCCAAAACACCCGAAAATTCGATATTTAGGGGTCCCAGAAGCGATCTGTACATGCCTACTCCGTGTTAGAGTATTTTCAAAATACATGCTCAAAACATACTAAAAATCGATCTTTTAGGTGCACAAAAGTCGATATGTGCATGCATCTTTAGTACCCGTTTATATCTCAAATTCAGGCTCAAAACACCCGAAAATTCAATATTTTGGGGTCCCAGAAGCAATCTGTACATGCCTACTCAGTGCTAGAGTATTTTCGAAATACAGGCCCAAAACATGCTGAAAATCGATATTTTAGATGCCCAAAGTCAATATGTGCATGTATCTTCTGTACCCGTTTATATCTCAAATTCAGGCTCAAAACACCCAAAAATTCAATATTTTGGGGTCCCAGAAGCAATCTGTACATGCCTACACAGTGCTAGAATATTTTCAATTTATAGGCTAAAAACATGCTAAAAATCGACATTTTAGGTGCCAAAAAATCGATATCTCAAATTTAGTCCCAAAACACCCGAAAATTCGATATTTAGAGGTCCCAGAAGGTATCTGTACATGCCTACTCCGTGTTAGAGTATTTTCAAAATACAGGCCAAAAACATACTGAAAATCGATCATTTAGGTGCCCAAAAGTCGATATGTGCATGCATCTTCTGTACCCGTTTATATCTCAAATTATGGCCCTAAACACCCGAAAATTCGATATTTTGGGGTCCCAGAAGCGATCTGTACATGCCTACTCCGTGTTAGAGTATTTTCAAAATTCAGGCCAAAAACATGCTGAAAATCGATATATTTGGTGCCCAAAGTCAATATGTGCATGTATCTTCTGAACCCGTTTATATCTCAAATTCAGGCTCAAAACACCCGAAAATTCAATATTTTGGGGTCCCAGAAGCAATCTGTACATGCCTACTCAGTGCTAGAATATTTTCAAAATATAGGCTAAAAACATGCTAAAAATCGATCTTTTAGGTGCCAAAAAGTCGATATCTCAAATTCAGTCCCAAAACCCCCGAAAATTCAATATTTTGGGGTCCCAGAAGCAATCTGTACATGCCTACTCCGTGTTAGAGTATTTTCAAAATACATGCTCAAAACATACTGAAAATCGATCTTTTAGGTGCACAAAAGTCGATATGTGCATGCATCTTCAGTACCCGTTTATATCTCAAATTCAGGCTCAAAACACCTGAAAATTCAATATTTTGGGGTCCCAGAAGCAATCTGTACAGTGTTAGAGTATTTTCAAAATACAGGCCCAAAACATGCTGAAAATCGATATTTTAGATGCCCAAAGTCAATATGTGCATGTATCTTTTGTACCCGTTTATATCTCAAATTCAGGCTCAAAACACCCGAAAATTCAATATTTTGGGGTCCCAGAAGCAATCTGTACAGTGCTAGAATATTTTCAAAATATAGGCTAAAAACTTGCTAAAAATCGATCTTTTAGGTGCCAAAAAGTCGATATCTCAAATTCAGTCCCAAAACACCCGAAAATTCGATATTTAGGGGTCCCAGAAGCGATCTGTACATGCCTACTCCGTGTTAGAGTATTTTCAAAATACATGCTCAAAACATACTGAAAATCGATCTTTTAGGTGAACAAAAGTCGATATGTGCATGCATCTTCAGTACCCGTTTATATCTCAAATTCAGGCTCAAAACACCCGAAAATTCAATATTTTAGTTTCCCAGAAGCAATCTGTACATGCCTACTCAGTGTTAGAGTATTTTCAAAATACAGGCCCAAAACATGCTGAAAATCGATATTTTAGATGCCCAAAGTCAATATGTGCATGTATCTTCTGTACCCGTTTATATCTCAAATTCAGACTCAAAACACCCGAAAATTCAATATTTTGGGGTCCCAGAAGCAATCTGTACATGCCTACACAGTGCTAGAATATTTTCAAAATATAGGCAAAAAACATGCTAAAAATCGACATTTTAGGTGCCAATAAATCGATATCTCAAATTCAGTCCCAAAACACCCGAAAACTCGATATTTAGGGGTCCCAGAAGCGATCTGTACATGCCTACTCCGTGTTAGAGTATTTTCAAAATACATGCTCAAAACATACTGAAAATCGATCTTTCAGGTGCCCAAAAGTCGATATGTGCATGCATCTTCTGTACCCGTTTATATCTCAAATTCTGGCCCTAAACACCCGAAAATTCGATATTTTGGGGTCCCAGAAGCGATCTATACATGCCTACTCCGTGTTAGAGTATTATCAAAATTCAGGCCCAAAACATGCTGAAAATCGATATTTTTGGTGCCCAAAGTCAATATGTGCATGTATCTTCTGTACCCGTTTATATCTCAAATTCAGGCTCAAAACACCCGAAAATTCAATATTTTGGGGTCCCAGAAGCAATCTGTACATGCCTACTCAGTGCTAGAATATTTTCAAAATATAGGCTAAAAACATGCTAAAAATCGATCTTTTAGGTGCCAAAAAGTCGATATCTCAAATTCAGTCCCAAATCACCAGAAAATTCGATATTTAGGGGCCCCAGAAGCGATCTGTACATGCCTACTCCGTGTTAGAGTATTTTCAAAATACATGCTCAAAACATACTGAAAATCGATCTTTTAGGTGCACAAAAGTCGATATGTGCATGCATCTTCAGTACCCGTTTATATCTCAAATTCAGGCTCAAAACACCCGAAAATTCAATATTTTGGGGTCCCAGAAGCAATCTGTACATGCCTACTCAGTGTTAGAGTATTTTCAAAATACAGGCCCAAAACATGCTGAAAAACGATATTTTAGATGCCTAAAGTCAATATGTGCATGTATCTTCTGTACCCGTTTATATCTCAAATTCAGGCTCAAAACACCCGAAAATTCAATATTTTGGGGTCCCAGAAGCAATCTGTACAGTGCTAGAATATTTTCAAAATATAGGCTAAAAACATGCTGATAATCGATCTTTTAGGTGCCAAAAAGTCGATATCTCAAATTCAGTCCCAAAACACCCGAAAATTCGATATTTAGGGGTTCCAGAAGCGATCTGTACTTGCCTACTCCGTGTTAGAGTATTTTCAAAATACATGCTCAAAACATACTGAAAATCGATCTTTTAGGTGCACAAAAGTCGATATGTGCATGCATCTTCAGTACCCGTTTATATATCAAATTCAGGCTCAAAACCCCCGAAAATTCAATATTTTGGGGTCCCAGAAGCAATCTGTGCATGCCTACACAGTGCTAGAATATTTTCAAAATATAGGCTAAAAACATACTGAAAATCGATATTTTTGGTGCCCAAAGTCAATATGTGCATGTATCTTCTGTACCCGTTTATATCTCAAATTCAGGCTCAAAACACCCGAAAATTTAATATTTTGGGGTCCCAGAAGCAATCTGTACAGTGCTAGAATATTTTCAAAATATAGGCTAAAAACATGCTAAAAATCGATCTTCTAGGTGCCAAAAAGTCGATATCTCAAATTCAGTCCCAAAACACCCGAAAATTTGATATTTAGGGGTCCCAGAAGCGGTCTGTACATGCCTACTCCGTGTTAGAGAATTTTCAAAATACATGCTCAAAACATACTGAAAATCGATCTTTTAGGTGCACAAAAGTCGATATGTGCATGCATCTTCAGTACCCGTTTATATCTCAAATTCAGGCTCAAAACACCCGAAAATTAAATATTTTGGGGTCCCAGAAGCAATCTGTACATGCCTACTCCGTGTTAGAGTATTTTCAAAATTCAGGCCCAAAACATGCTGAAAATCGGTATTTTTGGTGCCCAAAGTCAACCTCTCAAATTCAGTCCCAAAACACCCGAAAATTCGATATTTAGAGGTCCCAGAAGGTATCTGTACATGCCTACTCCGTGTTAGAGTATTTTCAAAATACAGGCCAAAAACATACTGAAAATCGATCTTTTAGGTGCCCAAAAGTCGATATGTGCATGCATCTTCTGTACCCGTTTATATCTCAAATTCTGGCCCTAAACACCCGAAAATTCGATATTTTGGGGTCCCAGAAGCGATCTGTACATGCCTACTCCGTGTTAGAGTATTTTCAAAATTCAGGCCCAAAACATGCTGAAAATCGATATTTTTGGTGCCCAAAGTCAATATGTGCATGTATCTTCTGTACCCGTTTATATCTCAAATTCAGGCTCAAAACACCCGAAAATTCAATATTTTGGGGTCCCAGAAGCAATCTGTACATGCCTACTCAGTGCTAGAATATTTTCAAAATATATGCTAAAAACATGCTAAAAATCGATCTTTTAGGTGCCAAAAAGTCGATATCTCAAATTCAGTCCCAAAACACCCGAAAATTCGATATTTAGGGGTCCCAGAAGCGATCTGTACATGCCTACTCCGTGTTAGAGTATTTTCAAAATACATGCTCAAAACATACTGAAAATCGATCTTTTAGGTGCACAAAAGTCGATATGTGCATGCATCTTCAGTACCCGTTTATATCTCAAATTCAGGCTCAAAACACCCGAAAATTCAATATTTTGGGGTCCCAGAAGCAATCTGTACATGCCTACTCAGTGTTAGAGTATTTTCAAAATACAGGCCCAAAACATGCTGAAAATCGATATTTTAGATGCCCAAAGTCAATATGTGCATGTATCTTCTGTACCCGTTTATATCTCAAATTCAGGCTCAAATCACCCGAAAATTCAATATTTTGGGGTCCCAGAAGCAATCTGTACATGCCTACACAGTGCTAGAATATTTTCAAAATATAGGCTAAAAACATGCTAAAAATCGATCTTTTAGGTGCCAAAAAGTCGATATCTCAAATTCAGTCCCAAAACACCCGAAAATTCGATATTTAGGGGCCCCAGAAGCGATCTGTACATGCCTACTCCGTGTTAGAGTATTTTCAAAATACATGCTCAAAACATACTGAAAATCGATCTTTTAAGTGCACAAAAGTCGATATGTTCATGCATCTTCAGTACCCGTTTATATCTCAAATTCAGGCTCAAAACACCCGAAAATTCAATATTTTGGGGTCCCAGAAGCAATCTGTACATGCCTACTCAGTGTTAGAGTATTTTCAAAATACAGGCCCAAAACATGCTGAAAAACGATATTTTAGATGCCTAAAGTCAATATGTGCATGTATCTTCTGTACCCGTTTATATCTCAAATTCAGGCTCAAAACACCCGAAAATTCAATATTTTGGGGTCCCAGAAGCAATCTGTACATGCCTACTCAGTGTTAGAGTATTTTCAAAATACAGGCTTAAAATATGCTGAAAATCGATATTTTAGATGCCCAAAGTCAATATGTGCATGTATCTTCTGTACCCGTTTATATCTCAAATTCAGGCTCAAAACACCCGAAAATTCAATATTTTGGGGTCCCAGAAGCAATCTGTACAGTGCTAGAATATTTTCAAAATATAGGCTAAAAACATGCTAAAAATCGATCTTTTAGGTGCCAAAAAGTCGATATCTCAAATTCAGTCCCAAAACACCAGAAAATTCGATATTTAGGGGCCCCAGAAGCGATCTGTACATGCCTACTCCGTGTTAGAGTATTTTCAAAATACATGCTCAAAACATACTGAAAATCGATCTTTTAGGTGCACAAAAGTCGATATGTGCATGCATCTTCAGTACCCGTTTATATCTCAAATTCAGGCTCAAAACACCCGAAAATTCGATAATTTGGGGTCCCAGAAGCTATCTGTACATGCCTACTCCGTGTTAGAGTATTTTCAAAATTCAGGCCCAAAACATGCTGAAAATCGATATTTTTGGTGCCCAAAGTCAATATGTGCATGTATCTTCTGTACCCGTTTATATCTCAAATTCAGGCTCAAAACAACCGAAAATTCAATATTTTGGGGTCCCAGAAGCAATCTGTACTTGCCTACTCAGTGCTAGAATATTTTCAAAATATAGGCTAAAAACATGCTAAAAATCGATCTTTTAGGTGCCAAAAAGTCGATATCTCAAATTCAGTCCCAAAACACCCAAAAATTCGATATTTAGGGGTCCCAGAAGCGATCTGTACATGCCTACTCCGTGTTAGAGTATTTTCAAAATACATGCTCAAAACATACTGAAAATCGATCTTTTAGGTGCACAAAAGTCGATATGTGCATGCATCTTCAGTACCCGTTTATCTCTCAAATTCAGGCTCAAAACCCCTGAAAATTCAATATTTTGGGGTCCCAGAAGCAATCTGTGCATGCCTACACAGTGCTAGAATATTTTCAAAATATAGGCTAAAAACATACTGAAAATCGATCTTTTAGGTGCCCAAAAGTCGATATGTGCATGCATCTTCTGTACCCGTTTATATCTCAAATTCTTGCCCTAAACACCCGAAAATTCGATATTTTGGGGTCCCAGAAGCGATCTGTACATGCCTACTCCGTGTTAGAGTATTTTCAAAATTCAGGCCCAAAACATGCTGAAAATCGATATTTTTGGTGCCCAAAGTCAATATGTGCATGTATCTTCTGTACCCGTTTATATCTCAAATTCAGGCTCAAAACACCCGAAAATTCAATATTTTGGGGTCCCAGAAGCAATCTGTACAGTGCTAGAATATTTTCAAAATATAGGCTAAAAACATGCTAAAAATCGATCTTCTAGGTGCCAAAAAGTCGATATCTCAAATTCAGGCTCAAAACACCCGAAAATTCAATATTTTGGGGTCCCAGAAGCGATCTGTACATGCCTACTCCGTGTTAGAGTATTTTCAAAATTCAGGCCCAAAACATGCTGAAAATCGATATTTTTGGTGCCCAAAGTCAACCTCTCAAATTCAGTCCCAAAACACCCGAAAATTCGATATTTAGAGGTCCCAGAAGGTATCTGTACATGCCTACTCCGTGTTAGAGTATTTTCAAAATACAGGCCAAAAACATACTGAAAATCGATCTTTTAGGTGCCCAAAAGTCGATGTGTGCATGCATCTTCTGTACCCGTTTATATCTCAAATTCTGGCCCTAAACACCCGAAAATTCGATATTTTGGGGTCCCAGAAGCGATCTGTACATGCCTACTCCGTGTTAGAGTATTTTCAAAATTCAGGCCCAAAACATGCTGAAAATCGATATTTTTGGTGCCCAAAGTCAATATGTGCATGTATCTTCTGTACCCGTTTATATCTCAAATTCAGGCTCAAAACACCCGAAAATTCAATATTTTGGGGTCCCAGAAGCAATCTGTACATGCCTACTCAGTGTTAGAGTATTTTCAAAATACAGGCCCAAAACATGCTGAAAAACGATATTTTAGATGCCTAAAGTCAATATGTGCATGTATCTTCTGTACCCGTTTATATCTCAAATTCAGGCTCAAAACACCCGAAAATTCAATATTTTGGGGTCCCAGAAGCAATCTGTACATGCCTACTCAGTGTTAGAGTATTTTCAAAATACAGGCTTAAAATATGCTGAAAATCGATATTTTAGATGCCCAAAGTCAATATGTGCATGTATCTTCTGTACCCGTTTATATCTCAAATTCAGGCTCAAAACACCCGAAAATTCAATATTTTGGGGTCCCAGAAGCAATCTGTACAGTTCTAGAATATTTTCAAAATATAGGCTAAAAACATGCTAAAAATCGATCTTTTAGGTGCCAAAAAGTCGATATCTCAAATTCAGTCCCAAAACACCCAAAAATTCGATATTTAGGGGTCCCAGAAGCGATCTGTACATGCCTACTCCGTGTTAGAGTATTTTCAAAATACATGCTCAAAACATACTGAAAATCGATCTTTTAGGTGCACAAAAGTCGATATGTGCATGCATCTTCAGTACCCGTTTATCTCTCAAATTCAGGCTCAAAACCCCTGAAAATTCAATATTTTGGGGTCCCAGAAGCAATCTGTGCATGACTACACAGTGCTAGAATATTTTCAAAATATAGGCTAAAAACATACTGAAAATCGTTCTTTTAGGTGCCCAAAAGTCGATATGTGCATGCATCTTCTGTACCCGTTTATATCTCAAATTCTGGCCCTAAACACCCGAAAATTCGATATTTTGGGGTCCCAGAAGCGATCTGTACATGCCTACTCCGTGTTAGAGTATTTTCAAAATTCAGGCCCAAAACATGCTGAAAATCGATATTTTTGGTGCCCAAAGTCAATATGTGCATGTATCTTCTGTACCCGTTTATATCTCAAATTCAGGCTCAAAACACCCGAAAATTCAATATTTTGGGGTCCCAGAAGCAATCTGTACAGTGCTAGAATATTTTCAAAATATAGGCTAAAAACATGCTAAAAATCGATCTTCTAGGTGCCAAAAAGTCGATATCTCAAATTCAGGCTCAAAACACCCGAAAATTCAATATTTTGGGGTCCCAGAAGCGATCTGTACATGCCTACTCCGTGTTAGAGTATTTTCAAAATTCAGGCCCAAAACATGCTGAAAATCGATATTTTTGGTGCCCAAAGTCAACCTCTCAAATTCAGTCCCAAAACACCCGAAAATTCGATATTTAGAGGTCCCAGAAGGTATCTGTACATGCCTACTCCGTGTTAGAGTATTTTCAAAATACAGGCCAAAAACATACTGAAAATCGATCTTTTAGGTGCCCAAAAGTCGATGTGTGCATGCATCTTCTGTACCCGTTTATATCTCAAATTCTGGCCCTAAACACCCGAAAATTCGATATTTTGGGGTCCCAGAAGCGATCTGTACATGCCTACTCCGTGTTAGAGTATTTTCAAAATTCAGGCCCAAAACATGCTGAAAATCGATATTTTTGGTGCCCAAAGTCAATATGTGCATGTATCTTCTGTACCCGTTTATATCTCAAATTCAGGCTCAAAACACCCGAAAATTCAATATTTTGGGGTCCCAGAAGCAATCTGTACATGCCTACTCAGTGCTAGAATATTTTCAAAATATATGCTAAAAACATGCTAAAAATCGATCTTTTAGGTGCCAAAAAGTCGATATCTCAAATTCAGTCCCAAAACTCCCGAAAATTCGATATTTAGGGGTCCCAGAAGCGATCTGTACATGCCTACTCCGTGTTAGAGTATTTTCAAAATACATGCTCAAAACATACTGAAAATCGATCTTTTAGGTGCACAAAAGTCGATATGTGCATGCATCTTCAGTACCCGTTTATATCTCAAATTCAGGCTCAAAACACCCGAAAATTCAATATTTTGGGGTCCCAGAAGCAATCTGTACATGCCTACTCAGTGTTAGAGTATTTTCAAAATACAGGCCCAAAACATGCTGAAAATCGATATTTTAGATGCCCAAAGTCAATATGTGCATGTATCTTCTGTACCCGTTTATATCTCAAATTCAGGCTCAAATCACCCGAAAATTCAATATTTTGGGGTCCCAGAAGCAATCTGTACATGCCTACACAGTGCTAGAATATTTTCAAAATATAGGCTAAAAACATGCTAAAAATCGACATTTTAGGTGCCAAAAAATCGATATCTCAAATTCAGTCCCAAAACACCCGAAAATTCGATATTTAGAGGTCCCAGAAGGTATCTGTACATGCCTACTCCTTGTTAGAGTATTTTCAAAATACAGGCCAAAAACATACTGAAAATCGATCTTTTAGGTGAACAAAAGTCGATATGTGCATGCATCTTCTGTACCCGTTTATATCTCAAATTCTGGCCCTAAACACCCGAAAATTCGATATTTTGGGGTCCCAGAAGCGATCTGTACATGCCTACTCCGTGTTAGAGTATTTTCAAAATTCAGGCCCAAAACATGCTGAAAATAGATATTTTTGGTGCCCATAGTCAATATGTGCATGTATCTTCTGTACCCGTTTATATCTCAAATTCAGGCTCAAAACACCCGAAAATTCAATATTTTGGGGTCCCAGAAGCAATCTGTACAGTGCTTGAATATTTTCAAAATTTATGCTAAAAACATGCTAAAAATCGATCTTTTAGGTGCCAAAAAGTCGATATCTCAAATAAAGTCCCAAAACACCCGAAAATTGGATATTTAGGGGTCCCAGAAGCGATCTGTACATGCCTACTCAGTGTTAGAGTATTTTCAAAATACATGCTCAAAACATACTGAAAATCGATCTTTTAGGTGCACAAAAGTCGATATGTGCATGCATCTTCAGTACCCGTTTATATCTGAAATTCAGGCTCAAAAAACACCCGAAAATTCGATATTTTGGGGTCCCAGAAGCAATCTGTACATGCCTACTCCGTGTTAGAGTATTTTCAAAATTCAGGCTCAAAACATGCTGAAAATCGATATTTTTGGTGCCCAAAGTCAATATGTGCATGTATCTTCTGTACCCGTTTATATCTCAAATTCAGGTTCAAAACACCCGAAAATTCAATATTTTGGGGTCCCAGAAGCAATCTCTACAGTGCTAGAATATTTTCAAAATATAGGCTAAAAACATGCTGAAAATCGATATTTTAGGTGCCAAAAAATCAATATCTCAAATTCAGTCCCAAAACACCCGAAAATTCGATATTTAGAGGTCCCAGAAGGTATCTGTACATGCCTACTCCGTGTTAGAGTATTTTCAAAATACAGGCCAAAAACATACTGAAAATCGATCTTTTAGGTGCACGGGCAAAAGTCGATATGTGCATGCATCTTCTATACCCGTTTATATCTCAAATTCCGGCCCTAAACATCCGAAAATTCGATATTTTGGGGTCCCAGAAGTAATCTGTACATGCCTACTCAGTGTTAGAGTATTTTCAAAGTATCTTCTGTACCCGTTTATATCTCAAATTCAGGCTCAAAACACCCGAAAATTCAATATTTTGGGGTCCCAGAAGCAATCTGTACAGTGCTAGAATATTTTCAAAATATAGGCTAAAAACATGCTAAAAATCGATCTTTTAGGTGCCAAAAAGTCGATATCTCAAATTCAGTCCCAAAACACCCGAAAATTCGATATTTAGGGGTCGCAGAAGCGATCTGTACATGCCTACTCCGTGTTAGAGTATTTTCAAAATACATGCTCAAAACATACTGAAAATCGATCTTTTAGGAGCACAAAAGTCGATATGTGCATGCATCTTCAGTACCCGTTTATTTCTCAAATTCAGGCTCAAAACACCCGAAAATTCGTTTTTTTGGGGTCCCAGAAGCGATCTGTACATGCCTACTCCGTGTTAGAGTATTTTCAAAGTATCTTCTGTACCCGTTTATATCTCAAATTCAAGCTCAAAACACCCGAAAATTCAATATTTTGGGGTCCCAGAAGCAATCTGTACAGTGCTAGAATATTTTCAAAATATAGGCTAAAAACATGCTAAAAATCGATCTTTTAGGTGCCTAAAAGTCAATATCTCAAATTCAGTCCCAAAACACCCGAAAATTCGATATTTTGGGGTCCCAGAAGCGATCTGTACATGCCTACTCCGTGTTAGAGTATTTTCAAAATACATGCTCAAAACATACTGAAAATCGATCTTTTAGGTGCACAAAAGTCGATATGTGCATGCATCTTCTGTACCCGTTTATATCTCAAATTCAGGCTCAAAACACCCGAAAATTCAATATTTTTGGGTCCCAGAAGCAATCTGTACATGCCTACACAGTGCTAGAATATTTTCAAAATATAGGCTAAAAACATGCTAAAAATCGACATTTTAGGTGCCAAAAAAATCGATATCTCAAATTCAGTCCCAAAACACCCGAAAATTCGATATTTAGAGGTCCCAGAAGGTATCTGTACATGCTTACTCCATGTTAGAGTATTTTCAAAATACAGGCCAAAAACATACTGAAAATAGATCTTTTAGGTGCCCAAAAGTCGATATGTGCATGAATCTTCTGTACCCGTTTATATCTCAAATTCTGGCCCTAAACACCCGAAAATTCGATATTTTGGGGTCCCAGAAGCGATCTGTACATGCCTACTCCGTGTTAGAGTATTTTCAAAATTCAGGCCCAAAACATGCTGAAAATCGATATTTTATATGCCCAAAGTCAATATGTGCATGTATCTTCTGTACCCGTTTATATCTCAAATTCAGGCTCAAAACACCCGAAAATTCAATATTTTGGGGTTCCAGAAGCAATCTGTACATGCCTACACAGTGCTAGAATATTTTCAAAATATAGGCTAAAAACATGCTAAAAATCGACATTTAAGGTGCCAAAAAATCGATATCTCAAATTCAGTCCCAAAACACCCGAAAATTCGATATTTAGAGGTCCCAGAAGGTATCTGTACATGCCTACTCCGTGTTAGAGTATTTTCAAAATACAGGCCAAAAACATACTGAAAATCGATCTTTTAGGTGCCCAAAAGTCGATATGTGCATGCATCTTCAGTACCCGTTTATATCTCAAATTCTGGCCCTAAACACCCGAAAATTCGATATTTTGGGGTCCCAGAAGCGATCTGTACATGCCTACTCCGTGTTAGAGTATTTTCAAAATTCAGGCCCAAAACATGCTGAAAATCGATATTTTTGGTGCCCAAAGTCAATATGTGCATGTATCTTCTGTACCCGTTTATATCTCAAATTCAGGCTCAAAACACCCGAAAATTCAATATTTTGGGGTCCCAGAAGCAATCTGTACATGCCTACTCAGTGCTAGAATATTTTCAAAATATAGGCTAAAAACATGCTAAAAATCGATCTTTTAGGTGCCAAAAAGTCGATATATCAAAATCAGTCCCAAAACACCCGAAAATTCGATATTTAGGGGTCCCAGAAGCGATCTGTACATGCCTACTAAATGTTAGAGTATTTTCAAAATACATGCTCAAAACATACTGAAAATCGATATTTTAGATGCCCAAAGTCAGTATGTGCATGTATCTTCTGTACCCGTTTATATCTCAAATTCAGGCTCAAAACACCCGAAAATTCAATATTTTTGGGTCCCAGAAGCAATCTGTACATGCCTACACAGTGCTAGAATATTTTCAAAATATAGGCTAAAAACATGCTAAAAATCGATCTTTTAGGTGCCAAAAAGTCGATATCTCAAATTCAGTCCCAAAACACCCGAAAATTCGATATTTAGGGGTCCCAGAAGCGATCTGTACATGCCTACTCCGTGTTAGAGTATTTTCAAAATACAGGTTCAAAACATACTGAAAATCGATCTTTTAGGTGCACAAAAGTCGATATGTGCATGCATCTTCAGTACCCGTTTATATTTCAAATTCAGGATCAAAACACCCGAAAATTCAATATTTTGGGGTCCCAGAAGCAATCTGTACATGCCTACTCAGTGTTAGAGTATTTTCAAAATACAGGCCCAAAACATGCTGAAAATCGATATTTTAGATGCCCAAAGACAATATGTGCATGTATCTTCTGTACCCGTTTATATCTCAAATTCAGGCTCAAAACACCCGAAAATTCAATATTTTGGGGTCCCAGAAGCAATCTGTACATGCCTACTCAGTGTTAGAGTATTTTCAAAATACAGGCCCAAAACATGCTGAAAATCGATATTTTAGATGCCCAAAGTCAATATGTACATGTATCTTCTGTACCCGTTTATATCTCAAATTCAGGCTCAAATCACCCGAAAATTCAATATTTTGGGGTCCCAGAAGCAATCTGTACATGCCTACACAGTGCTAGAATATTTTCAAAATATAGGCTAAAAACATGCTAAAAATCGATCTTTTAGGTGCCAAAAAGTCGATATCTCAAATTCAGTCCCAAAACACCCGAAAATTGGATATTTAGGGGTCCCAGAAGCGATCTGTACATGCCTACTCAGTGTTAGAGTATTTTCAAAATACATGCTCAAAACATACTGAAAATCGATCTTTTAGGTGCACAAAAGTCGATATGTGCATGCATCTTCAGTACCCGTTTATATCTCAAATTCAGGCTCAAAACACCCGAAAATTCGATATTTTGGGGTCCCAGAAGCAATCTGTACATGCCTACTCCGTGTTAGAGTATTTTCAAAATTCAGGCCCAAAACATGCTGAAAATCGATATTTTTGGTGCCCAAAGTCAATATGTGCATGTATCTTCTGTACCCGTTTATATCTCAAATTCAGGCTCAAAACACCCGAAAATTCAATATTTTGGGGTCCCAGAAGCAATCTGTACAGTGCTAGAATATTTTCAAAATATAGGCTAAAAACATGCTGAAAATCGATATTTTAGGTGCCAAAAAATCGATATCTCAAATTCAGTCCCAAAACACCCGAAAATTCGAAATTTAGAGGTCCCAGAAGGTATCTGTACATGCCTACTCCGTGTTAGAGTATTTTCAAAATACAGGCCAAAAACATACTGAAAATCGATCTTTTAGGTGCCCAAAAGTCGATATGTGCATGCATCTTCTGTACCCGTTTATATCTCAAATTCTGGCCCTAAACATCCGAAAATTCGATATTTTGGGGTCCCAGAAGCGATCTGTACATGCCTACTCCGTGTTAGAGTATTTTCAAAATTCAGGCCCAAAACATGCTGAAAATCGATATTTTTGGTGCCAAAGTCAATATGTGCATTTATCTTCTGTACCCGTTTATATCTCAAATTCAGGCTCAAAACACCCGAAAATTCAATATTTTGGGGTCCCAGAAGAAATCTGTACATGCCTACTCAGTGCTAGAATATTTTCAAAATATAGGCTAAAAACATGCTAAAAATCGATCTTTTAGGTGCCAAAAAGTCGATATCTCAAATTCAGTCCCAAAACACCCGAAAATTCGATATTTAGGGGTCCTAGAAGCGATCTGTACATGCCTACGCCGTGTTAGAGTATTTTCAAAATACATGCTCAAAACATACTGAAAATCGATCTTTTAGGTGCACAAAAGTCGATATGTGCATGCATCTTCAGTACCCGTTTATATCTCAAATTCAGGCTCAAAACACCCGAAAATCCAATATTTTGGGGTCCCAGAAGCAATCTGTACATGCCTACTCAGTGTTCGAGTATTTTCAAAATACAGGCCCAAAACATGCTGAAAATCGATATTTTAGATGCCCAAAGTCAATATGTGCATGTATCTTCTGTACCCGTTTATATCTCAAATTTAGGCTCAAAACACCCGAAAATTCAATATTTTGGGGTCCCAGAAGCAATCTGTACAGTGCTAGAATATTTTCAAAATATAGGCTAAAAACATCCTAAAAATCGATCTTTTAGGTGCCAAAAAGTCGATATCTCAAATTCAGTCCCAAAACACCCGAAAATTCGATATTTAGGGGTCCCAGAAGCGATCTGTACATGCCTACTCCGTGTTAGAGTATTTTCAAAATACATGCTCAAAACATACTGAAAATCGATCTTTTAGGTGCACAAAAGTCAATATGTGCATGCATCTTCAGTACCCGTTTATATCTCAAATTCAGGCTCAAAACACCCGAAAATTCAATATTTTGGGGTCCCAGAAGCAATCTGTACATGCCTACTCAGTGTTAGAGTATTTTCAAAATACAGGCCCAAAACATGCTGAAAATCGATATTTTAGATGCCCAAAGTCAATATGTGCATGTATCTTCAGTACCCGTTTATATTTCAAATTCAGGATCAAAACACCCGAAAATTCAATATTTTGTGGTCCCAGAAGTAATCTGTACATGCCTACTCAGTGTTAGAGTATTTTCAAAGTATCTTCTGTACCCGTTTATATCTCAAATTCAGGCTCAAAACACCCGAAAATTCAATATTTTGGGGTCCCAGAAGCAATCTGTACAGTGCTAGAATATTTTCAAAATATAGGCTAAAAACATGCTAAAAATCGATCTTTTAGGTGCCAAAAAGTCGATATCTCAAATTCAGTCCCAAAACACCCGAAAATTCGATATTTAGGGGTCGCAGAAGCGATCTGTACATGCCTACTCCGTGTTAGAGTATTTTCAAAATACATGCTCAAAACATATTGAAAATCCATCTTTTAGGAGCACAAAAGTCGATATGTGCATGCATCTTCAGTACCCGTTTAGTTCTCAAATTCAGGCTCAAAACACCCGAAAATTCGATATTTTGGGGTCCCAGAAGCGATCTGTACATGCCTACTCCGTGTTAGAGTATTTTCAAAGTATCTTCTGTACCCGTTTATATCTCAAATTCAGGCTCAAAACACCCGAAAATTCAATATTTTGGGGTCCCAGAAGCAATCTGTACAGTGCTAGAATATTTTCAAAATATAGGCTAAAAACATACTAAAAATCGATCTTTTAGGTGCCTAAAAGTCGATATCTCAAATTCAGTCCCAAAACACCCGAAAATTCGATATTTAGGGGTCCCAGAAGCGATCTGTACATGCCTACTCCGTGTTAGAGTATTTTCAAAATACATGCTCAAAACATACTGAAAATCGATCTTTTAGGTGCACAAAAGTCGATATGTGCATGCATCTTCAGTACCCGTTTATATCTCAAAATCAATCTCAAAACACCCGAAAATTCAATATTTTGGGGTCCCAGAAGCAATCTGTACATGCCTACTCAGTGTTAGAGTATTTTCAAAATACAGGCCCAAAACATGCTGAAAATCGATATTTTAGATGCCCAAAGTCAATATGTGCATGTATCTTCTGTACCCGTTTATATCTCAAATTCAGGCTCAAAACACCCGAAAATTCAATATTTTGGGGTCCCAGAAGCAATCTGTACATGCCTACACAGTGCTAGAATATTTTCAAAATATAGGCTAAAAACATGCTAAAAATCGACATTTTAGGTGCCAAAAAATCGATATCTCAAATTCAGTCCCAAAACACCCGAAAATTCGATATTTAGAGGTCCCAGAAGGTATCTGTACATGCTTACTCCATGTTAGAGTATTTTCAAAATACAGGCCAAAAACATACTGAAAATCGATCTTTTAGGTGCCCAAAAGTAGATATGTGCATGAATCTTCTGTACCCGTTTATATCTCAAATTCTGGCCCTAAACACCCGAAAATTCGATATTTTGGGGTCCCAGAAGCGATCTGTACATGCCTACTCCGTGTTAGATTATTTTCAAAGTTCAGGTTCAAAACATGCTGAAAATCGATATTTTAGATGCCCAAAGTCAATATGTGCATGTATCTTCTGTACCCGTTTATATCTCAAATTCAGGCTCAAAACACCCGAAAATTCAATATTTTGGGGTCCCAGAAGCAATCTGTACATGCCTACTCCGTGTTAGATTATTTTCAAAATTCAGGTTCAAAACATGCTGAAAATCGATATTTTAGATGCCCAAAGTCAATATGTGCATGTATCTTCTGTACCCGTTTATATCTCAAATTCAGGCTCAAAACACCCGAAAATTCAATATTTTGGGGTCCCAGAAGCAATCTGTACATGCCTACACAGTGCTAGAATATTTTCAAAATATAGGCTAAAAACATGCTAAAAATCGACATTTTAGGTGCCAAAAAATCGATATCTCAAATTCAGTCCCAAAACACCCGAAAATTCGATATTTAGAGGTCCCAGAAGGTATCTGTACATGCCTACTCCGTGTTAGAGTATTTTCAAAATACAGGCCAAAAACATACTGAAAATCGATCTTTTAGGTGCCCAAAAGTCGATATGTGCATGCATCTTCAGTACCCGTTTATATCTCAAATTCTGGCCCTAAACACCCGAAAATTCGATATTTTGGGGTCCCAGAAGCGATCTGTACATGCCTACTCCGTGTTAGAGTATTTTCAAAATTCAGGCCCAAAACATGCTGAAAATCGATATTTTTGGTGCCCAAAGTCAATATGTGCATGTATCTTCTGTACCCGTTTATATCTCAAATTCAGGCTCAAAACACCCGAAAATTCAATATTTTGGGGTCCCAGAAGCAATCTGTACATGCCTACTCAGTGCTAGAATATTTTCAAAATATAGGCTAAAAACATGCTAAAAATCGATCTTTTAGGTGCCAAAAAGTCGATATCTCAAATTCAGTCCCAAAACGCCCGAAAATTCGATATTTAGGGGTCCCAGAAGCGATCTGTACATGCCTACTCCGTGTTAGAGTATTTTCAAAATACATGCTCAAAACATACTGAAAATCGATATTTTAGATGCCCAAAGTCAGTATGTGCATGTATCTTCTGTACCCGTTTATATCTCAAATTCAGGCTCAAAACACCCGAAAATTCAATATTTTAGGGTCCCAGAAGCAATCTGTACATGCCTACACAGTGCTAGAATATTTTCAAAATATAGGCTAAAAACATGCTAAAAATCGATCTTTTAGGTGCCAAAAAGTCGATATCTCAAATTCAGTCCCAAAACACCCGAAAATTCGATATTTAGGGGTCCCAGAAGCGATCTGTACATGCCTACTCCGTGTTAGAGTATTTTCAAAATACAGGCTCAAAACATACTGAAAATCGATCTTTTAGGTGCACAAAAGTCGATATGTGCATGCATCTTCAGTACCCGTTTATATTTCAAATTCTGGATCAAAACACCCGAAAATTCAATATTTTGGGGTCCCAGAAGCAATCTGTACATGCCTACTCAGTGTTAGAGTATTTTCAAAATACAGGCCCAAAACATGCTGAAAATCGATATTTTAGATGCCCAAAGTCAATATGTGCATGTATCTTCTTTACCCGTTTATATCTCAAATTCAGGCTCAAAACACCCGAAAATTCAATATTTTGGGGTCCCAGTAGCAATCTGTACATGCCTACACAGTGCTAGAATATTTTCAAAATATAGGCTAAAAACATGCTAAAAATCGACATTTTAGGTGCCAAAAAATCGATATCTCAAATTCAGTCCCAAACCACCCGAAAATTCGATATTTAGAGGTCCCAGAAGGTATCTGTACATGCCTACTCCGTGTTAGAGTATTTTCAAAATACAGGCCTACTCAGTGCTAGAATATTTTCAAAATATAGGCTAAAAACATGCTAAAAATCGATCTTTTAGGTGCCAAAAAGTCGATATCACAAATTCAGTCCCAAAACACCCGAAAATTCGATATTTAGGGGTCCCAGAAGCGATCTGTACATGCCTACTCCGTGTTAGAGTATTTTCAAAATACATGCTCAAAACATACTGAAAATCGATCTTTTAGGTGCACAAAAGTCGATTATGTGCATGCATCTTCAGTACCCGTTTATATCTCAAATTCAGGCTCAAAACACCCGAAAATTCAATATTTTGGGGTCCTAGAAGCAATCTGTACATGCCTACTCAGTGTTAGAGTATTTTCAAAATTCAGGCCCAAAACATGCTGAAAATCGATATTTTTGGTGCCCAAAGTCAATATGTGCATGTATCTTCTGTACCCGTTTATATCTCAAATTCAGGCTCAAAACACCCGAAAATTCAATATTTTGGGGTCCGAGAAGCAATCTGTACATGCCTACTCAGTGCTAGAATATTTTCAAAATATAGGCTAAAAACATGCTAAAAATCGATCTTTTAGGTGCCAAAAAATCGATATCTCAAATTCAGTCCCAAAACACCCGAAAATTCGATATTTAGAGGTCCCAGAAGGTATCTGTACATGCCTACTCCGTGTTAGAGTATTTTCAAAATACAGGCCAAAAACATACTGAAAATCGATCTTTTAGGTGCCCAAAAGTCGATATGTGCATGCATCTTCTGTACACGTTTATATCTCAAATTCTGGCCCTAAACACCCGAAAATTCGATATTTTGGGGTCCCAGAAGCGATCTGTACATGCCTACACAGTGTTAGAGTATTTTCAAAATTCAGGCCCAAAACATGCTGAAAATCGATATTTTTGGTTCCCAAAGTCAATATGTGCATGTATCTTCTGTACCCGTTTATATCTCAAATTCAGGCTCAAAACCCCCGAAAATTCAATATTTTGGGGTCCCAGAAGCAATCTGTACATGCCTACTCAGTGGTAGAATATTTTCAAAATATAGGCTAAAAACATGCTAAAAATCGATCTTTTATGTGCCAAAAAGTCGATATCTCAAATTCAGTCCGAAAACACCCGAAAATTCGATATGTAGGGATCCCAGAAGCGATCTGTACATGCCTACTCCGTGTTAGAGAATTTTCAAAATACATGCTCAAAACATACTGAAAATCGATCTTTTAGGTGCCCAAAAGTCGATATGTGCATGCATCTTCAGTACCCGTTTATATCTCAAATTCAGGCTCAAAACACCCGAAAATTCAATATTTTGGGGTACCAGAAGCAATCTGTACATGCCTACTCAGTGTTAGAGTATTTTCAAAATACAGGCCCAAAACATGCTGAAAATCGATATTTTAGATGCCCAAAGTCAATATGTGCATGTATCTTCTGTACCCGTTTATATCTCAAATTCTGGCTCAAAACACCCGAAAATTCAATATTTTGGGGTCCCAGAAGCAATCTGTACATGCCTACTCAGTGCTAGAATAATTTCAAAATATAGGCTAAAAACATGCTAAAAATCGATCTTTTAGGTGCCAAAAAGTCGATATCTCAAATTCAGTCCCAAAACACCCGAAAATTCGATATTTAGGGGTCCCAGAAGCGATCTGTACATGCCTACTCCGTGTTAGAGTATTTTCAAAATACAGGCCCAAAACATGCTGAAAATCGATATTTTAGGTGCCCAAAGTCAATATGTGCATGTATCTTCTGTACCCGTTTATATCTCAAATTCAGGCTCAAAACACCCGAAAATTCAATATTTTGGGGTCCCAGAAGCAATCTGTACAAGCCTACACAGTGCTAGAATATTTTCAAAATATAGGCTAAAAACATGCTAAAAATCGACATTTTAGGTGCCAAAAAATCGATATCTTAAATTCAGACCCAAAACACCCGAAAATTCGATATTTAGAGGTCCCAGAAGGTATCTGTACATGCCTACTCCGAGTTAGAGTATTTTCAAAATACAGGCCAAAAACATACTGAAAATCGATCTTTTAGGTGCCCAAAAGTCGATATGTGCATGCATCTTCTGTACCCGTTTATATCTCAAATTCTGGCTCAAAACACCCGAAAATTCAATATTTTGGCGTCCCAAAAGCAATCTGTACATGCCTACTCAGTGCTAGAATATTTTCAAAATATAGGCTAAAAACATGCTAAAATTCGATCTTTTAGGTGCCAAAAAGTCGATATCTCAAATTCAGTCCCAAAACACCCGAAAATTCGATATTTAGGGGTCCCAGAAGCGATCTGTACATGCCTACTCCGTGTTAGAGTATTTTCAAAATACATGCTCAAAACATACTGAAAATCGATCTTTTAGGTGCACAAAAGTCGATATGTGCATGCATCTTCAGTACCCGTTTATATCTCAAATTCAGGCTCAAAAAACGCGAAAATTCAATATTTTGGGGTCCCAGAAGCAATCTGTAAATGCCTACTCAGTGTTACAGTATTTTCAAAATACAGGCCCAAAACATGCTGAAAATCGATATTTTAGATGCCCAAAGTCAATATGTGCATGTATGTTCTGTACCCGTTTATATCTCAAATTCAGGCTCAAAACACCCGAAAATTCAATATTTTGGGGTCCCAGAAGCAATCTGTACATGCCTACACAGTGCTAGAATATTTTCAAAATATAGGCTAAAAACATGCTAAAAATCGACATTTTAGGTGCCAAAAAATCGATATCTCAAATTCAGTCCCAAAACACCCGAAAATTCGATATTTAGAGGTCCCAGAAGGTATCTGTACATGCCTACTCCGTGTTAGAGTATTTTCAAAATACAGGCCAAAAACATACTGAAAATCGATCTTTTAGGTGCCCAAAAGTCGATATGTGCATGCATCTTCAGTACCCGTTTATATCTCAAATTCTGGCCCTAAACACCCGAAAATTCGATATTTTGGGGTCCCAGAAGCGATCTGTACATGCCTACTCCGTGTTAGAGTATTTTCAAAATTCAGGCCCAAAACATGCTGAAAATCGATATTTTTGGTGCCCAAAGTCAATATGTGCATGTATCTTCTGTACCCGTTTATATCTCAAATTCAGGCTCAAAACACCCGAAAATTCAATATTTTGGGGTCCCAGAAGCAATCTGTACATGCCTACTCAGTGCTAGAATATTTTCAAAATATAGGCTAAAAACATGCTAAAAATCGATCTTTTAGGTGCCAAAAAGTCGATATCTCAAATTCAGTCCCAAAACACCCGAAAATTCGATATTTAGGGGTCCCAGAAGCGATCTGTACATGCCTACTCCGTGTTAGAGTATTTTCAAAATACATGCTCAAAACATACTGAAAATCGATATTTTAGATGCCCAAAGTCAGTATGTGCATGTATCTTCTGTACCCGTTTATATCTCAAATTCATGCTCAAAACACCCGAAAATTCAATATTTTAGGGTCCCAGAAGCAATCTGTACATGCCTACACAGTGCTAGAATATTTTCAAAATATAGGCTAAAAACATGCTAAAAATCGATCTTTTAGGTGCCAAAAAGTCGATATCTCAAATTCAGTCCCAAAACACCCGAAAATTCGATATTTAGGGGTCCCAGAAGCGATCTGTACATGCCTACTCCGTGTTAGAGTATTTTCAAAATACAGGCTCAAAACATACTGAAAATCGATCTTTTAGGTGCACAAAAGTCGATATGTGCATGCATCTTCAGTACCCGTTTATATTTCAAATTCAGGATCAAAACACCCGAAAATTCAATATTTTGGGGTCCCAGAAGCAATCTGTACATGCCTACTCAGTGTTAGAGTATTTTCAAAATACAGGCCAAAAACATGCTGAAAATCGATATTTTAGATGCCCAAAGTCAATATGTGCATGTATCTTCTTTACCCGTTTATATCTCAAATTCAGGCTCAAAACACCCGAAAATTCAATATTTTGGGGTCCCAGTAGCAATCTGTACATGCCTACACAGTGCTAGAATATTTTCAAAATATAGGCTAAAAACATGCTAAAAATCGACATTTTAGGTGCCAAAAAATCGATATCTCAAATTCAGTCCCAAACCACCCGAAAATTCGATATTTAGAGGTCCCAGAAGGTATCTGTACATGCCTACTCCGTGTTAGAGTATTTTCAAAATACAGGCCTACTCAGTGCTAGAATATTTTCAAAATATAGGCTAAAAACATGCTAAAAATCGATCTTTTAGGTGCCAAAAAGTCGATATCACAAATTCAGTCCCAAAACACCCGAAAATTCGATATTTAGGGGTCCCAGAAGCGATCTGTACATGCCTACTCCGTGTTAGAGTATTTTCAAAATACATGCTCAAAACATACTGAAAATCGATCTTTTAGGTGCACAAAAGTCGATATGTGCATGCATCTTCAGTACCCGTTTATATCTCAAATTCAGGCTCAAAACACCCGAAAATTCAATATTTTGGGGTCCCAGAAGCAATCTGTACATGCCTACTCAGTGTTAGAGTATTTTCAAAATTCAGGCCCAAAACATGCTGAAAATCGATATTTTTGGTGCCCAAAGTCAATATGTGCATGTATCTTCTGTACCCGTTTATATCTCAAATTCAGGCTCAAAACACCCGAAAATTCAATATTTTGGGGTCCGAGAAGCAATCTGTACATGCCTACTCAGTGCTAGAATATTTTCAAAATATAGGCTAAAAACATGCTAAAAATCGATCTTTTAGGTGCCAAAAAATCGATATCTCAAATTCAGTCCCAAAACACCCGAAAATTCGATATTTAGAGGTCCCAGAAGGTATCTGTACATGCCTACTCCGTGTTAGAGTATTTTCAAAATACAGGCCAAAAACATACTGAAAATCGATCTTTTAGGTGCCCAAAAGTCGATATGTGCATGCATCTTCTGTACACGTTTATATCTCAAATTCTGGCCCTAAACACCCGAAAATTCGATATTTTGGGGTCCCAGAAGCGATCTGTACATGCCTACTGCGTGTTAGAGTATTTTCAAAATTCAGGCCAAAACATGCTGAAAATCGATATTTTTGGTGTCCAAAGTCAATATGTGCATGTATCTTCTGTACCCGATTATATCTCAAATTCAGGCTCAAAACACCCGAAAATTCAATATTTTGGGGTCCCAGAAGCAATCTGTACATGCCTACTCAGTGCTAGAATATTTTCAAAATATAGGCTAAAAACATGCTAAAAATCGATCTTTTAGGTGCCAAAAAGTAGATATCTCAAATTCAGTCCCAAAACACCCGAAAATTCGATATTTAGGAGTCCCAGAAGCGATCTGTACATGCCTACTCCGTGTTAGAGTATTTTCAAAATACATGCTCAAAACATACTGAAAATCGATCTTTTAGGTGCACAAAAGTAGATATGTGCATGCATCTTCTGTACCCGTTTATATCTCAAATTCTGGCCCTAAACACCCGAAAATTCGATATTTTGGGGTCCCAGAAGCGATCTGTACATGCCTACACAGTGTTAGAGTATTTTCAAAATTCAGGCCCAAAACATGCTGAAAATCGATATTTTTGGTTCCCAAAGTCAATATGTGCATGTATCTTCTGTACCCGTTTATATCTCAAATTGAGGCTCAAAACCCCCGAAAATTCAATATTTTGGGGTCCCAGAAGCAATCTGTACATGCCTACTCAGTGGTAGAATATTTTCAAAATATAGGCTAAAAACATGCTAAAAATCGATCTTTTAGGTGCCAAAAAGTCGATATCTCAAATTCAGTCCGAAAACACCCGAAAATTCGATATGTAGGGGTCCCAGAAGCGATCTGTACATGCCTACTCCGTGTTAGAGAATTTTCAAAATACATGCTCAAAACATACTGAAAATCGATCTTTTAGGTGCCCAAAAGTCGATATGTGCATGCATCTTCAGTACCCGTTTATATCTCAAATTCAGGCTCAAAACACCCGAAAATTCAATATTTTGGGGTACCAGAAGCAATCTGTACATGCCTACTCAGTGTTAGAGTATTTTCAAAATACAGGCCCAAAACATGCTGAAAATCGATATTTTAGATGCCCAAAGTCAATATGTGCATGTATCTTCTGTACCCGTTTATATCTCAAATTCTGGCTCAAAACACCCGAAAATTCAATATTTTGGGGTCCCAGAAGCAATCTGTACATGCCTACTCAGTGCTAGAATAATTTCAAAATATAGGCTAAAAACATGCTAAAAATCGATCTTTTAGGTGCCAAAAAGTCGATATCTCAAATTCAGTCCCAAAACACCCGAAAATTCGATATTTAGGGGTCCCAGAAGCGATCTGTACATGCCTACTCCGTGTTAGAGTATTTTCAAAATACAGGCCCAAAACATGCTGAAAATCGATATTTTAGATGCCCAAAGTCAATATGTGCATGTATCTTCTGTACCCGTTTATATCTCAAATTCAGGCTCAAAACACCCGAAAATTCAATATTTTGGGGTCCCAGAAGCAATCTGTACAAGCCTACACAGTGCTAGAATATTTTCAAAATATAGGCTAAAAACATGCTAAAAATCGACATTTTAGGTGCCAAAAAATCGATATCTTAAATTCAGACCCAAAACACCCGAAAATTCGATATTTAGAGGTCCCAGAAGGTATCTGTACATGCCTACTCCGAGTTAGAGTATTTTCAAAATACAGGCCAAAAACATACTGAAAATCGATCTTTTAGGTGCCCAAAAGTCGATATGTGCATGCATCTTCTGTACCCGTTTATATCTCAAATTCTGGCTCAAAACACCCGAAAATTCAATATTTTGGCGTCCCAAAAGCAATCTGTACATGCCTACTCAGTGCTAGAATATTTTCAAAATATAGGCTAAAAACATGCTAAAATTCGATCTTTTAGGTGCCAAAAAGTCGATATCTCAAATTCAGTCCCAAAACACCCGAAAATTCGATATTTAGGGGTCCCAGAAGCGATCTGTACATGCCTACTCCGTGTTAGAGTATTTTCAAAATACATGCTCAAAACATACTGAAAATCGATCTTTTAGGTGCACAAAAGTCGATATGTGCATGCATCTTCAGTACCCGTTTATATCTCAAATTCAGGCTCAAAAAACGCGAAAATTCAATATTTTGGGGTCCCAGAAGCAATCTGTAAATGCCTACTCAGTGTTACAGTATTTTCAAAATACAGGCCCAAAACATGCTGAAAATCGATATTTTAGATGCCCAAAGTCAATATGTGCATGTATGTTCTGTACCCGTTTATATCTCAAATTCAGGCTCAAAACACCCGAAAATTCAATATTTTGGGGTCCCAGAAGCAATCTGTACATGCCTACTAAGTGCTAGAATATTTTCAAAATATAGGCTAAAAACATGCTAAAAATCGATCTTTTAGGTGCCAAAAAGTCGATATCTCAAATTCAGTCCCAAAACACCCGAAAATTCGATATTTAGGGGTCCCAGAAGCGATCTGTACATGCCTACTCCGTGTTAGAGTATTTTCAAAATACATGCTCAAAACATACTGAAAATCGATCTTTTAGGTGCACAAAAGTAGATATGTGCATGCATCTTCAGTACCCGTTTATATCTCAAATTCAGGCTCAAAACACCCGAAAATTCAATATTTTGGGGTCCCAGAAGCAATCTGTACATGCCTACTCAGTGTTAGAGTATTTTCAAAATACAGGCCCAAAACATGCTGAAAATTGATATTTTAGATGCCCAAAGTCAATATGTGCATGTATCTTCTGTACCCGTTTATATCTCAAATTCAGGCTCAAAACACCCGAAAATTCAATATTTTGGGGTCCCAGAAGCAATCTGTACATGCCTACACAGTGTTAGAATATTTTCAAAATTTAGGCTAAAAACATGCTAAAAATCGACATTTTAGGTGCCAAAAACTCGATATCTCAAATTCAGTCCCAAAACACCCGAAAATTCGATATTTAGAGGTCCCAGAAGGTATCTGTACATGCCTACTCCGTGTTAGAGTATTTTCAAAATACAGGCCAAAAACATACTGAAAATCGATCTTTTAGGTGCCCAAAAGTCGATATGTGCATGCATCTTCTGTACCCGTTTATATCTCAAATTCTGGCCCTAAACACCCGAAAATTCGATATTTTGGGGTCCCAGAAGCGATCTGTACATGCCTACTCCGTGTTAGAGTATTTTCAAAATTCAGGCCCAAAACATGCTGAAAATCGATATTTTAGATGCCCAAAGTCAATATGTGCATGTATCTTCTGTACCCGTTTATATCTCAAATTCAGGCTAAAAACACCCGAAAATTCAATATTTTGGGGTCCCAGAAGCAATCTGTACATGCCTACACAGTTTTAGAATATTTTCAAAATATAGGCTAAAAACATGCTAAAAATCGACATTTTAGGTGCCAAAAAATCGATATCTCAAATTCAGTTCCAAAACACCCGAAAATTCGATATTTAGAGGTCCCAGAAGGTATCTGTACATGCCTACTCCGTGTTAGAGTATTTTCAAAATACAGGCCAAAAACATACTGAAAATCGATCTTTTAGGTGCCCAAAAGTCGATATGTGCATGCATCTTCTGTACCCGTTTATATCTCAAATTCTGGCCCTAAACACCCGAAAATTCGATATTTAGGGGTCCAAGAAGCAATCTGTACATGCCTACTCCGTGTTAGAGTATTTTCAAAATTCAGGCCCAAAACATGCTGAAAATCGATATTTTTGGTGCCCAAAGTCAATATGTGCATGTATCTTCTGTACCCGTTTATATCTCAAATTCAGGCTCAAAACACCCGAAAATTCAATATTTTGGGGTCCCAGAAGCAATCTGTACATGCCTACTCAGTGCTAGAATATTTTCAAAATATAGGCTAAAAACATGCTAAAAATCGATCTTTTAGGTGCCAAAAAGTCGATATCTCAAATTCAGTCCCAAAACACCCGAAAATTCGATATTTAGGGGTCCCAGAAGCGATCTGTACATGCCTACTCCGTGTTAGAGTATTTTCAAAATACATGCTCAAAACATACTGAAAATCGATCTTTTAGGTGCACAAAAGTCGATATGTCCATGCATCTTCAGTACCCGTTTATATCTCAAATTCAGGCTCAAAACACCCGAAAATTCAATATTTTGGGGTCCCAGAAGCAATCTGTACATGCCTACTCCGTGTTAGAGTTTTTTCAAAATTCAGGCCCAAAACATGCTTAAAATCGATATTTTTGGTGCCCAAAGTCAATATGTGCATGTATCTTCTGTACCCGTTTATATCTCAAATTCAGGCTCAAAACACCCGAAAATTCAATATTTTGGGGTCCCAGAAGCAATCTGTACATGCCTACACAGTGCTAGAATATTTTCAAAATATAGGCTAAAAACATGCTAAAAATCGACATTTTAAGTGCCAAAAAATCGATATATCAAATTCAGTCCCAAAACACCCGAAAATTCGATATTTAGAGGTCCCAGAAGGTATCTGTACATGCCTACTCCGTGTTAGAGTATTTTCAAGATACAGGCCAAAAACATACTGAAAATCGATCTTTTAGGTGCCCAAAAGTCGATATGTGCATGGATCTTCTGTACCCATTCATATCTCAAATTCTGGCCCTAAACACCCGAAAATTCGATATTTTGGGGTCCCAGAAGCGATCTGTACATGCCTACTCCGTGTTAGAGTATTTTCAAAATACATGCTCAAAACATACTGAAAATCGATCTTTTAGGTGCACAAAAGTCGATATGTGCATGCATCTTCAGTACCCGTTTATATCTCAAATTCAGGCTCAAAACACCCGAAAATTCAATATTTTGGGGTCCCAGAAGCAATCTGTACATGCCTACTCAGTATTAGAGTATTTTCAAAATTCAGGCCCAAAACATGCTGAAAATCGATATTTTTGGTGCCCAAAGTCAATATGTGCATGTATCTTCTGTACCCGTTTATATCTCAAATTCAGGCTCAAAACACCCGAAAATTCAATATTTTGGGGTCCCAGAAGCAATCTGTACATGCCTACTCAGTGCTAGAATATTTTCAAAATATAGGCTAAAAACATGCTAAAAATCGATCTTTTAGGTGCCAAAAAATCGATATATCAAATTCAGTCCCAAAACACCCGAAAATTCGATATTTAGAGGTCCCAGAAGGTATCTGTACATGCCTACTCCGTGTTAGAGTATTTTCAAAATACAGGCCAAAAACATACTGAAAATCGATCTTTTAGGTGCCCAAAAGTCGATATGTGCATGCATCTTCTGTACACGTTTATATCTCAAATTCTGGCCCTAAACACCCGAAAATTCGATATTTTGGGGTCCCAGAAGCGATCTGTACATGCCTACTGCGTGTTAGAGTATTTTCAAAATTCAGGCCCAAAACATGCTGAAAATCGATATTTTTGGTGTCCAAAGTCAATATGTGCATGTATCTTCTGTACCCGATTATATCTCAAATTCAGGCTCAAAACACCCGAAAATTCAATATTTTGGGGTCCCAGAAGCAATCTGTACATGCCTACTCAGTTCTAGAATATTTTCAAAATATAGGCTAAAAACATGCTAAAAATCGATCTTTTAGGTGCCAAAAAGTCGATATCTCAAATTCAGTCCCAAAACACCCGAAAATTCGATATTTAGGAGTCCCAGAAGCGATCTGTACATGCCTACTCCGTGTTAGAGTATTTTCAAAATACATGCTCAAAACATACTGAAAATCGATCTTTTAGGTGCACAAAAGTAGATATGTGCATGCATCTTCTGTACCCGTTTATATCTCAAATTCTGGCCCTAAACACCCGAAAATTCGATATTTTGGGGTCCCAGAAGCGATCTGTACATGCCTACACCGTGTTAGAGTATTTTCATAATTCAGGCCCAAAACATGCTGAAAATCGATATTTTTGGTGCCCAAAGTCAATATGTGCATGTATCTTCTGTACCCGTTTATATCTCAAATTCAGGCTCAAAACACCCGAAAATTCAATATTTTGGGGTCCCAGAAGCAATCTGTACATGCCTACTCAGTGCTAGAATATTTTCAAAATATAGGCTAAAAACATGCTAAAAATCGATCATTTAGGTGCCAAAAAGTCGATATCTCAAATTCAGTCCCAAAACACCCGAAAATTCGATATTTAGGGGTCCCAGAAGCGATCTGTACATGCCTACTCCGTGTAAGAGTATTTTCAAAATACATGCTCAAAACATACTGAAAATCGATCTTTTAGGTGCCCAAAAGTCGATATGTGCATGCATCTTCAGTACCCGTTTATATCTCAAATTCAGGCTCAAAACACCCGAAAATTCAATATTTTGGGGTCCCAGAAGCAATCTGTACATGCCTACTCAGTGTTAGAGTATTTTTCAAAATACAGGCCCAAAACATGCTGAAAATCGATATTTTAGATGCCCAAAGTCAATATGTGCATGTATCTTCTGTACCCGTTTATATCTCAAATTCAGGCTCAAAACACCCGAAAATTCAATATTTTGGGGTCCCAGAAGCAATCTGTACATGCCTAGACAGTGCTAGAATATTTTCAAAATATAGGCTAAAAACATGCTAAAAATCGACATTTTAAGTGCCAAAAAATCGATATATCAAATTCAGTCCCAAAACACCCGAAAATTCGATATTTAGAGGTCCCAGAAGGTATCTGTACATGCCTACTCCGTGTTAGAGTATTTTCAAGATACAGGCCAAAAACATACTGAAAATCGATCTTTTAGGTGCCCAAAAGTCGATATGTGCATGGATCTTCTGTACCCGTTCATATCTCAAATTCTGGCCCTAAACACCCGAAAATTCGATATTTTGGGGTCCCAGAAGCGATCTGTACATGCCTACTCCGTGTTAGAGTATTTTCAAAATACATGCTCAAAACATACTGAAAATCGATCGTTTAGGTGCACAAAAGTCGATATGTGCATGCATCTTCAGTACCCGTTTATATCTCAAATTCAGGCTCAAAACACCCGAAAATTCAATATTTTGGGGTCCCAGAAGCAATCTGTACATGCCTACTCAGTGTTAGAGTATTTTCAAAATTCAGGCCCAAAACATGCTGAAAATCGATATTTTTGGTGCCCAAAGTCAATATGTGCATGTATCTTCTGTACCCGTTTATATCTCAAATTCAGGCTCAAAACACCCGAAAATTCAATATTTTGGGGTCCCAGAAGCAATCTGTACATGCCTACTCAGTGTTAGAGTATTTTTCAAAATACAGGCCCAAAACATGCTGAAAATCGATATTTTAGATGCCCAAAGTCAATATGTGCATGTATCTTCTGTACCCGTTTATATCTCAAATTCAGGCTCAAAACACCCGAAAATTCAATATTTTGGGGTCCCAGAAGCAATCTGTACATGCCTACACAGTGCTAGAATATTTTCAAAATATAGGCTAAAAACATGCTAAAAATCGACATTTTAAGAGCCAAAAAATCGATATATCAAATTCAGTCCCAAAACACCCGAAAATTCGATATTTAGAGGTCCCAGAAGGTATCTGTACATGCCTACTCCGTGTTAGAGTATTTTCAAGATACAGGCCAAAAACATACTGAAAATCGATCTTTTAGGTGCCCAAAAGTCGATATGTGCATGCATCTTCAGTACCCGTTTATATCTCAAATTCAGGCTCAAAACACCCGAAAATTCAATATTTTGGGGTCCCAGAAGCAATCTGTACATGCCTACTCAGTGTTAGAGTATTTTCAAAATACAGGCCCAAAACATGCTGAAAATCGATATTTTAGATGCCCAAAGTCAATATGTGCATGTATCTTCTGTACCCGTTTATATCTCAAATTCTGGCTCAAAACACCCGAAAATTCAATATTTTGGGGTCCCAGAAGCAATCTGTACATGCCTACTCAGTGCTAGAATATTTTCAAAATATAGGCTAAAAACATGCTAAAAATCGATCTTTTAGGTGCCAAAAAGTCGATATCTCAAATTCAGTCCCAAAACACCCGAAAATTCGATATTTAGGGGTCCCAGAAGCGATCTGTACATGCCTACTCCGTGTTAGAGTATTTTCAAAATACAGGCCCAAAACATGCTGAAAATCGATATTTTAGATGCCCAAAGTCAATATGTGCATGTATCTTCTGTACCCGTTTATATCTCAAATTCAGGCTCAAAACACCCGAAAATTCAATATTTTGGGGTCTCAGAAGCAATCTGTACAAGCCTACACAGTGCTAGAATATTTTTAAAATATAGGCTAAAAACATGCTGAAAATCGACATTTTAGGTGCCAAAAAATCGATATCTTAAATTCAGACCCAAAACACCCGAAAATTCGATATTTAGAGGTCCCAGAAGGTATCTGTACATGCCTACTCCGTGTTAGAGTATTTTCAAAATACAGGCCAAAAACATACTGAAAATCGATCTTTTAGGTGCCCAAAAGTCGATATGTGCATACATCTACTGTACCCGTTTATATCTCAAATTCTGGCTCAAAACACCCGAAAATTCAATATTTTGGGGTCCCAAAAGCAATCTGTACATGCCTACTCAGTGCTAGAATATTTTCAAAATATAGGCTAAAAACATGCTAAAATTCGATCTTTTAGGTGCCAAAAAGTCGATATCTCAAATTCAGTCCCAAAACACCCGAAAATTCGATATTTAGGGGTCCCAGAAGCGATCTGTACATGCCTACTCCGTGTTAGAGCATTTTCAAAATACATGCTCAAAACATACTGAAAATCGATCTTTTAGGTGCACAAAAGTCGATATGTGCATGCATCTTCAGTACCCGTTTATATCTCAAATTCTGGCTCAAAACACGCGAAAATTCAATATTTTGGGGTCCCAGAAGCAATCGGTAAATGCCTACTCAGTGTTACAGTATTTTCAAAATACAGGCCCAAAACATGCTGAAAATCGATATTTTAGATGCCCAAAGTCAATATGTGCATGTATGTTCTGTACCCGTTTATATCTCAAATTCAGGCTCAAAACACCCGAAAATTCAATATTTTGGGGTCCTAGAAGCAATCTGTACATGCCTACTCAGCGCTAGAAAATTTTCAAAATATAGGCTAAAAACATGCTAAAATTCGATCTTTTAGGTGCCAAAAAGTCGATATCTCAAATTCAGTCCCAAAACACCCGAAAATTCGATATTTAGGGGTCCCAGAAGCGATCTGTACATGCCTACTCCGTGTTAGAGTATTTTCAAAATACATGCTCAAAACATACTGAAAATCGATCTTTTAGGTGCACAAAAGTCGATATGTGCATGCATCTTCAGTACCCGTTTATATCTCAAATTCAGGCTCAAAACACCTGAAAATTCAATATTTTGGGGTCCCAGAAGCAATCTGTACAGTGTTAGAGTATTTTCAAAATACAGGCCCAAAACATGCTGAAAATCGATATTTTAGATGCCCAAAGTCAATATGTGCATGTATCTTCTGTACCCGTTTATATCTCAAATTCTGGCTCAAAACACCCGAAAATTCAATATTTTGGGGTCCCAGAAGCAATCTGTACATGCCTACACAGTGTTAGAATATTTTCAAAATATAGGCTAAAAACATGCTAAAAATCGACATTTTAGGTGCCAAAAACTCGATATCTCAAATTCAGTCCCAAAACACCCGAAAATTCGATATTTAGAGGTCCCAGAAGGTATCTGTACATGCCTACTCCGTGTTAGAGTATTTTCAAAATACAGGCCAAAAACATACTGAAAATCGATCTTTTAGGTGCCCAAAAGTCGATATGTGCATGCATCTTCTGTACCCGTTTATATCTCAAATTCTGGCCCTAAACACCCGAAAATTCAATATTTTGGGGTCCCAGAAGCGATCTGTACATGCCTACTCCGTGTTAGAGTATTTTCAAAATTCAGGCCCAAAACATGCTGAAAATCGATATTTTAGATGCCCAAAGTCAATATGTGCATGTATCTTCTGTACCCGTTTATATCTCAAATTCAGGCTCAAAACACCCGAAAATTCAATATTTTGGGGTCCCAGAAGCAATCTGTACATGCCTACACAGTGCTAGAATATTTTCAAAATATAGGCTAAAAACATGCTAAAAATGGACATTTTAGGTGCCAAAAAATCGATATCTCAAATTCAGTCCCAAAACACCCGAAAATTCGATATTTAGGGGTCCCAGAAGGTATCTGTACATGCCTACTCCGTGTTAGAGTATTTTCAAAATACAGGCCAAAAACATACTGAAAATCGATCTTTTAGGTGCCCAAAAGTCGATATGTGCATGCATCTTCTGTACCCGTTTATATCTCAAATTCTGGCCCTAAACACCCGAAAATTCGATATTTAGGGGTCCCAGAAGCGATCTGTACATGCCTACTCCGTGTTAGAGTATTTTCAAAATTCAGGCCCAAAACATGCTGAAAATCGATATTTTTGGTGCCCAAAGTCAATATGTGCATGTATCTTCTGTACCCGTTTATATCTCAAATTCAGGCTCAAAACACCCGAAAATTCAATATTTTGGGGTCCCAGAAGCAATCTGTACATGCCTACTCAGTGCTAGAATATTTTCAAAATATAGGCTAAAAACATGCTAAAAATCGATCATTTAGGTGCCAAAAAGTCGATATCTCAAATTCAGTCCCAAAACACCCGAAAATTCGATATTTAGGGGTCCCAGAAGCGATCTGTACATGCCTACTCCGTGTAAGAGTATTTTCAAAATACATGCTCAAAACATACTGAAAATCGATCTTTTAGGTGCACAAAAGTTGATATGTGCATGCATCTTCAGTACCCGTTTATATCTCAAATTCAGGCTCAAAACACCCGAAAATTCAATATTTTGGGGTCCCAGAAGCAATCTGTACATGCCTACTCAGTGTTAGAGTATTTTTCAAAATACAGGCCCAAAACATGCTGAAAATCGATATTTTAGATGCCCAAAGTCAATATGTGCATGTATCTTCTGTACCCGTTTAATCTCAAATTCAGGCTCAAAACACCCGAAAATTCAATATTTTGGGGTCCCAGAAGCAATCTGTACATGCCTACACAGTGCTAGAATATTTTCAAAATATAGGCTAAAAACATGCTAAAAATCGACATTTTAAGTGCCAAAAAATCGATATATCAAATTCAGTCCCAAAACACCCGAAAATTCGATATTTAGAGGTCCCAGAAGGTATCTGTACATGCCTACTCCGTGTTAGAGTATTTTCAAGATACAGGCCAAAAACATACTGAAAATCGATCTTTTAGGTGCCCAAAAGTCGATATGTGCATGGATCTTCTGTACCCGTTCATATCTCAAATTCTGGCCCTAAACACCCGAAAATTCGATATTTTGGGGTCCCAGAAGCGATCTGTACATGCCTACTCAGTGTTAGAGTATTTTCAAAATTCAGGCCCAAAACATGCTGAAAATCGATATTTTTGGTGCCCAAAGTCAATATGTGCATGTATCTTCTGTACCCGTTTATATCTCAAATTCAGGCTCAAAACACCCGAAAATTCAATATTTTGGGGTCCCAGAAGCAATCTGTACATGCCTACTCAGTGCTAGAATATTTTCAAAATATAGGCTAAAAACATGCTAAAAATCGATCTTTTAGGTGCAAAAAAGTCGATATCTCAAATTCAGTCCCAAAACACCCGAAAATTCGATATTTAGGGGTCCCAGAAGCGATCTGTACATGCCTACTCCGTGTTAGAGTATTTTCAAAATACAGGCCAAAAACATACTGAAAATCGATCTTTTAGGCGCACAAAAGTCGATATGTGCATGCATCTTCAGTACCCGTTTATATCTCAAATTCAGGCTCAAAACACCCGAAAATTCAATATTTTGGGGTCCCAGAAGCAATCTGTACATGCCTACTTCGTGTTAGAGTATTTTCAAAATTCAGGCCCAAAACATGCTTAAAATCGATATTTTTGGTGCCCAAAGTCAATATGTGCATGTATCTTCTGTACCCGTTTATATCTCAAATTCAGGCTCAAAACACCCGAAAATTCAATATTTTGGGGTCCCAGAAGCAATCTGTAAATGCCTACTCAGTGCTAGAATATTTTCAAAATATAGGCTAAAAACATGCTAAAAATCGATCTTTTAGGTGCCAAAAAGTCGATATCTCAAATTCAGTCCCAAAACACCCGAAAATTCGATATTTAGGGGTCCCAGAAGCGATCTGTACATGCCTACTCCGTGTTAGAGTATTTTCAAAATACATGCTTAAAACATACTGAAAATCGATCTTTTAGGTGCACAAAAGTCGATATGTGCATGCATCTTCAGTACCCGTTTATATCTCAAATTCAGGCTCAAAACACCCGAAAATTCAATATTTTAGGGTCCCAGAAGCAATCTATACATGCCTACTCAGTGTTAGAGTATTTTCAAAATACAGGCCCAAAACATGCTGAAAATCGATATTTTAGATGCCCAAAGTCAATATGTGCATGTATCTTCTGTACCCGTTTATATCTCAAATTCAGGCTCAAAACACCCGAAAATTCAATATTTTGGGGTCCCAGAAGCAATCTGTACATGCCTACACAGTGCTAGAATATTTTCAAAATATAGGCTAAAAACATGCTAAAAATCGACACTTTAGGTGCCAAAAAATCGATATCTCAAATTCAGTCCCAAAACACCCGAAAATTCGATATTTAGAGGTCCCAGAAGGTATCTGTACATGCCTACTCCGTGTTAGAGTATTTTCAAAATTCAGGCCCAAAACATGCTGAAAATCGATATTTTTGGTGCCCAAAGTCAATATGTGCATGTATCTTCTGTACCCGTTTATATCTCAAATTCAGGCTCAAAACACCCGAAAATTCAATATTTTGGGGTCCCAGAAGCAATCTGTACAGTGCTAGAATATTTTCAAAATATAGGCTAAAAACATGCTAAAAATCGATCTTTTAGGTGCCAAAAAGTCGATATCTCAAATTCAGTCCCAAAACACCCGAAAATTCGATATTTAGGGGTCCCAGAAGGTATCTGTACATGCCTACTCCGTGTTAGAGTATTTTCAAAATACATGCTCAAAACATACTGAAAATCGATCTTTTAGGTGCATAAAAGTCGATATGTGCATGTATCTTCAGTACCCGTTTATATCTCAAATTCAGGCTCAAAACACCCGAAAATTCAATATTTTGGGATCCCAGAAGCAATCTGTACATGCCTACTCAGTGTTAGAGTATTTTCAAAATACAGGCCCAAAACATGCTGAAAATCGATATTTTAGATGCCCAAAGTCAATATGTGCATGTATCTTCTGTACCCGTTTATATCTCAAATTCAGGCTCAAAAAACACCCGAAAATTCAATATTTTGGGGTCCCAGAAGCAATCTGTACATGCCTACACAGTGCTAGAATATTTTCAAAATATAGGCTAAAAACATGCTAAAAATCGTCATTTTAGGTGCCAAATAATCGATATTTCAAATTCAGTCCCAAAACACCCGAAAATTCGATATTTAGAGGTCACAGATGGTATCTGTACATGCCTACTCCGTGTTAGAGTATTTTCAAAATACAGGCCAAAAACATACTGAAAATCGATCTTTTAGGTGCACAAAAATCGATATGTGCATGCATCTTCTGTACCCGTTTATATCTCAAATTCTGGCCCTAAACACCCGAAAATTCGATATTTTGGGGTCCCAGAAGCGATCTGTACATGCCTACTCCGTGTTAGAGTATTTTCAAAATTCAGGCCCAAAACATGCTGAAAATCGATATTTTTGGTGCCCAAAGTCAATATGTGCATGTATCTTCTGTACCCGTTTATATCTCAAATTCAGGCTCAAAACATCCGAAAATTCAATATTTTGGGGTCCCAGAAGCAATCTGTACAGTGCTAGAATATTTTCAAAATATAGGCTAAAAACATGCTAAAAATCGATCTTTTAGGTGCCAAAAAGTCGATATCTCAAATTCAGTCCGAAAACACCCGAAAATTCGATATTTAGGGGTCCCAGAAGCGATCTGTACATGTATACTCCGTGTTAGAGTATTTTCAAAATACATGCTCAAAACATACTGAAAATCGATCTTTTAGGTGCACAAAAGTCGATATGTACGTACATGCCTACTCAGTGCTAGAATATTTTCAAAATATAGGTCCAAAACATGCTAAAATCGATTTATTAGGTGTCTAAAGTCGATATGTGCATGCATCTTCTGTACCCGTTAATATCTCAAATTCAGGCTCAAACCACCCGAAAATTCAAAATTTTCCGTTCCCAGAAGCGATCTGTGCATGCCTACTCAGTGCTGGAATGTTTTCAAAATATAGGCTCAAAACATGATAAAACTCGATATTTTAAGTGTCTAAAGTCGATATGTGTATGCATCTTCTGTACCCGTTTATATCTCAAATTCAGGCACAAAACACCCGAAAATTCGATATTTTTGGGTCCCAGAAGCGATCTGTACATGCCTACTCCCTGTTAGAGTATTTTCAAAATACAGGAACAAAACATGCTAAAATCGATATTTTAGGTGCACAAAGTCGATATGTGTATGCATCTTCTGTATCCGTTTATATCCCAAATTCAGGCTCAAAACACCCGAAAATTCGATATTTTTGGGTCCCAGAAACGATCTGTACATGCCTACTCAGTGCTAGAATATTTTCTAAATATAGGCCCAAAACGTGTTAAAAATCGATATTTTGGGTGCCCAAAGTCGATATGTGCATGCATCTTCTGTACCCGTTTATATCTCAAATTCAGGCTCAAAACACCCGAAAATTCAAAAATTTTCGTTCACAGAAGCGATCTGTACATGCCTACTCAGTGCTGGAATGTTTTCAAAATATAGGCTCAAAACATGATATAAATCGATATTTTAAGTGTCTCAAGTTGATATGTTCATGAATCTTCTGTAATCGTTTATATCTCAAATTCAGGCTCAAAATACCCGAAAATTCGATATTTTTGGGTCCCAGAAGCGACCTGTACATGCCTACTCTCTGTTAGAGTATTTTCAAAATACAGGTCCAAAACATGCTGAAAATCGATATTTTAGGTTCACATAGTCGATATGTGTATGCATCTTCTGTATCCGTTTATATCCCAAATTCGAGCTCAAAACACCCAAAAATTCGATATTTTTGGGTCCCAGAAGCGATCTGTACATGCCTACTTAGTGCTAGAATATTTTCAAAATATAGGCCCAAAAAGTGGTAAAAATCGATCCTTTGGGTGCCCAAAGTCGATATGTACATGCATCTGCTGTACCCGTTTATATCTCAAATTCAGGCTCAAAACACCCGAAAATTCGATATTTTTTGGTCCCAGAAGCGATCTGTGCATGCCTACTCAGTGCTAGAATGTTTTTAAAATATAGGCTCAAAACATGTTAAAAATCGATATTTTAGGTGTCTAAAGTCGATATGTGCATGCATCTTCTGTACCTGTTTATATCTCAAATTAAGGCTCAAAACACCCGAAAATTTGATATTTTTGGGTCCCAGAAGCGATCTGTACATGCCTACTCTGTGTTAGAGTATTTTCAAAATAAAGGCCTAAAACATGCTGAAAATCGATAATTTAGGTGCCCAAAGTCAATATGTGTATGCATCTTCTATACCCGTCTATATCTCAAATTCAGGCACAAAATCCCCGAAAATTCGATATTTTTGGGTCCCAGAAGTAATCTGTACATGCCTTCTCAGTGCTAGAATATTTTCAAAATATAGGTCCAAAACATGCTAAAAATCGATTTTTTAAGTGTCTAAAGTCGATATGTGCATGCATCTTCTGTACCCGTTTATATCTTAAATTCAGGCTCAAAACACTCGAAAACTGGATATTTTTGTGTCCCAGAAGCTATCTGTACATGACTACTCCGTCTTAGAGTATTTTCAGAATACAGGCCCAAAACATGCTAAAAATCGATATTTTGGGAGCCCAAAGTCGATATGTGCATGCATCTTCTGTACCTGTTTATATCTCAAATTCAGGCTCATAACACCCAAAAATTCAATATTTTTGGGTCCCAGAAGCAATCTGTACATGCCTACTCCTTGCTAGTATGTATTCAAGATACAGACCCAAAACATTCTCAAAATCGATATTTCAGGTGCAAAAAGTCGATATGTGCATGCATCTTCAGTACCCGTTTATATATCAAATTCAGGTTCAAACACCCGAAAATTCAATATTTTTGGGTCCCTGAAGCGATCTGTACATGCCTACTCAGTGCTGGAATGTTTTCAAAATATAGGCTCAAAACATGTTAAAAATCGATATTTTAGGTGTCCAAAGTCGATATGTGCATGCATCTTCGGTACCCGTTTATATCTCAAATTCAGGCTCAAAACACCCGAAAATTCGATATTTTTGGGTCCCAGAGGCAATATGTGCATGCCTACTCAGTGCTGGAATGTTTTCAAAATATAGGCTCAAAACATGCTAAAAATCATTATTTTAGGTGTCTAAAGTAGATATGTGCATGCATCTTCTGTACCCGTTTATATCCCAAATTCAGGCTCAAAACACCCGAAAATTCGATATTTTTGGGTCCCAGAAGCGATCTGTACATGCCTACTCTGTGTTAGAGCATTTTCAAAATAAAGGCCCAAAACATGCTAAAAATCGATAATTTAGGTGCCCAAAGTCAATATGTGTATGCATATTCTATACCCGTCTATATCTCAATTTCAGGCTCAAAACATCCGAATATTCAAAATTTATTGTTCCCTGAAGCGATCTGTACATGCCTACTCAGTGCTGGAATATTTTCAAAATATAGGCCCAAAACATTAAAAAATCGATATTTTAAGTGTCTCAAGTCGATATGTTCATGCATCTTCTGTACCCGTTTATATTTAAAATTCTGGCTCAAAACACCCGAAAATTCGATATTTTTGGGTCCCAGAAGCGATCTGTACATGCCTACTCCCTGTTAGAGTATTTTCAAAATACAGGAACAAAACATGCTGAATATCGATATTTTAGGTGCACAAAGTCGATATGTGTATGCATCTTCTGTATCCGTTTATATCCCAAATTCAGGCTCAAAACACCCGAAAATTCGATATTTTTGGGTCCCAGAAACGATATGTACATGCCTACTCAGTGCTAGAATATTTTCTAAATAAAGGCCCAAAACGTGTTAAAAATCGATATTTTGGGTGCCCAAAGTCGATATGTGCATGCATCTTCTGTACCCGTTTATATCTCAAATTCAGGCTCAAAACACCCGAAAATTCAAAAATTTTCGTTCCCAGAAGCGATCTGTACATGCCTACTCAGTGCTGGAATGTTTTCAAAATATAGGCTCAAAACATGATATAAATCGATATTTTAAGTGTCTAAAGTCGATATGTTCATGAATCTTCTGTAATCGTTTATATCTCAAATTCAGGCTCAAAGCACCCGAAAATTCGATATTTTTGGGTCCCAGAAGCGACCTGTACATACCTACTCTCTGTTAGAGTATTTTCAAAATACAGGCCCAAAACATGCTGAAAATCGATATTTTAGGTTCACATAGTCGATATGTGTATGCATCTTCTGTATCCGTTTATATCCCAAATTCAAGCTCAAAACACCCGAAAATTCGATATTTTTGGGTCCCAGAAGCGATCTGTGCATGCCTACTCAGTACTAGAATGTTTTTAAAATATAGGCTCAAAACATGCTAAAAATCGATATTTTAGGTGTCTAAAGTCGATATGTGCATGCATCTTCTGTACCCGTTTATATCTCAAATTCAGGCTCAAATCACCCGAAAATTCGATATTTTTGGGTCCCAGAAGCGATCTGTACATGCCTACTCTGTGTTAGAGTATTTTCAAAATAAAGGCCCAAAACATGCTGAAAATCGATAATTTAGGTGCCCAAAGTCAATATGTGTATGCATCTTCTATACCCGTCTATATCTCAAATTCAGGCACAAAACCCCCGAAAATTCGATATTTTTGGGTCAAAGAAGTAATCTGTACATGCCTACTAAGTGCTAGAATATTTTCGAAATATAGGTCCAAAACATGCTAAAAATCGATTTTTTAGGTGTCTAAAGTCGATATGTGCATGCATCTTCTGTACCCGTGTATATCTCAAATTCAGACTCAAAACACCCGAAAATTCAAAATTTTTTGTTCCCAGAAGCGATCTGTACATGCCTACTTAGTGCTAGAATATTTTCAAAATATAGGCCCAAAACGTGGTAAAAATCGATACTTTGGGTGCCCAAAGTCGATATGTACATGCATCTTCTGTACCCGTTTATATCTCAAATTCAGGCTCAAAACACCCGAAAATTCGATATTTTTGGGTCCCAGTAGCGATCTGTACACGCCTACTCCTTGCTAGGATGTATTCAAGATACAGACCCAAAACATGCTCAAAATCGATATTTTAGGTGAAAGAAGTCGATATGTGCATGCATCTTCAATACCGGTTTATATCTCAAATTCAGGCTCAAAACACCCGAAAATTTAATATTTTTCGTTCCCAGAAGCGATCTGTACATGCCTACTCAGTGCTGGAATGTTTTCAAAATATAGGCTCAAAAACATGATAAAAATCGATATTTTAAGTGTCTAAAGTCGATATGTTCATGTATCTTCTGTACCCGTTTATATCTCAAATTCAGGCTCAAAACACCCGAAAATTCGATATTTGTGGGTCCCATAAGCGATTTGTACATGCCTACTCTTTGCTGGAATATTTTCAAGATACAGACCCAAAACATGCTCAAAATCGATATTTTAGGTGGAAAAAGTTGATATGTGCATGCATCTTCAGTACCCGTTTATATCTCAAATTCAGGCTCAAAACACACGAAAATTCAATACTTTTGGGTCCCAGAAGTAATCTGTACATTCCTACTCAGTGCTAGAATGTTTTCAAGATACAGACCCAAAACATGCTCAAAATCGATATTTTAGGTGCAAAAAGTCGATATGTGCATGCATCTTCAGTACCCGTTTATATGTCAAATTCAGGCTCAAAACACCCGAAAACTAGATATTTTGGGGTCCCAGAAGCGATCTGTACATGCCTACTCCGTGTTAGAGTATTTTCAAAATACAGGCCCAAAACATGCTGAAAATCGATATTTTAGGTGCCCAAAGTCAATATGTGAATGCATCTTCTGTACCCGTTTATATCCCAAATTCAGGCTCAAAACACCTGAAAATTCGATATTTTTTAGTCGCAGAAGCGATCTGTACATGCGTACTCAGTGCTAGAATATTTTCAAAATATAGGCCCAAAACATGCTAAAAATTAATATTTTGGGTGCCAAACGTCGATATGTGCATGCATCTTCTGTACCCGTTTATATCTTAAATTCAAGCTCAAAACACTCGAAAATTGGATATTTTTGTGTCCCAGAAGCGATCTGTACATGACTACTCCGTGTTAGAGTATTTTCAGAATACAGGCCCAAAACATGCTAAAAATCGATATTTTGGGTGCCCAAAGTCGATATGTGCATGCATCTTCTGTACCTGTTTATATCTCAAATTAAGGCTCATAACACCCAAAAATTCGATATTTTTGGGTCCCAGAAGCAATCTGTACATGCCTACTCCTTGCTAGTATGTTTTCAAGATACAGACCCAAAACATGCTAAAAATCGATATTTTAGGTGTCCAAAGTCGATATGTGCATGCATCTTCAGTACCCGTTTATATCTCAAATTCAGGTTCAAACACCCGAAAATTCGATATTTTTGGGTCCCAGAAGCGATCTGTACATGCCTACTCAGTGCTGGAATGTTTTCAAAATATAGGCTCAAAACATGCTAAAAATCGATTTTTTAGGTGTCTAAAGTCGATATGTGAATGCATCTTCTATACCCGTTTATATTTAAAATTCAGGCTCAAAAAACCCGAAAATTCGATATTTTTGGGTCCCAGAAGCGATCTGTACATGCCTACTCTCTGTTAGAGTATTTTAAAAATACAGGCCCAAAACATGCTAAAAATCGATATTTTAGGTGCACATAGTCGATATGTGTATGCATCTTCTGTATCCGTTTATATCCCAAATTCAGGCTCAAAACACCCGAAAATTCGATATTTTTGGGTCCCAGAAGCGATCTGTACATGCCTACTTAGTGCTAGAATATTTTCAAAATATAGGCCCAAAACGTGGTAAAAATCGATACTTTGGGTGCCCAAAGTCGATATGTACATGCATCTTCTGTACCCGTTTATATCTCAAATTCAGGCTCAAAACACCCGAAAATTCGATATTTTTGGGTCCCAGAAGCGATCTGTACACGCCTACTCCTTGCTAGAATGTATTCAAGATACAGACCCAAAAGATGCTCAAAATCGATATTTTAGGTGCAAGAAGTCGATATGAGCATGCATCTTCAATACCGGTTTATATCTCAAATTCAGGCTCAAAACACCCGAAAATTCAATATTTTTCGTTCCCAGAAGCGATCTGTACAGGCCTAATCAGTGCTGGAATGTTTTCAAAATATAGGCTCAAAACATGATAAAAATCGATATTTTAAGTGTCTAAAGTCGTTATGTACATGCATCTTCTGTACCCGTTTATATCTCAAATTCAGGCTCAAAACACCCGAAAATTCGATATTTTTGGGTCCCAGAAGCGATCTGTACATGCCTACTCTCTGTTAGAGTATTTTCAAAATACAGGCCCAAAACATGCTAAAAATCGATATTTTAGGTGCACATAGTCGATATGTGTATGCATCTTCTGTATCCGTTTATATCCCAAATTCAGGCTCAAAACACCCGAAAATTCGATATTTTTGGGTCCCATAAGCGATCTGTTCATGCCTACTTAGTGCTAGAATATTTTCAAAATATAGGCCCAAAACGTGGTAAAAATCGATACTTTGGGTGCCCAAAGTCGATATGTACATGCATCTTCTGTACCCGTTTATATCTCAAATTCAGGCTCAAAACACCCGAAAATTCGATATTTTTGGGTCCCAGTAGCGATCTGTACACGCCTACTCCTTGCTAGGATGTATTCAAGATACAGACCCAAAACATGCTCAAAATCGATATTTTAGGTGCAAGAAGTCGATATGTGCATGCATCTTCAATACCGGTTTATATCTCAAATTCAGGCTCAAAACACCCGAAAATTCAATATTTTTCGTTCCCAGAAGCGATCTGTACATGCCTACTCAGTGCTGGAATGTTTTCAAAATATAGGCTCAAAAACATGATAAAAATTGATATTTTAAGTGTCTAAAGTCGATATGTTCATGTATCTTCTGTACCCGTTTATATCTCAAATTCAGGCTCAAAACACCCGAAAATTCGATATTTTTTCGTCCAAGAAGCGATTTGTACATGCCTACTCTTTGCTAGAATGTTTTCAAGATACAGACCCAAAACATGTTCAAAATCGATATTTTAGGTGTAAAAAGTCGATATGTGCATGCATCTTCAGTACCCGTTTATATCTCAAATTCAGGCTCAAAACACACGAAAATTCAATACTTTTGGGTCCCAGAAGTAATCTGTACATTCCTACTCAGTGCTAGAATGTTTTAAAGATACAGACCCAAAACATGCTCAAAATCGATATTTTAGGTGCAAAAAGTCGATATGTGCATGCATCTTCAGTACCCGTTTATATGTCAAATTCAGGCTCAAAACACCCGAAAATTCGATATTTTTGGGTCCCAGAAGCGATCTGTACATGCCTACTCCCTGTTAGAGTATTTTCAAAATGCAGGTCCAAAACATGCTGAAAATCGATATTTTAGGTGCCCAAAGTCAATAAGTGTATGCATCTTCTGTACCCTTTTATATCTCAAATTCAGGCTCAAAACACCCGAAAATTCGATATTTTTGGGTCCCAGAAGCAATATGAACATGTCTACTTAGTGCTAAAATATATTGAAGATATAGGCCCAAAACATGCTAAAAATCGATATTATAGGTGCAAAAGTCGATATGTGCATGCATCTTCTGTACCCGTTTATATCTCAAATTAAGGCTCAAAACACCCGAAAATTCGATATTTTTGGGTCCCAGAAGCGATCTGTACATGCCTACTCCGTGTTAGAGTATTTTCAAAATACAGGTCCAAAACATGCTGAAAATCGATATTTTAGGTGCCCAAAGTCAATATGTGAATGCATCTTCTGTACCCGTTTATATCCCAAATTCAGGCTCAAAACACCTGAAAATTCGATATTTTTTAGTCACAGAAGCGATCTGTACATGCGTACTCAGTGCTAGAATATTTTCAAAATATAGGCCCAAAACATGCTAAAAATTAATATTTTGGGTGCCAAAAGTCGATATGTGCATGCATCTTCTGTACCCGTTTATATCTTAAATTCAAGCTCAAAACACTCGAAAATTGGATATTTTTGTGTCCCAGAAGCGATCTGTACATGCCTACTCCGTGTTAGAGTATTTTCAGAATACAGGCCCAAAACATGCTAAAAATCGATATTTTGGGAGCCCAAAGTCGATATGTGCATGCATCTTCTGTACCTGTTTATATCTCAAATTAAGGCTCATAACACCCAAAAATTCGATATTATTGGGTCCCAGAAGCAATCTGTACATGCCTACTCCTTGCTAGTATGTTTTCAAGATACAGTCCCAAAACATGCTCAAAATCGATATTTCAGGTGCAAAAAGTCGATATGTGCATGCATCTTCAGTACCCGTTTATATCTCAAATTCAGGTTCAAACACCCGAAAATTCGATATTTTTGGGTCCCAGAAGCGATCTGTACATGCCTACTCAGTGCTGGAATGTTTTCAAAATATAGGCTCAAAACATGCTAAAAATCGATATTTTAGGTGTCCAAAGTCGATATGTGCATGCATCTTCTATACCCGTTTATATTTAAAATTCAGGCTCAAAACACCCGAAAATTCGATATTTTTGGGTCCCAGAAGCGATCTGTACATGCCTACTCTCTGTTAGAGTATTTTAAAAATACAGGCCCAAAACATGCTAAAAATCGATATTTTAGGTGCACATAGTCGATATGTGTATGCATCTTCTGTATCCGTTTATATCCCAAATTCAGGCTCAAAACACCCGAAAATTCGATATTTTTGGGTCCCAGAAGCGATCTGTACATGCCTACTTAGTGCTAGAATATTTTCAAAATATAGGCCCAAAACGTGGTAAAAATCGATACTTTGGGTGCCCAAAGTCGATATGTACATGCATCTTCTGTACCCGTTTATATCTCAAATTCAGGCTCAAAACACCCGAAAATTCGATATTTTTGGGTCCCAGAAGCGATCTGTACACGCCTACTCCTTGCTAGAATGTATTCAAGATACAGACCCAAAAGATGCTCAAAATCGATATTTTAGGTGCAAGAAGTCGATATGTGCATGCATCTTCAATACCGGTTTATATCTCAAATTCAGGCTCAAAACACCCGAAAATTCAATATTTTTCGTTCCCAGAAGCGATCTGTACATGCCTAATCAGTGCTGGAATGTTTTCAAAATATAGGCTCAAAACATGATAAAAATCGATATTTTAAGTGTCTAAAGTCGATATGTACATGCATCTTCTGTACCCGTTTATATTTAAAATTCAGGCTCAAAACACCCGAAAATTCGATATTTTTGGGTCCCAGAAGCGATCTGTACATGCCTACTCTCTGTTAGAGTATTTTCAAAATACAGGCCCAAAACATGCTAAAAATCCATATTTTAGGTGCACATAGTCGATATGTGTATGCATCTTCTGTATCCGTTTATATCCCAAATTCAGGCTCAAAACACCCGAAAATTCGATATTTTTGGGTCCCAGAAGCGATCTGTACATGCCTACTTAGTGCTAGAATATTTTCAAAATATAGGCCCAAAACGTGGTAAAAATCGATACTTTGGGTGCCCAAACTCGATATGTACATGCATCTTCTGTACCCGTTTATATCTCAAATTCAGGCTCAAAACACCCGAAAATTCGATATTTTTGGGTCCCAGTAGCGATCTGTACACGCCTACTCCTTGCAAGGATGTATTCAAGATACAGACCCAAAACATGCTCAAAATCGATATTTTAGGTGAAAGAAGTCGATATGTGCATGCATCTTCAATACCGGTTTATATCTCAAATTCAGGCTCAAAACACCCGAAAATTTAATATTTTTCGTTCCCAGAAGCAATCTGTACATGCCTACTCAGTGCTGGAATGTTTTCAAAATATAGGCTCAAAAACATGATAAAAATCGATATTTTAAGTGTCTAAAGTCGATATGTTCATGTATCTTCTGTACCCGTTTATATCTCAAATTCAGGCTCAAAACACCCGAAAATTCGATATTTGTGGGTCCCATAAGCGATTTGTACATGCCTACTCTTTGCTGGAATATTTTCAAGATACAGACCCAAAACATGCTCAAAATCGATATTTTAGGTGGAAAAAGTTGATATGTGCATGCATCTTCACTACCCGTTTATATCTCAAATTCAGGCTCAAAACACACGAAAATTCAATACTTTTGGGTCCCAGAAGTAATCTGTACATTCCTACTCAGTGCTAGAATGTTTTCAAGATACAGACCCAAAACATGCTCAAAATCAATATTTTAGGTGCAAAAAGTCGATATGTGCATGCATCTTCAGTACCCGTTTATATGTCAAATTCAGGCTCAAAACACCCGAAAATTCGATATTTTTGGGTCCCAGAAGCGATCTGTACATGCCTACTCTGTGTTAGAGTATTTTCAAAATGCAGGCCCAAAACATGCTGAAAATCGATATTTTAGGTGCCCAAAGTCAATAAGTGTATGCATCTTCTGTACCCTTTTATATCTCAAATTCAGGCTCAAAACACCCGAAAATTCGATATTTTTGGGTCCCAGAAGCAATATGAACATGTCTACTTAGTGATAAAATATATTGAAGATATAGGCCCAAAACATGCTAAAAATCGATATTTTAGGTGCCCAAAGTCAATATGTGAATGCATCTTCTGTACCCGTTTATATCCCAAATTCAGGCTCAAAACACCTGAAAATTCGATATTTTTTAGTCGCAGAAGCGATCTGTACATGCGTACTCAGTGCTGGAATATTTTCAAAATATAGGCCCAAAACATGCTAAAAATTAATATTTTGGGTGCCAAACGTCGATATGTGCATGCATCTTCTGTACCCGTTTATATCTTAAATTCAAGCTCAAAACACTCGAAAATTGGATATTTTTGTGTCCCAGAAGCGATCTGTACATGACTACTCCGTGTTAGAGTATTTTCAGAATACAGGCCCAAAACATGCTAAAAATCGATATTTTGGGTGCCCAAAGTCGATATGTGCATGCATCTTCTGTACCTGTTTATATCTCAAATTAAGGCTCATAACACCCAAAAAATTCGATATTTTTGGGTCCCAGAAGCAATCTGTACATGCCTACTCCTTGCTAGTATGTTTTCAAGATACAGACCCAAAACATGCTCAAAATCGATATTTCAGGTGCAAAAAGTCGATATGTGCATGCATCTTCAGTACCCGTTTATATCTCAAATTCAGGTTCAAACACCCGAAAATTCGATATTTTTGGGTCCCACAAGCGATCTGTACATGCCTACTCAGTGCTGGAATGTTTTCAAAATATAGGCTCAAAACATGCTAAAAATCGATTTTTTAGGTGTCTAAAGTCGATATGTGCATGCATCTTCTATACCCGTTTATATTTAAAATTCAGGCTCAAAACACCCGAAAATTCGATATTATTGGGTCCCAGAAGCGATCTGTACATGCCTACTCTGTGTTAGAGTATTTTCAAAATGCAGGTCCAAAACATGCTGAAAATCGATATTTTAGGTGCCCAAAGTCAATAAGTGTATGGATCTTCTGTACCCTTTTATATCTCAAATTCAGGCTCAAAACCCCCGAAAATTCGATATTTTTTAGTCACAGAAGCGATCTGTACATGCGTACTCAGTGCTAGAATATTTTCAAAATATAGGCCCAAAACATGCTAAAAATTAATATTTTGGGTGCCAAAAGTCGATATGTGCATGCATCTTCTGTACCCGTTTATATCTTAAATTCAAGCTCTAAACACTCGAAAATTGGATATTTTTGTGTCCCAGAAGCGATCTGTACATGACTACTCCGTGTTAGAGTATTTTCAGAATACAGGCCCAAAACATGCTAAAAATCGATATTTTGGGAGCCCAAAGTCGATATGTGCATGCATCTTCTGTACCTGTTTATATCTCAAATTAAGGCTCATAACACCCAAAAATTCGATATGTTTGGGTCCCAGAAGCAATCTGTACATGCCTACTCCTTGCTAGTATGTTTTCAAGATACAGTACCAAAACATGCTCAAAATCGATATTTCAGGTGCAAAAAGTCGATATGTGCATGCATCTTCAGTACCCGTTTATATCTCAAATTCAGGTTCAAACACCCGAAAATTAGATATTTTTGGGTCCCAGAAGCGATCTGTACATGCCTACTCAGTGCTGGAATGTTTTCAAAATATAGGCTCAAAACATGCTAAAAATCGATATTTTAGGTGTCCAAAGTCGATATGTGCATGCATCTTCTATACCCGTTTATATTTAAAATTCAGGCTCAAAACACCCGAAAATTCGATATTTTTGGGTCCCAGAAGCGATCTGTACATGCCTACTCTCTGTTAGAGTATTTTAAAAATACAGGCCTAAAACATGCTAAAAATCGATATTTTAGGTGCACATAGTCGATATGTGTATGCATCTTCTGTATCCGTTTATATCCCAAATTCAGGCTCAAAACACCCGAAAATTCGATATTTTTGGGTCCCAGAAGCGATCTGTACATGCCTACTTAGTGCTAGAATATTTTCAAAATATAGGCCCAAAACGTGGTAAAAATCGATACTTTGGGTGCCCAAAGTCGATATGTACATGCATCTTCTGTACCCGTTTATATCTCAAATTCAGGCTCAAAACACCCGAAAATTCGATATTTTTGGGTCCCAGAAGCGATCTGTACACGCCTACTCCTTGCTAGAATGTATTCAAGATACAGACCCAAAAGATGCTCAAAATCGATATTTTAGGTGCAAGAAGTCGATATGTGCATGCATCTTCAATACCGGTTTATATCTCAAATTCAGGCTCAAAACACCCGAAAATTCAATATTTTTCATTCCCAGAAGCGATCTGTACATGCCTAATCAGTGCTGGAATGTTTTCAAAATATAGGCTCAAAAACATGATAAAAATCGATATTTTAAGTGTCTAAAGTCGATATGTTCATGTATCTTCTGTACCCGTTTATATCTCAAATTCAGGCTCAAAACACCCGAAAATTCGATATTTTTGGGTCCCAAAAGCGATTTGTACATGCCTACTTTTTGCTAGAATGTTTTCAAGATACAGACCCAAAACATGCTCAAAATCGATATTTTAGGTGCAAGAAGTCGATATGTGCATGCATCTTCAATACCGGTTTATATCTCAAATTCAGGCTCAAAACACCCGAAAATTCAATATTTTTCGTTCCCAGAAGCGATATGTACATGCCTAATCAGTGCTGGAATGTTTTCAAAATATAGGCCCAAAACATGATAAAAATCGATATTTTAAGTGTCTAAAGTCGATATGTACATGCATCTTCTGTACCCGTTTATATCTCAAATTCAGGCTCAAAACACCCGAAAATTCGATATTTTTGGGTCCCCGAAGCGATCTGTACATGCCTACTCTCTGTTAGAGTATTTTCAAAATACAGGCCCAAAACATGCTAAAAATCGATATTTTAGGTGCACATAGTCGATATGTGTATGCATCTTCTGTATCCGTTTATATCCCAAATTCAGGCTCAAAACACCCAAAAATTCGATATTTTTGGGTCCCAGAAGCAATCTGTACATGCCTACTCCTTGCTAGTATGTTTTCAAGATACAGACCCAAAACATGCTCAAAATCGATATTTCAGGTGCAAGAAGTCGATATGTGCATGCATCTTCAGTACCCGTTTATATCTCAAATTCAGGTTCAAACACCCGAAAATTCGATATTTTTGGGTCCCAGAAGCGATCTGTACATGCCTACTCAGTGCTGGAATGTTTTCAAAATATAGGCTCAAAACATGCTAAAAATCGATTTTTTAGGTGTCTAAAGTCGATATGTGCATGCATCTTCTATACCCGTTTATATTTAAAATTCAGGCTCAAAAAACCCGAAAATTCGATATTTTTGGGTCCCAGAAGCGATCTGTACATGCCTACTCTCTGTTAGAGTATTTTCAAAATACAGGCCCAAAACATGCTAAAAATCGATATTTTAGGTGCACATAGTCGATATGTGTATGCATCTTCTGTATCCGTTTATATCCCAAATTCAGGCTCAAAACACCCGAAAATTCGATATTTTTGGGTCCCATAAGCGATCTGTACATGCCTACTTAGTGCTAGAATATTTTCAAAATATAGGCCCAAAACGTGGTAAAAATCGATACTTTGGGTGCCCAAAGTCGATATGTACATGCATCTTCTGTACCCGTTTATATCTCAAATTCAGGCTCAAAACACCCGAAAATTCGATATTTTTGGGTCCCAGTAGCGATCTGTACACGCCTACTCCTTGCTAGGATGTATTCAAGATACAGACCCAAAACATGCTCAAAATCGATATTTTAGGTGCAAGAAGTCGATATGTGCATGCATCTTCAATACCGGTTTATATCTCAAATTCAGGCTCAAAACACCCGAAAATTTAATATTTTTCGTTCCCAGAAGCGATCTGTACATGCCTACTCAGTGCTGGAATGTTTTCAAAATATAGGCTCAAAAACATGATAAAAATCGATATTTTAAGTGTCTAAAGTCGATATGTTCATGTATCTTCTGTACCCGTTTATATCTCAAATTCAGGCTCAAAACACCCGAAAATTCGATATTTTTGGGTCCCAGAAGCGATCTGTACATGCCTACTCTGTGTTAGAGTATTTTGAAAATGCAGGTCCAAAACATGCTGAAAATCGATATTTTAGGTGCCCAAAGTCAATAAGTGTATGCATCTTCTGTACCCTTTTATATCTCAAATTCAGGCTCAAAACACCCGAAAATTCGATATTTTTGGGTCCCAGAAGCAATATGAACATGTCTACTTAGTGCTAAAATATATTGAAGATATAGGCCCAAAACATGCTAAAAATCGATATTATAGGTGCAAAAGTCGATATGTGCATGCATCTTCTGTACCCGTTTATATCTCAAATTCAGGCTCAAAACCCCCGAAAATTCGATATTTTTGGGTCCCAGAAGCGATCTGTACATGCCTACTCCGTGTTAGAGTATTTTCAAAATACAGGCCCAAAACATGCTGAAAATCGATATTTTAGGTGCCCAAAGTCAATATGTGAATGCATCTTCTGTACCCGTTTATATCCCAAATTCAGGCTCAAAACACCTGAAAATTCGATATTTTTTAGTCACAGAAGCGATCTGTACATGCGTACTCAGTGCTAGAATATTTTCAAAATATAGGCCCAAAACATGCTAAAAATTAATATTTTGGGTGCCAAAAGTCGATATGTGCATGCATCTTCTGTACCCGTTTATATCTTAAATTCAAGCTCAAAACACTCGAAAATTGGATATTTTTGTGTCCCAGAAGCGATCTGTACATGACTACTCCGTGTTAGAGTATTTTCAGAATACAGGCCCAAAACATGCTAAAAATCGATATTTTGGGAGCCCAAAGTCGATATGTGCATGCATCTTCTGTACCTGTTTATATCTCAAATTAAGGCTCATAACACCCAAAAATTCGATATTTTTGGGTCCCAGAAGCAATCTGTACATGCCTACTCCTTGCTAGTATGTTTTCAAGATACAGTCCCAAAACATGCTCAAAATCGATATTTCAGGTGCAAAAAGTCGATATGTGCATGCATCTTCAGTACCCGTTTATATCTCAAATTCAGGTTCAAACACCCGAAAATTCGATATTTTTGGGTCCCAGAAGCGATCTGTACATGCCTACTCAGTGCTGGAATGTTTTCAAAATATAGGCTCAAAACATGCTAAAAATCGATATTTTAGGTGTCCAAAGTCGAAATGTGCATGCATCTTCTATACCCGTTTATATTTAAAATTCAGGCTCAAAACACCCGAAAATTCGATATTTTTGGGTCCCAGAAGCGATCTGTACATGCCTACTCTCTGTTAGAGTATTTTAAAAATACAGGCCCAAAACATGCTAAAAATCGATATTTTAGGTGCACATAGTCGATATGTGTATGCATCTTCTGTATCCGTTTATATCCCAAATTCAGGCTCAAAACACCCGAAAATTCGATATTTTTGGGTCCCAGAAGCGATCTGTACATGCCTACTTAGTGCTAGAATATTTTCAAAATATAGGCCCAAAACGTGGTAAAAATCGATACTTTGGGTGCCCAAAGTCGATATGTACATGCATCTTCTGTACCCGTTTATATCTCAAATTCAGGCTCAAAACACCCGAAAATTCGATATGTTTGGGTCCCAGAAGCGATCTGTACACGCCTACTCCTTGCTAGAATGTATTCAAGATACAGACCCAAAAGATGCTCAAAATCGATATTTTAGGTGCAAGAAGTCGATATGTGCATGCATCTTCAATACCGGTTTATATCTCAAATTCAGGCTCAAAACACCCGAAAATTCAATATTTTTCGTTCCCAGAAGCGATCTGTACATGCCTAATCAGTGCTGGAATGTTTTCAAAATATAGGCTCAAAACATGATAAAAATCGATATTTTAAGTGTCTAAAGTCGATATGTACATGCATCTTCTGTACCCGTTTATATTTAAAATTCAGGCTCAAAACACCCGAAAATTCGATATTTTTGGGTCCCAGAAGCGATCTGTACATGCCTACTCTCTGTTAGAGTATTTTCAAAATACAGGCCCAAAACATGCTAAAAATCGATATTTTAGGTGCACATAGTCGATATGTGTATGCATCTTCTGTATCCGTTTATATCCCAAATTCAGGCTCAAAACACCCGAAAATTCGATATTTTTGGGTCCCAGAAGCGATCTGTACATGCCTACTTAGTGCTAGAATATTTTCAAAATATAGGCCCAAAACGTGGTAAAAATCGATACTTTGGGTGCCCAAACTCGATATGTACATGCATCTTCTGTACCCGTTTATATCTCAAATTCAGGCTCAAAACACCCGAAAATTCGATATTTTTGGGTCCCAGTAGCGATCTGTACACGCCTACTCCTTGCAAGGATGTATTCAAGATACAGACCCAAAACATGCTCAAAATCGATATTTTAGGTGAAAGAATTCGATATGTGCATGCATCTTCAATACCGGTTTATATCTCAAATTCAGGCTCAAAACACCCGAAAATTTAATATTTTTCGTTCCCAGAAGCGATCTGTACATGCCTACTCAGTGCTGGAATGTTTTCAAAATATAGGCTCAAAAACATGATAAAAATCGATATTTTAAGTGTCTAAAGTCGATATGTTCATGTATCTTCTGTACCCGTTTATATCTCAAATTCAGGCTCAAAACACCCGAAAATTCGATATTTGTGGGTCCCATAAGCGATTTGTACATGCCTACTCTTTGCTGGAATATTTTCAAGATACAGACCCAAAACATGCTCAAAATCGATATTTTAGGTGGAAAAAGTTGATATGTGCATGCATCTTCAGTACCCGTTTATATCTCAAATTCAGGCTCAAAGCACACGAAAATTCAATACTTTTGGGTCCCAGAAGTAATCTGTACATTCCTACTCAGTGCTAGAATGTTTTCAAGATACAGACCCAAAACATGCTCAAAATCGATATTTTAGGTGCAAAAAGTCGATATGTGCATGCATCTTCAGTACCCGTTTATATGTCAAATTCAGGCTCAAAACACCCGAAAATTCGATATTTTTGGGTCCCAGAAGCGATCTGTACATGCCTACTCTGTGTTAGAGTATTTTCAAAATGCAGGCCCAAAACATGCTGAAAATCGATATTTTAGGTGCCCAAAGTCAATAAGTGTATGCATCTTCTGTACCCTTTTATATCTCAAATTCAGGCTCAAAACACCCAAAAATTCGATATTTTTGGGTCCCAGAAGCAATATGAACATGTCTACTTAGTGCTAAAATATATTGAAGATATAGGCCCAAAACATGCTAAAAATCGATATTATAGGTGCAAAAGTCGATATGTGCATGCATCTTCTGTACCCGTTTATATCTCAAATTCAGGCTCAAAACACCCGAAAACTAGATATTTTGGGGTCCCAGAAGCGATCTGTACATGCCTACTCCGTGTTAGAGTATTTTCAAAATACAAGCCCAAAACATGCTGAAAATCGATATTTTAGGTGCCCAAAGTCAATATGTGAATGCATCTTCTGTACCCGTTTATATCCCAAATTCAGGCTCAAAACGCCTGAAAATTCGATATTTTTTAGTCGCAGAAGCGATCTGTACATGCGTACTCAGTGCTAGAATATTTTCAAAATATAGGCCCAAAACATGCTAAAAATTAATATTTTGGGTGCCAAACGTCGATATGTGCATGCATCTTCTGTACCCGTTTATATCTTAAATTCAAGCTCAAAACACTCGAAAATTGGATATTTTTGTGTCCCAGAAGCGATCTGTACATGACTACTCCGTGTTAGAGTATTTTCAGAATACAGGCCCAAAACATGCTAAAAATCGATATTTTAGGTGCCCAAAGTCGATATGTGTATGCATCTTCTGTATCCGTTTATATCCCAAATTCAGGCTCAAAACACCCGAAAATTCGATATTTTTGGGTCCCAGAAGCGATCTGTACATGCCTACTTAGTGCTAGAAAATTTTCAAAATATAGGACAAAAACGTGGTAAAAATCGATACTTTGGGTGCCCAAAGTCGATATGTACATGCATCTTCTGTACCCGTTTATATCTCAAATTCAGGCTCAAAACACCCGAAAATTCGATATTTTTGGGTCCCAGAAGCGATCTGTACACGCCTACTCCTTGCTAGAATGTATTCAAGATACAGACCCAAAAGATGCTCAAAATCGATATTTTAGGTGCAAGAAGTCGATATGTGCATGCATCTTCAATACCGGTTTATATCTCAAATTCAGGCTCAAAACACCCGAAAATTCAATATTTTTCGTTCCCAGAAGCGATCTGTACATGCCTAATCAGTGCTGGAATGTTTTCAAAATATAGGCTCAAAACATGATAAAAATCGATATTTTAAGTGTCTAAAGTCGATATGGACATGCATCTTCTGTACCCGTTTATATCTCAAATTCAGGCTCAAAACACCCGAAAATTCAATATTTGTGGGTCCCATAAGCGATTTGTACATGCCTACTCTTTGCTGGAATATTTTCAAGATACAGACCCAAAACATGCTCAAAATCGATATTTTAGGTGGAAAAAGTCGATATGTGCATGCATCTTCAGTACCCGTTTATATCTCAAATTCAGGCTCAAAACACACGAAAATTCAATACTTTTGGGTCCCAGAAGTAATCTGTACATTCCTACTCAGTGCTAGAATGTTTTAAAGATACAGACCCAAAACATGCTCAAAATCGATATTTTAGGTGCAAAAAGTCGATATGTGCATGCATCTTCAGTACCCGTTTATATGTCAAATTCAGGCTCAAAACACCCGAAAATTAGATATTTTTGGGTCCCAGAAGCGATCTGTACATGCCTACTCTGTGTTAGAGTATTTTCAAAATGCAGGTCCAAAACATGCTGAAAATCGATATTTTAGGTGCCCAAAGTCAATAAGTGTATGGATCTTCTGTACCCTTTTATATCTCAAATTCAGGCTCAAAACCCCCCAAAATTCGATATTTTTGGGTCCCAGAAGCAATATGAACATGTCTACTTAGTGCTAAAATATATTGAAGATATAGGCCCAAAACATGCTAAAAATCGATATTATAGGTGCAAAAGTCGATATGTGCATGCATCTTCTATACCCGTTTATATCTCAAATTCAGGCTCAAAACACCCGAAAATTCGATATTTTTGGGTCCCAGAAGCGATCTGTACATGCCTACTCCGTGTTAGAGTATTTTCAAAATACAGGCCCAAAACATGCTGAAAATCGATATTTTAGGTGCCCAAAGTCAATATGTGAATGCATCTTCTGTACCCGTTTATATCCCAAATTCAGGCTCAAAACACCTGAAAATTCGATATTTTTTAGTCACAGAAGCGATCTGTACATGCGTACTCAGTGCTAGAATATTTTCAAAATATAGGCCCAAAACATGCTAAAAATTAATATTTTGGGTGCCAAAAGTCGATATGTGCATGCATCTTCTGTACCCGTTTATATCTTAAATTCAAGCTCAAAACACTCGAAAATTGGATATTTTTGTGTCCCAGAAGCGATCTGTACATGACTACTCCGTGTTAGAGTATTTTCAGAATACAGGCCCAAAACATGCTAAAAATCGATATTTTGGGAGCCCAAAGTCGATATGTGCATGCATCTTCTGTACCTGTTTATATCTCAAATTAAGGCTCATAACACCCAAAAATTCGATATGTTTGGGTCCCAGAAGCAATCTGTACATGCCTACTCCTTGCTAGTATGTTTTCAAGATACAGTACCAAAACATGCTCAAAATCGATATTTCAGGTGCAAAAAGTCGATATGTGCATGCATCTTCAGTACCCGTTTATATCTCAAATTCAGGTTCTAACACCCGAAAATTCGATATTTTTGGGTCCCAGAAGCGATCTGTACATGCCTACTCAGTGCTGGAATGTTTTCAAAATATAGGCTCAAAACATGCTAAAAATCGATATTTGAGGTGTCCAAAGTCGATATGTGCATGCATCTTCTATACCCGTTTATATTTAAAATTCAGGCTCAAAACACCCGAAAATTCGATATTTTTGGGTCCCAGAAGCGATCTGTACATGCCTACTCTCTGTTAGAGTATTTTAAAAATACAGGCCTAAAACATGCTAAAAATCGATATTTTAGGTGCACATAGTCGATATGTGTATGCATCTTCTGTATCCGTTTATATCCCAAATTCAGGCTCAAAACACTCGAAAATTCGATATTTTTGGGTCCCAGAAGCGATCTGTACATGCCTACTTAGTGATAGAATATTTTCAAAATATAGGCCCAAAACGTGGTAAAAATCGATACTTTGGGTGCCCAAAGTCGATATGTACATGCATCTTCTGTACCCGTTTATATCTCAAATTCAGGCTCAAAACACCCGAAAATTCGATATTTTTGGGTCCCAGAAGCGATCTGTACACGCCTACTCCTTGCTAGAATGTATTCAAGATACAGACCCAAAAGATGCTCAAAATCGATATTTTAGGTGCAAGAAGTCGATATGTGCATGCATCTTCAATACCGGTTTATATCTCAAATTCAGGCTCAAAACACCCGAAAATTCAATATTTTTCGTTCCCAGAAGCGATCTGTACATGCCTAATCAGTGCTGGAATGTTTTCAAAATATAGGCTCAAAAACATGATAAAAATCGATATTTTAAGTGTCTAAAGTCGATATGTTCATGTATCTTCTGTACCCGTTTATATCTCAAATTCAGGCTCAAAACACCCGAAAATTCGATATTTTTGGGTCCCAAAAGCGATTTGTACATGCCTACTTTTTGCTAGAATGTTTTCAAGATACAGACCCAAAACATGCTCAAAATCGATATTTTAGGTGCAAGAAGTCGATATGTGCATGCATCTTCAATACCGGTTTATATCTCAAATTCAGGCTCAAAACACCCGAAAATTCAATATTTTTCGTTCCCAGAAGCGATATTTACATGCCTAATCAGTGCTGGAATGTTTTCAAAATATAGGCCCAAAACATGATAAAAATCGATATTTTAAGTGTCTAAAGTCGATATGTACATGCATCTTCTGTACCCGTTTATATCTCAAATTCAGGCTCAAAACACCCGAAAATTCGATATTTTTGGGTCCCAGAAGCGATCTGTACATGCCTACTCTCTGTTAGAGTATTTTCAAAATACAGGCCCAAAACATGCTAAAAATCGATATTTTAGGTGCACATAGTCGAAATGTGTATGCATCTTCTGTATCCGTTTATATCCCAAATTCAGGCTCAAAACACCCAAAAATTCGATATTTTTGGGTCCCAGAAGCAATCTGTACATGCCTACTCCTTGATAGTATGTTTTCAAGATACAGACCCAAAACATGCTCAAAATCGATATTTCAGGTGCAAGAAGTCGATATGTGCATGCATCTTCAGTACCCGTTTATATCTCAAATTCAGGTTCAAACACCCGAAAATTCGATATTTTTGGGTCCCAGAAGCGATCTGTACATGCCTACTCAGTGCTGGAATGTTTTCAAAATATAGGCTCAAAACATGCTAAAAATCGATTTTTTAGGTGTCTAAAGTCGATATGTGCATGCATCTTCTATACCCGTTTATATTTAAAATTCAGGCTCAAAAAACCCGAAAATTCGATATTTTTGGGTCCCAGAAGCGATCTGTACATGCCTACTCTCTGTTACAGTATTTTAAAAATACAGGCCCAAAACATGCTAAAAATCGATATTTTAGGTGCACATAGTCGATATGTGTATGCATCTTCTGTATCCGTTTATATCCCAAATTCAGGCTCAAAACACCCGAAAATTCGATATTTTTGGGTCCCAGAAGCGATCTGTACATGCCTACTTAGTGCTAGAATATTTTCAAAATATAGGCCCAAAACGTGGTAAAAATCGATACTTTGGGTGCCCAAAGTCGATATGTACATGCATCTTCTGTACCCGTTTATATCTCAAATTCAGGCTCAAAACACCCGAAAATTCGATATTTTTGGGTCCCAGAAGCAATCTGTACACGCCTACTCCTTGCTAGAATGTATTCAAGATACAGACCCAAAAGATGCTCAAAATCGATATTTTAGGTGCAAGAAGTCGATATGTGCATGCATCTTCAATACCGGTTTATATCTCAAATTCAGGCTCAAAACACCCGAAAATTTAATATTTTTCGTTCCCAGAAGCGATCTGTACATGCCTACTCAGTGCTGGAATGTTTTCAAAATATAGGCTCAAAAACATGATAAAAATCGATATTTTAAGTGTCTAAAGTCGATATGTTCATGTATCTTCTGTACCCGTTTATATCTCAAATTCAGGCTCAAAACACCCGAAAATTCGATATTTGTGGGTCCCATTAGCGATTTGTACATGCCTACTCTTTGCTGGAATATTTTCAAGATACAGACCCAAAATATGCTCAAAATCGATATTTTAGGTGGAAAAAGTTGATATGTGCATGCATCTTCAGTACCCGTTTATATCTCAAATTCAGGCTCAAAACACACGAAAATTCAATACTTTTGGGTCCCAGAAGTAATCTGTACATGCCTACTCTGTGTTAGAGTATTTTCAAAATGCAGGCCGAAAACATGCTGAAAATCGATATTTTAGGTGCCCAAAGTCAATAAGTGTATGCATCTTCTGTACCCTTTTATATCTCAAATTCAGGCTCAAAACACCCGAAAATTCGATATTTTTGGGTCCCAGAAGCAATATGAACATGTCTACTTAGTGCTAAAATATATTGAAGATATAGGCCCAAAACATGCTAAAAATCGATATTATAGGTGCAAAAGTCGATATGTGCATGCATCTTCTGTACCCGTTTATATCTCAAATTCAAGCTCAAAACACCCGGAAACTAGATATTTTGGGGTCCCAGAAGCGATCTGTACATGCCTACTCCGTGTTAGAGTATTTTCAAAATACAAGCCCAAAACATGCTGAAAATCGATATTTTAGGTGCCCAAAGTCAATATGTGAATGCATCTTCTGTACCCGTTTATATCCCAAATTCAGGCTCAAAACACCTGAAAATTCAATACTTTTGGGTCCCAGAAGTAATCTGTACATTCCTACTCAGTGCTAGAATGTTTTAAAGATACAGACCCAAAACATGATCAAAATCGATATTTTAGGTGCAAAAAGTCGATATGTGCATGCATCTTCAGTACCCGTTTATATGTCAAATTCAGGCTCAAAACACCCGAAAATTCGATATTTTTGGGTCCCAGAAGCGATCTGTACATACCTACTCTGTGTTAGAGTATTTTCAAAATGCAGGTCCAAAACATGCTGAAAATCGATATTTTAGGTGCCCAAAGTCAATAAGTGTATGCATCTTCTGTACCCTTTTATATCTCAAATTCAGGCTCAAAACACCCGAAAATTCGATATTTTTGGGTCCCAGAAGCAATATGAACATGTCTACTTAGTGCTAAAATATATTGAAGATATAGGCCCAAAACATGCTAAAAATCGATATTATAGGTGCAAAAGTCGATATGTGCATGCATCTTCTGTACCCGTTTATATCTCAAATTCAGGCTCAAAACACCCGAAAATTCGATATTTTTGGGTCCCAGAAGCGATCTGTACATGCCTACTCCGTGTTAGAGTATTTTCAAAATACAGGCCCAAAACATGCTAAAAATCGATATTTTAGGTGCCCAAAGTCAATATGTGAATGCATCTTCTGTACCCGTTTATATCCCAAATTCAGGCTCAAAACACCTGAAAATTCGATATTTTTTAGTCACAGAAGCGATCTGTACATGCGTACTCAGTGCTAGAATATTTTCAAAATATAGGCCCAAAACATGCTAAAAATTAATATTTTGGGTGCCAAAAGTCAATATGTGCATGCATCTTCTGTACCCGTTTATATCTCAAATTCAGGTTCAAACACCCGAAAATTCAATATTTTTGGGTCCCAGAAGCGATCTGTACATGCCTACTCTCTGTTAGAGTATTTTAAAAATACAGGCCCAAAACATGCTAAAAATCGATATTTTAGGTGCACATAGTCGATATGTGTATGCATCTTCTGTATCCGTTTATATCCCAAATTCAGGCTCAAAACACCCGAAAATTCGATATTTTTGGGTCCCAGAAGCGATCTGTACATGCCTACTTAGTGCTAGAATATTTTCAAAATATAGGCCCAAAACGTGGTAAAAATCGATACTTTGGGTGCCCAAAGTCGATATGTACATGCATCTTCTGTACCCGTTTATATCTCAAATTCAGGCTCAAAACACCCGAAAATTCGATATTTTTGGGTCCCAGAAGCGATCTGTACACGCCTACTCCTTGCTAGAATGTATTCAAGATACAGACCCAAAAGATGCTCAAAATCGATATTTTAGGTGCAAGAAGTCGATATGTGCATGCATCTTCAATACCGGTTTATATCTCAAATTCAGGCTCAAAACACCCGAAAATTCGATATTTTTGGGTCCCAGAAGCGATCTGTACACGCCTACTCCTTGCTAGAATGTATTCAAGATACAGACCCAAAAGATGCTCAAAATCGATATTTTAGGTGCAAGAAGTCGATATGTGCATGCATCTTCAGTACCCGTTTATATCTCAAATTCAGGCTCAAAACACACGAAAATTCAATACTTTTGGGTCCCAGAAGTAATCTGTACATTCCTACTCAGTGCTAGAATGTTTTAAAGATACAGACCCAAAACATGCTCAAAATCGATATTTTAGGTGCAAAAAGTCGATATGTGCATGCATCTTCAGTACCCGTTTATATGTCAAATTCAGGCTCAAAACACCCGAAAATTCGATATTTTTGGGTCCCAGAAGTGATCTGTACATGCCTACTCTGTGTTAGAGTATTTTCAAAATGCAGGTCCAAAACATGCTGAAAATCGATATTTTAGGTGCCCAAAGTCAATAAGTGTATGCATCTTCTGTACCCTTTTATATCTCAAATTCAGGCTCAAAACACCCGAAAATTCGATATTTATGGGTCCCAGAAGCAATATGAACATGTCTACTTAGTGCTAAAATATATTGAAGATATAGGCCCAAAACATGCTAAAAATCGATATTATAGGTGCAAAAGTCGATATGTGCATGCATCTTCTGTACCCGTTTATATCTCAAATTCAGGCTCAAAACACCCGAAAATTCGATATTTTTGGGTCCCAGAAGCGATCTGTACATGCCTACTCCGTGTTAGAGTATTTTCAAAATACAGGCCCAAAACATGCTGAAAATCGATATTTTAGGTGCCCAAAGTCAATATGTGAATGCATCTTCTGTACCCGTTTATATCCCAAATTCAGGCTCAAAACACCTGAAAATTCGATATTTTTTAGTCACAGAAGCGATCTGTACATGCGTACTCAGTGCTAGAATATTTTCAAAATATAGGCCCAAAACATGCTAAAAATTAATATTTTGGGTGCCAAAAGTCGATATGTGCATGCATCTTCTGTACCCGTTTATATCTTAAATTCAAGCTCAAAACACTCGAAAATTGGATATTTTTGTGTTCCAGAAGCCATCTGTACATGACTACTCCGTGTTAGAGTATTTTCAGAATACAGGCCCAAAACATGCTAAAAATCGATATTTTGGGAGCCCAAAGTCGATATGTGCATGCATCTTCTGTACCTGTTTATATCTCAAATTAAGGCTCATAACACCCAAAAATTCGATATTTTTGGGTCCCAGAAGCAATCTGTACATGCCTACTCCTTGCTAGTATGTTTTCAAGATACAGTACCAAAACATGCTCAAAATCGATATTTTAGGTGTCCAAAGTCGATATGTGCATGCATCTTCTATACCCGTTTATATTTAAAATTCAGGCTCAAAACACCCGAAAATTCGATATTTTTGGGTCCCAGAAGCGATCTGTACATGCCTACTCTCTGTTAGAGTATTTTAAAAATACAGGCCTAAAACATGCTAAAAATCGATATTTTAGGTGCACATAGTCGATATGTGTATGCATCTTCTGTATCCGTTTATATCCCAAATTCAGACTCAAAACACCCGAAAATTCGATATTTTTGGGTCCCAGAAGCGATCTGTACATGCCTACTTAGTGCTAGAATATTTTCAAAATATAGGCCCAAAACGTGGTAAAAATCGATACTTTGGGTGCCCAAAGTCGATATGTACATGCATCTTCTGTACCCGTTTATATCTCAAATTCAGGCTCAAAACACCCGAAAATTCGATATTTTTGGGTCCCAGAAGCGATCTGTACACGCCTACTCCTTGCTAGAATGTATTCAAGATACAGACCCAAAAGATGCTCAAAATCGATATTTTAGGTGCAAGAAGTCGATATGTGCATGCATCTTCAATACCGGTTTATATCTCAAATTCAGGCTCAAAACACCCGAAAATTCGATATTTTTCGTTCCCAGAAGCGATCTGTACATGCCTAATCAGTGCTGGAATGTTTTCAAAATATAGGCTCAAAAACATGATAAAAATCGATATTTTAAGTGTCTAAAGTCGATATGTTCATGTATCTTCTGTACCCGTTTATATCTCAAATTCAGGCTCAAAACACCCGAAAATTCGATATTTTTGGGTCCCAAAAGCGATTTGTACATGCCTACTTTTTGCTAGAATGTTTTCAAGATACAGACCCAAAACATGCTCAAAATCGATATTTTAGGTGCAAGAAGTCGATATGTGCATGCATCTTCAATACCGGTTTATATCTCAAATTCAGGCTCAAAACACCCGAAAATTCAATATTTTTCGTTCCCAGAAGCGATATGTACATGCCTAATCAGTGCTGGAATGTTTTCAAAATATAGGCCCAAAACATGATAAAAATCGATATTTTAAGTGTCTAAAGTCGATATGTACATGCATCTTCTGTACCCGTTTATATCTCAAATTCAGGCTCAAAACACCCGAAAATTCGATATTTTTGGGTCCCAGAAGCGATCTGTACATGCCTACTCTCTGTTAGAGTATTTTCAAAATACAGGCCCAAAACATGCTAAAAATCTATATTTTAGGTGCACATAGTCGATATGTGTATGCATCTTCTGTATCCGTTTATATCCCAAATTCAGGCTCAAAACACCCGAAAATTCGATATTTTTGGGTCCCATAAGCGATCTGTACATGCCTACTTAGTGCTAGAATATTTTCAAAATATAGGCCCAAAACGTGGTAAAAATCGATACTTTGGGTGCCCAAAGTCGATATGTACATCCATCTTCTGTACCTGTTTATATCTCAAATTCAGGCTCAAAACACCCGAAAATTCGATATTTTTGGGTCCCAGTAGCGATCTGTACACGCCTACTCCTTGCTAGGATGTATTCAAGATACAGACCCAAAACATGCTCAAAATCGATATTTTAGGTGCAAGAAGTCGATATGTGCATGCATCTTCAATACCGGTTTATATCTCAAATTCAGGCTCAAAACACCCGAAAATTTAATATTTTTCGTTCCCAGAAGCGATCTGTACATGCCTACTCAGTGCTGGAATGTTTTCAAAATATAGGCTCAAAAACATGATAAAAATCGATATTTTAAGTGTCTAAAGTCGATATGTTCATGTATCTTCTGTACCCGTTTATATCTCAAATTCAGGCTCAAAACACCCGAAAATTCGATATTTTTGGGTCCCAAAAGCGATTTGTACATGCTTACTCTTTGCTGGAATATTTTCAAGATACAGACCCAAAACATGCTCAAAATCGATATTTTAGGTGGAAAAAGTCGATATGTGCATGCATCTTCAGTACCCGTTTATATCTCAAATTCAGGCTCAAAACACACGAAAATTCAATACTTTTGGGTCCCAGAAGTAATCTGTACATTCCTACTCAGTGCTAGAATGTTTTCAAGATACAGACCCAAAACATGCTCAAAATCGATATTTTAGGTGCAAAAAGTCGATATGTGCATGCATCTTCAGTACCCGTTTATATGTCAAATTCAGGCTCAAAACACCCGAAAATTCGATATTTTTGGGTCCCAGAAGCGATCTGTACATGCCTACTCTGTGTTAGAGTATTTTCAAAATGCAGGCCCAAAACATGCTGAAAATCGATATTTTAGGTTCCCAAAGTCAATAAGTGTATGCATCTTCTGTAACCTTTTATATCTCAAATTCAGGCTCAAAACACCCGAAAATTCGATATTTTTGGGTCCCAGAAGCAATATGAACATGTCTACTTAGTGCTAAAATATATTGAAGATATAGGCCCAAAACATGCTAAAAATCGATATTATAGGTGCAAAAGTCGATATGTGCATGCATCTTCTGTACCCGTTTATATCTCAAATTCAGGCTCAAAACACCCGAAAATTCGATATTTTTGGGTCCCAGAAGCGATCTGTACATGCCTACTCCGTGTTAGAGTATTTTCAAAATAAAGGCCCAAAACATGCTGATAATCGATATTTTAGGTGCCCAAAGTCAATATGTGAATGCATCTTCTGTACCCGTTTATATCCCAAATTCAGGCTCAAAACACCTGAAAATTCGATATTTTTTAGTCACAGAAGCGATCTGTACATGCGTACTCAGTGCTAGAATATTTTCAAAATATAGGCCCAAAACATGCTAAAAATTAATATTTTGGGTGCCAAAAGTCGATATGTGCATGCATCTTCTGTACCCGTTTATATCTTAAATTCAAGCTCAAAACACTCGAAAATTGGATATTTTTGTGTCCCAGAAGCGATCTGTACATGACTACTCCGTGTTAGAGTATTTTCAGAATACAGGCCCAAAACATGCTAAAAATCGATATTTTGGGAGCCCAAAGTCGATATGTGCATGCATCTTCTGTACCTGTTTATATCTCAAATTAAGGCTCATAACACCCAAAAATTCGATATTTTTGGGTCCCAGAAGCAATCTGTACATGCCTACTCCTTGCTAGTATGTTTTCAAGATACAGTACCAAAACATGCTCAAAATCGATATTTCAGGTGCAAAAAGTCGATATGTGCATGCATCTTCAGTACCCGTTTATATCTCAAATTCAGGTTCAAACACCCGAAAATTCGATATTTTTGGGTCCCAGAAGCGATCTGTACATGCCTACTCAGTGCTGGAATGTTTTCAAAATATAGGCTCAAAACATGCTAAAAATCGATATTTTAGGTGTCCAAAGTCGATATGTGCATGCATCTTCTATACCCGTTTATATTTAAAATTCAGGCTCAAAACACCCGAAAATTCGATATTTTTGGGTCCCAGAAGCGATCTGTACATGCCTACTCTCTGTTAGAGTATTTTAAAAATACAGGCCTAAAACATGCTAAAAATCGATATTTTAGGTGCACATAGTCGATATGTGTATGCATCTTCTGTATCAGTTTATATCCCAAATTCAGGCTCAAAACACCCGAAAATTCGATATTTTTGGGTCCCAGAAGCGATCTGTACATGCCTACTTAGTGCTAGAATATTTTCAAAATATAGGCCCAAAACGTGGTAAAAATCGATACTTTGGGTGCCCAAAGTCGATATGTACATTCATCTTCTGTACCCGTTTATATCTCAAATTCAGGCTCAAAACACCCGAAAATTCGATATTTTTGGGTCCCAGAAGCGATCTGTACACGCCTACTCCTTGCTAGAATGTATTCAAGATACAGACCCAAAAGATGCTCAAAATCGATATTTTAGGTGCAAGAAGTCGATATGTGCATGCATCTTCAATACCGGTTTATATCTCAAATTCAGGCTCAAAACACCCGAAAATTCGATATTTTTCGTTCCCAGAAGCGATCTGTACATGCCTAATCAGTGCTGGAATGTTTTCAAAATATAGGCTCAAAAACATGATAAAAATCGATATTTTAAGTGTCTAAAGTCGATATGTTCATGTATCTTCTGTACCCGTTTATATCTCAAATTCAGGCTCAAAACACCCGAAAATTCGATATTTTTGGGTCCCAAAAGCGATTTGTACATGCCTACTTTTTGCTAGAATGTTTTCAAGATACAGACCCAAAACATGCTCAAAATCGATATTTTAGGTGCAAGAAGTCGATATGTGCATGCATCTTCAATACCGGTTTATATCTCAAATTCAGGCTCAAAACACCCGAAAATTCAATATTTTTCGTTCCCAGAAGCGATATGTACATGCCTAATCAGTGCTGGAATGTTTTCAAAATATAGGCCCAAAACATGATAAAAATCGATATTTTAAGTGTCTAAAGTCGATATGTACATGCATCTTCTGTACCCGTTTATATCTCAAATTCAGGCTCAAAACACCCGAAAATTCGATATTTTTGGGTCCCAGAAGCGATCTGTACATGCCTACTCTCTGTTAGAGTATTTTCAAAATACAGGCCCAAAACATGCTAAAAATCGATATTTTAGGTGCACATAGTCGATATGTGTATGCATCTTCTGTATCCGTTTATATCCCAAATTCAGGCTCAAAACACCCGAAAATTCGATATTTTTGGGTCCCATAAGCGATCTGTACATGCCTACTTAGTGCTAGAATATTTTCAAAATATAGGCCCAAAACGTGGTAAAAATCGATACTTTGGGTGCCCAAAGTCGATATGTACATCCATCTTCTGTACCTGTTTATATCTCAAATTCAGGCTCAAAACACCCGAAAATTCGATATTTTTGGGTCCCAGTAGCGATCTGTACACGCCTACTCCTTGCTAGGATGTATTCAAGATACAGACCCAAAACATGCTCAAAATCGATATTTTAGGTGCAAGAAGTCGATATGTGCATGCATCTTCAATACCGGTTTATATCTCAAATTCAGGCTCAAAACACCCGAAAATTTAATATTTTTCTTTCCCAGAAGCGATCTGTACATGCCTACTCAGTGCTGGAATGTTTTCAAAATATAGGCTCAAAAACATGATAAAAATCGATATTTTAAGTGTCTAAAGTCGATATGTTCATGTATCTTCTGTACCCGTTTATATCTCAAATTCAGGCTCAAAACACCCGAAAATTCGATATTTTTGGGTCCCAAAAGCGATTTGTACATGCTTACTCTTTGCTGGAATATTTTCAAGATACAGACCCAAAACATGCTCAAAATCGATATTTTAGGTGGAAAAAGTCGATATGTGCATGCATCTTCAGTACCCGTTTATATCTCAAATTCAGGCTCAAAACACACGAAAATTCAATACTTTTGGGTCCCAGAAGTAATCTGTACATTCCTACTCAGTGCTAGAATGTTTTCAAGATACAGACCCAAAACATGCTCAAAATCGATATTTTAGGTGCAAAAAGTCGATATGTGCATGCATCTTCAGTACCCGTTTATATGTCAAATTCAGGCTCAAAACACCCGAAAATTCGATATTTTTGGGTCCCAGAAGCGATCTGTACATGCCTACTCTGTGTTAGAGTATTTTCAAAATGCAGGCCCAAAACATGCTGAAAATCGATATTTTAGGTGCCCAAAGTCAATAAGTGTATGCATCTTCTGTACCCTTTTATATCTCAAATTCAGGCTCAAAACACCCGAAAATTCGATATTTTTGGGTCCCAGAAGCAATATGAACATGTCTACTTAGTGCTAAAATATATTGAAGATATAGGCCCAAAACATGCTAAAAATCGATATTATAGGTGCAAAAGTCGATATGTGCATGCATCTTCTGTACCCGTTTATATCTCAAATTCAGGCTCAAAACACCCGAAAATTCGATATTTTTGGGTCCCAGAAGCGATCTGTACATGCCTACTCCGTGTTAGAGTATTTTCAAAATAAAGGCCCAAAACATGCTGATAATCGATATTTTAGGTGCCCAAAGTCAATATGTGAATGCATCTTCTGTACCCGTTTATATCCCAAATTCAGGCTCAAAACACCTGAAAATTCGATATTTTTTAGTCGCAGAAGCGATCTGTACATGCGTACTCAGTGCTAGAATATTTTCAAAATATAGGCCCAAAACATGCTAAAAATTTATATTTTGGGTGCCAAAAGTCGATATGTGCATGCATCTTCTGTACCCGTTTATATCTTAAATTCAAGCTCAAAACACTCGAAAATTGGATATTTTTGTGTCCCAGAAGCGATCTGTACATGACTACTCCGAGTTAGAGTATTTTCAGAATACAGGCCCAAAACATGCTAAAAATCGATATTTTGGGAGCCCAAAGTCGATATGTGCATGCATCTTCTGTACCTGTTTATATCTCAAATTAAGGCTCATAACACCCAAAAATTCGATATTTTTGGGTCCCAGAAGCAATCTGTACATGCCTACTCCTTGCTAGTATGTTTTCAAGATACAGACCCAAAACATGCTCAAAATCGATATTTCAGGTGCAAAAAGTCGATATGTGCATGCATCTTCAGTACCCGTTTATATCTCAAATTCAGGTTCTAACACCCGAAAATTCGATATTTTTGGGTCCCAGAAGCGATCTGTACATGCCTACTCAGTGCTGGAATGTTTTCAAAATATAGGTTCAAAACATGCTAAAAATCGATATTTTAGGTGTCCAAAGTCGATATGTGCATGCATCTTCTATACCCGTTTATATTTAAAATTCAGGCTCAAAACACCCGAAAATTCGATATTTTTGGGTCCCAGAAGCGATCTGTACATGCCTACTCTCTGTTAGAGTATTTTAAAAATACAGGCCCAAAACATGCTAAAAATCGATATTTTAGGTGCACATAGTCGATATGTGTATGCATCTTCTGTATCCGTTTATATCCCAAATTCAGGCTCAAAACACCCGAAAATTCGATATTTTTGGGTCCCAGAAGCGATCTGTACATGCCTACTTAGTGCTAGAATATTTTCAAAATATAGGCCCAAAACGTGGTAAAAATCGATACTTTGGGTGCCCAAAGTCGATATGTACATGCATCTTCTGTACCCGTTTATATCTCAAATTCAGGCTCAAAACACCCGAAAATTCGATATTTTTGGGTCCCAGAAGCGATCTGTACACGCCTACTCCTTGCTAGAATGTATTCAAGATACAGACCCAAAAGATGCTCAAAATCGATATTTTAGGTGCAAGAAGTCGATATGTGCATGCATCTTCAATACCGGTTTATATCTCAAATTCAGGCTCAAAACACCCGAAAATTCAATATTTTTCGTTCCCAGAAGCGATCTGTACATGCCTAATCAGTGCTGGAATGTTTTCAAAATATAGGCTCAAAAACATGATAAAAATCGATATTTTAAGTGTCTAAAGTCGATATGTTCATGTATCTTCTGTACCCGTTTATATCTCAAATTCAGGCTCAAAACACCCGAAAATTCGATATTTTTGGGTCCCAAAAGCGATTTGTACATGCCTACTTTTTGCTAGAATGTTTTCAAGATACAGACCCAAAAAATGCTCAAAATCGATATTTTAGGTGGAAAAAGTCGATATGTGCATGCATCTTCAGTACCCGTTTATATCTCAAATTCAGGCTCAAAACACACGAAAATTCAATACTTTTGGGTCCCAGAAGTAATCTGTACATTCCTACTCAGTGCCAGAATGTTTTCAAGATACAGACCCAAAACATGCTCAAAATCGATATTTTAGGTGCAAAAAGTCGATATGTGCATGCATCTTCAGTACCCGTTTATATGTCAAATTCAGGCTCAAAACACCCGAAAATTCGATATTTTTGGGTCCCAGAAGCGATCTGTACATGCCTACTCTGTGTTAGAGTATTTTCAAAATGCAGGCCCAAAACATGCTGAAAATCGATATTTTAGGTGCCCAAAGTCAATAAGTGTATGCATCTTCTGTACCCTTTTATATCTCAAATTCAGGCTCAAAACACCCGAAAATTCGATATTTTTGGGTCCCAGAAGCAATATGAACATGTCTACTTAGTGCTAAAATATATTGAAGATATAGGCCCAAAACATGCTAAAAATCGATATTATAGGTGCAAAAGTCGATATGTGCATGCATCTTCTGTACCCGTTTATATCTCAAATTCAGGCTCAAAACACCCGAAAATTCGATATTTTTGGGTCCCAGAAGTGATCTGTACATGCCTACTCCGTGTTAGAGTATTTTCAAAATACAGGCCCAAAACATGCTGATAATCGATATTTTAGGTGCCCAAAGTCAATATGTGAATGCATCTTCTGTACCCGTTTATATCCCAAATTCAGGCTCAAAACACCTGAAAATTCGATATTTTTTAGTCGCAGAAGCGATCTGTACATGCGTACTCAGTGCTAGAATATTTTCAAAATATAGGCTCAAAACATGCTAAAAATTTATATTTTGGGTGCCAAAAGTCGATATGTGCATGCATCTTCTGTACCCGTTTATATCTTAAATTCAAGCTCAAAACACTCGAAAATTGGATATTTTTGTGTCCCAGAAGCGATCTGTACATGACTACTCCGTGTTAGAGTATTTTCAGAATACAGGCCCAAAACATGCTAAAAATCGATATTTTGGGAGCCCAAAGTCGATATGTGCATGCATCTTCTGTACCTGTTTATATCTCAAATTAAGGCTCATAACACCCAAAAATTCGATATTTTTGGGTCCCAGAAGCAATCTGTACATGCCTACTCCTTGCTAGTATGTTTTCAAGATACAGACCCAAAACATGCTCAAAATCGATATTTCAGGTGCAAAAAGTCGATATGTGCATGCATCTTCAGTACCCGTTTATATCTCAAATTCAGGTTCTAACACCCGAAAATTCGATATTTTTGGGTCCCAGAAGCGATCTGTACATGCCTACTCAGTGCTGGAATGTTTTCAAAATATAGGCTCAAAACATGCTAAAAATCGATATTTTAGGTGTCCAAAGTCGATATGTGCATGCATCTTCTATACCCGTTTATATTTAAAATTCAGGCTCAAAACACCCGAAAATTCGATATTTTTGGGTCCCAGAAGCGATCTGTACATGCCTACTCTCTGTTAGAGTATTTTAAAAATACAGGCCCAAAACATGCTAAAAATCGATATTTTAGGTGCACATAGTCGATATGTGTATGCATCTTCTGTATCCGTTTATATCCCAAATTCAGGCTCAAAACACCCGAAAATTCGATATTTTTGGGTCCCAGAAGCGATCTGTACATGCCTACTTAGTGCTAGAATATTTTCAAAATATAGGCCCAAAACGTGGTAAAAATCGATACTTTGGGTGCCCAAAGTCGATATGTACATGCATCTTCTGTACCCGTTTATATCTCAAATTCAGGCTCAAAACACCCGAAAATTCGATATTTTTGGGTCCCAGAAGCGATCTGTACACGCCTACTCCTTGCTAGAATGTATTCAAGATACAGACCCAAAAGATGCTCAAAATCGATATTTTAGGTGCAAGAAGTCGATATGTGCATGCATCTTCAATACCGGTTTATATCTCAAATTCAGGCTCAAAACACCCGAAAATTCAATATTTTTCGTTCCCAGAAGCGATCTGTACATGCCTAATCAGTGCTGGATTGTTTTCAAAATATAGGCTCAAAACATGATAAAAATCGATATTTTAAGTGTCTAAAGTCGATATGTACATGCATCTTCTGTACCCGTTTATATCTCAAATTCAGGCTCAAAACACCCGAAAATTCGATATTTTTGGGTCCCAGAAGCGATCTGTACATGCCTACTCTCTGTTAGAGTATTTTCAAAATACAGGCCCAAAACATGCTAAAAATCGATATTTTAGGTGCACATAGTCGATATGTGTATGCATCTTCTGTATCCGTTTATATCCCAAATTCAGGCTCAAAACACCCGAAAATTCGATATTTTTGGGTCCCAGAAGCGATCTGTACATGCCTACTTAGTGCTAGAATATTTTCAAAATATAGGCCCAAAACGTGGTAAAAATCGATACTTTGGGTGCCCAAAGTCGATATGTACATGCATCTTCTGTACCCGTTTATATCTCAAATTCAGGCTCAAAACACCCGAAAATTCGATATTTTTGGGTCCCAGTAGCGATCTGTACACGCCTACTCCTTGCTAGGATGTATTCAAGATACAGACCCAAAACATGCTCAAAATCGATATTTTAGGTGCAAGAAGTCGATATGTGCATGCATCTTCAATACCGGTTTATATCTCAAATTCAGGCTCAAAACACCCGAAAATTTAATATTTTTCGTTCCCAGAAGCGATCTGTACATGCCTACTCAGTGCTGGAATGTTTTCAAAATATAGGCTCAAAAACATGATAAAAATCGATATTATAAGTGTCTAAGGTCGATATGTTCATGTATCTTCTGTACCCGTTTATATCTCAAATTCAGGCTCAAAACACCCGAAAATTCGATATTTGTGGGTCCCATAAGCGATTTGTACATGCCTACTCTTTGCTGGAATATTTTCAAGATACAGACCCAAAACATGCTCAAAATCGATATTTTAGGTGGAAAAAGTCGATATGTGCATGCATCTTCAGTACCCGTTTATATCTCAAATTCAGGCTCAAAACACACGAAAATTCAATACTTTTGGGTCCCAGAAGTAATCTGTACATTCCTACTCAGTGCTAGAATGTTTTCAAGATACATACCTAAAACATGCTCAAAATCGATATTTTAGGTGCAAAAAGTCGATATGTGCATGCATCTTCAGTACCCGTTTATATGTCAAATTCAGGCTCAAAACACCCGAAAATTCGATATTTTTGGGTCCCAGAAGCGATCTGTACATGCCTAATCTGTGTTAGAATATTTTCAAGATGCAGGCCCAAAACATGCTGAAAATCGATATTTTAGGTGCCCAAAGTCAATAAGTGTATGCATCTTCTGTACCCTTTTATATCTCAAATTCAGGCTCAAAACACCCGAAAATTCGATATTTTTGGGTCCCAGAAGCAATATGAACATGTCTACTTAGTGCTAAAATATATTGAAGATATAGGCCCAAAACATGCTAAAAATCGATATTATAGGTGCAAAAGTCGATATGTGCATGCATCTTCTGTACCCGTTTATATCTCAAATTCAGGCTCAAAACACCCGAAAATTCGATATTTTTGGGTCCCAGAAGCGATCTGTACATGCCTACTCCGTGTTAGAGTATTTTCATAATACAGGCCCAAAACATGCTGAAAATCGATATTTTAGGTGCCCAAAGTCAATATGTGAATGCATCTTCTGTACCCGTTTATATCCCAAATTCAGGCTCAAAACACCTGAAAATTCGATATTTTTTAGTCGCAGAAGCGATCTGTACATGCGTACTCAGTGCTAGAATATTTTCAGAATATAGGCCCAAAACATGCTAAAAATTAATATTTTGGGTGCAAAAAGTCGATATGTGCATGCATCTTCAGTACCCGTTTATATCTCAAATTCAGGTTCAAACACCCGAAAATTCGATATTTTTGGGTCCCAGAAGCGATCTGTACATGCCTACTCAGTGCTGGAATGTTTTCAAAATATAGGCTCAAAACATGCTAAAAATCGATATTTTAGGTGTCCAAAGTCGATATGTGCATGCATCTTCTATACCCGTTTATATTTAAAATTCAGGCTCAAAACACCCGAAAATTCGATATTTTTGGGTCCCAGAAGCGATCTGTACATGCCTACTCTCTGTTAGAGTATTTTCAAAATACAGTACCAAAACATGCTAAAAATCGATATTTTAGGTGCACATAGTCGATATGTGTATGCATCTTCTGTATCCGTTTATATCCCAAATTCAGGCTCAAAACACCCGAAAATTCGATATTTTTGGGTCCCAGAAGCGATCTGTACATGCCTACTTAGTGCTAAAATATTTTCAAAATATAGGCCCAAAACGTGGTAAAAATCGATACTTTGGGTGCCCAAAGTCGATATGTACATGCATCTTCTGTACCCGTTTATATCTCAAATTCAGGCTCAAAACACCCGAAAATTCGATATTTTTGGGTACCAGAAGCGCTCTGTACACGCCAACTCCTTGCTAGAATGTATTCAAAATAACAGACCCAAAAGATGCTCAAAATCGATATTTTAGGTGCAAGAAGTCGATATGTGCATGAATCTTCAATACCGGTTTATATCCCAAATTCAGGCTCAAAACACCCGAAAATTCGATATTTTTGGGTCCCAGAAGCGATCTGTACATGCCTACTCCGTGTTAGAATATTTTCAAAATATAGGCCCAAAACGTGGTAAAAATCGATACTTTGGGTGCCCAAAGTCGATATGTACATGCATCTTCTGTACCCGTTTATATCTCAAATTCAGGCTCAAAACACCCGAAAATTCGATATTTTTGGGTCCCAGAAGCGATCTGTACACGCATACTCCTTGCTAGAATGTATTCAAGATACAGACCCAAAAGATGCTCAAAATCGATATTTTAGGTGCAAGAAGTCGATATGTGCATGCATCTTCAATACCGGTTTATATCTCAAATTCAGGCTCAAAACACCCGAAAATTCAATATTTTTCGTTCCCAGAAGCGATCTGTACATGCCTAATCAGTGCTGGAATGTTTTCAAAATATAGGCTCAAAAACATGATAAAAATCGATATTTTAAGTGTCTAAAATCGATATGTTCATGTATCTTCTGTACCCGTTTATATCTCAAATTCAGGCTCAAAACACCCGAAAATTCGATATTTTTGGGTCCCAAAAGCGATTTGTACATGCCTACATTTTGCTAGAATGTTTTCAAGATACAGACCCAAAAGATGCTCAAAATAGATATTTTAGGTGCAAGAAGTCGATATGTGCATGCATCTTCAGTACCCGTTTATATCTCAAATTCAGGCTCAAAACACCCGAAAATTCGATATTTTTTGGTCCCAGAAGCGATCTGTGCATGCCTACTCAGTGCCAGAATATTTTCAAAATATAGGTCCAAAACATGCTAAAAATCGATTTTTTAGGTGTCTAAAGTCGATATGTGCATGCATCTTCTGTACCCGTGTATATCTCAAATTCAGACTCAAAACACCCGAAAATTCGATATTTTTGGGTCCCAGAAGCGATCTGTACATGCCTACTCAGTGCTGGAATGTTTTCAAAATACAGGCTCAAAACATGCTAAAAATCGATATTTTAGGTGTCCAAAGTCGATATGTGCATGTATCTTCTATACCCGTTTATATTTAAAATTCAGGCTCAAAACACCCGAAAATTCGATATTTTTGGGTCCCAGAAGCGATCTGTACATGCCTACTCTCTGTTAGAGTATTTTAAAAATACAGGCCCAAAACATGCTAAAAATCGATATTTTAGGTGCACATAGTCGATATGTGTATGCATCTTCTGTATCCGTTTATATCCCAAATTCAGGCTCAAAACACCCGAAAATTCGATATTTTTGGGTCCCAGAAGCGATCTGTACATGCCTACTTAGTGCTAGAATATTTTCAAAATATAGGCCCAAAACGTGGTAAAAATCGATACTTTGGGTGCCCAAAGTCGATATGTACATGCATCTTCTGTACCCGTTTATATCTCAAATTCAGGCTCAAAACACCCGAAAATTCGATATTTTTGGGTACCAGAAGCGATCTGTACACGCCAACTCCTTGCTAGAATGTATTCAAGATACAGACCCAAAAGATGCTCAAAATCGATATTTTAGGTGCAAGAAGTCGATATGTGCATGCATCTTCAATACCGGTTTATATCCCAAATTCAGGCTCAAAACACCCGAAAATTCGATATTTTTGGGTCCCAGAAGCGATCTGTACATGCCTACTCCGTGTTAGAATATTTTCAAAATATAGGCCCAAAACGTGGTAAAAATCGATACTTTGGGTGCCCAAAGTCGATATGTACATGCATCTTCTGTACCCGTTTATATATCAAATTCAGGCTCAAAACACCCGAAAATTCGATATTTTTGGGTCCCAGAAGCGATCTGTACACGCATACTCCTTGCTAGAATGTATTCAAGATACAGACCCAAAAGATGCTCAAAATCGATATTTTAGGTGCAAGAAGTCGATATGTGCATGCATCTTCAATACCGGTTTATATCTCAAATTCAGGCTCAAAACACCCGAAAATTCAATATTTTTCGTTCCCAGAAGCGATCTGTACATGCCTAATCAGTGCTGGAATGTTTTCAAAATATAGGCTCAAAAACATGATAAAAATCGATATTTTAAGTGTCTAAAATCGATATGTTCATGTATCTTCTGTACCCGTTTATATCTCAAATTCAGGCTCAAAACACCCGAAAATTCGATATTTTTGGGTCCCAAAAGCGATTTGTACATGCCTACATTTTGCTAGAATGTTTTCAAGATACAGACCCAAAAGATGCTCAAAATCGATATTTTAGGTGCAAGAAGTCGATATGTGCATGCATCTTCAGTACCCGTTTATATCTCAAATTCAGGCTCAAAACACCCGAAAATTCGATATTTTTGGGTCCCAGAAGCGATCTGTGCATGCCTACTAAGTGCTAGAATATTTTCAAAATATAGGTCCAAAACATGCTAAAAATCGATTTTTTAGGTGTCTAAAGTCGATATGTGCATGCATCTTCTGTACCCGTGTATATCTCAAATTCAGACTCAAAACACCCGAAAATTCAAAATTTTTAGTTCCCAAAAGCGATCTGTACATGCCTACTCAGTGCTGGAATGTTTTCAAAATATAGGCTCAAAACATGATAAAAATCGATATTTTAAGTGTCTAAAGTCGATATGTACATGCATCTTCTGTACCCGTTTATATTTAAAATTCAGGCTCAAAACACCCGAAAATTCGATATTTTTGGGTCCCAGAAGCGATCTGTACATGCCTACTCTCTGTTAGAGTATTTTCAAAATACAGGCCCAAAACATGCTGAAAATCGATATTTTAGGTGCCCAAAGTCAATATGTGAATGCATCTTCTGTACCCGTTTATATCCCAAATTCAAGCTCAAAACACACGAAAATTCAATACTTTTGGGTCCCAGAAGCGATCTCTACATGCCTACTTAGTGCTGGAATGTTTTCAAAATATAGGCTCAAAACATGATAAAAATCGATATTTTAAGTGTCTAAAGTCGATATGTACATGCATCTTCTGTACCCGTTTATATCTCAAATTCAGGCTCAAAACACCCGAAAATTCGATATTTTTTATTCCAGAAGCGATCTGTACATGCCTACTCTCTGTTAGAGTATTTTCAAAATACAGGCCCAAAACATGCTAAAAATCGATATTTTAGGTGCACATAGTCGATATGTGTATGCATCTTCTGTATCCGTTTATATCCCAAATTCAGGCTCAAAACACCCGAAAATTCGATATTTTTGGGTCCCAGAAGCGATCTGTACATGCCTACTTAGTGCTAGAATATTTTCAAAATATAGGCCCAAAACGTGGTAAAAATCGATACTTTGGGTGCCCAAAGTCGATATGTACATGCATCTTCTGTACCCGTTTATATCTCAAATTCAGGCTCAAAACACCCGAAAATTCGATATTTTTGGTTCCCAGTAGCGATCTGTACACGCCTACTTCTTGCTAGGATGTATTCAAGATACAGACCCAAAACATGCTCAAAATCGATATTTTAGGTGCAAGAAGTCGATATGTGCATGCATCTTCAATACCGGTTTATATCTCAAATTCAGGCTCAAAACACCCGAAAATTTAATATTTTTCGTTCCCAGAAGCGATCTGTACATGCCTACTCAGTGCTGGAATGTTTTCAAAATATAGGCTCAAAAACATGATAAAAATCGATATTTTAAGTGTCTAAAGTCGATATGTTCATGTATCTTCTGTACCCGTTTATATCTCAAATTCAGTCTCAAAACACCCGAAAATTCGATATTTGTGGGTCCCATAAGCGATTTGTACATGCCTACTCTTTGCTGGAATATTTTCAAGATACAGACCCAAAACATGCTCAAAATCGATATTTTAGGTGGAAAAAGTCGATATGTGCATGCATCTTCAGTACCCGTTTATATCTCAAATTCTGGTTCAAACACCCGAAAATTCGATATTTTTGGGTCCCAGAAGCGATCTGTACATGCCTACTCAGTGCTGGAATGTTTTCAAAATATAGGCTCAAAACATGCTAAAAATCGATATTTTAGGTGTCCAAAGTCGATATGTGCATGCATCTTCTATACCCGTTTATATTTAAAATTCAGGCTCAAAACACCCGAAAATTCGATATTTTTGGGTCCCAGAAGCGATCTGTACATGCCTACTCTCTGTTAGAGTATTTTAAAAATACAGGCCCAAAACATGCTAAAAATCGATATTTTAGGTGCACATAGTCGATATGTGTATACATCTTTTGTATCCGTTTATATCCCAAATTCAGGCTCAAAACACCCGAAAATTCGATATTTTTGGGTCCCAGAAGCGATCTGTACATGCCTACTTAGTGCTAGAATATTTTCAAAATATAGGCCCAAAACGTGGTAAAAATCGATACTTTGGGTGCCCAAAGTCGATATGTACATGCATCTTCTGTACCCGTTTATATCTCAAATTCAGGCTCAAAACACCCGAAAATTCGATATTTTTGGGTCCCAGAAGCGATCTGTACACGCCAACTCCTTGCTAGAATGTATTCAAGATACAGACCCAAATGATGCTCAAAATCGATATTTTAGGTGCAAGAAGTCGATATGTGCATGCATCTTCAATACCGGTTTATATCCCAAATTCAGGCTCAAAACACCCGAAAATTCGATATTTTTGGGTCCCAGAAGCGATCTGTACATGCCTACTCCGTGTTAGAGTATTTTCAAAATACAGGCCCAAAACATGCTGAAAATCGATATTTTAGGTGCCCAAAGTCAATATGTGAATGCATCTTCTGTACCCGTTTATATCCCAAATTCAGGCTCAAAACACCCGAAAATTCAATATTTTGGGGTCCCAGAAGCAATCTGTACATGCCTACACAGTGCTAGAATATTTTCAAAATATAGGCCCAAAACATGCTAAAAATTTATATTTTTGGTGCCAAAAGTCGATATGTGCATGCATCTTCTGTACCCGTTTATATCTTAAATTCAAGCTCAAAACACTCGAAAATTGGATATTTTTGTGTCCCAGAAGCGATCTGTACATGACTACTCCGTGTTAAAGTATTTTCAGAATACAGGCCCAAAACATGCTAAAAATCGATATTTTGGGAGCCCAAAGTCGATATGTGCATGCATCTTCTGTACCTGTTTATATCTCAAAGTAATGCTCATAACACCCAAAAATTCGATATTTTTGGGTCCCAGAAGCAATCTGTACATGCCTACTCCTTGCTAGTATGTTTTCAAGATACAGACCCAAAACATGCTCAAAATCGATATTTCAGGTGCAAAAAGTCGATATGTGCATGCATCTTCAGTACCCGTTTATATCTCAAATTCAGGTTCAAACACCCGAAAATTCGATATTTTTGGGTCCCAGAAGCGATCTGTACATGCCTACTCAGTGCTGGAATGTTTTCAAAATATAGGCTCAAAACATGCTAAAAATCGATATTTTAGGTGTCCAAAGTCGATATGTGCATGCATCTTCTATACCCGTTTATATTTAAAATTCAGGCTCAAAACACCCGAAAATTCGATATTTTTGGGTCCCAGAAGCGATCTGTACATGCCTACTCTCTGTTAGAGTATTTTAAAAATACAGGCTCAAAACATGCTAAAAATCGATATTTTAGGTGCACATAGTCGATATGTGTATGCATCTTCTGTATCCGTTTATATCCCAAATTCAGGCTCAAAACACCCGAAAATTCGATATTTTTGGGTCCCAGAAGCGATCTGTACATGCCTACTTAGTGCTAGAATATTTTCAAAATATAGGCCCAAAACGTGGTAAAAATCGATACTTTGGGTGCCCAAAGTCGATATGTACATGCATCTTCTGTACCCGTTTATATCTCAAATTCAGGCTCAAAACACCCGAAAATTCGATATTTTTGGGTACCAGAAGCGATCTGTACACGCCAACTCCTTGCTAGAATGTATTCAAGATACAGACCCAAAAGATGCTCAAAATCGATATTTTAGGTGCAAGAAGTCGATATGTGCATGCATCTTCAATACCGGTTTATATCCCAAATTCAGGCTCAAAACACCCGAAAATTCGATATTTTTGGGTCCCAGAAGCGATCTGTACATGCCTACTTAGTGCTAGAATATTTTTAAAATATAGGCCCAAAACGTGGTAAAAATCGATACTTTGGGTGCCCAAAGTCGATATGTACATGCATCTTCTGTACCCGTTTATATCTCAAATTCAGGCTCAAAACACCCGAAAATTCGATATTTTTGGGTCCCAGAAGCGATCTTTACACGCATACTCCTTGCTAGAATGTATTCAAGATACAGACCCAAAAGATGCTCAAAATCGATATTTTAGGTGCAAGAAGTCGATATGTGCATGCATCTTCAATACCGGTTTATATCTCAAATTCAGGCTCAAAACACCCGAAAATTCAATATTTTTCGTTCCCAGAAGCGATCTGTACATGCCTAATCAGTGCTGGAATGTTTTCAAAATATAGGCTCAAAAACATGATAAAAATCGATATTTTAAGTGTCTAAAGTCGATATGTTCATGTATCTTCTGTACCCGTTTATATCTCAAATTCAGGCTCAAAACACCCGAAAATTCGATATTTTTGGGTCCCAAAAGCGATTTGTACATGCCTACTTTTTGCTAGAATGTTTTCAAGATACAGACCCAAAAGATGCTCAAAATCGGTATTTTAGGTGCAAGAAGTCGATATGTGCATGCATCTTCAGTACCCGTTTATATCTCAAATTCAGGCTCAAAACACCCGAAAATTCGATATTTTTGGGTCCCAGAAGCGATCTGTGCATGCCTACTCAGTGCCAGAATATTTTCAAAATATAGGTCCAAAACAAGCTAAAAATCGATTTTTTAGGTGTCTAAAGTCGATATGTGCATGCATCTTCTGTACCTGTGTATATCTCAAATTCAGACTCAAAACACCCGAAAATTCAAAATTTTTAGTTCCCAAAAGCGATCTGTACATGCCTACTCAGTGCTGGAATGTTTTCAAAATATAGGCTCAAAACATGATAAAAATCGATATTTTAAGTGTCTAAAGTCGATATGTACATGCATCTTCTGTACCCGTTTATATTTAAAATTCAGGCTCAAAACACCCGAAAATTCGATATTTTTGGGTCCCAGAAGCGATCTGTACATGCCTACTCTCTTTTAGAGTATTTTCAAAATACAGGCCCAAAACATGCTAAAAATCGATATTTTAGGTGCACATAGTCGATATGTGTATGCATCTTTTGTATCCGTTTATATCCCAAATTCAGGCTCAAAACACCCGAAAATTCGATATTTTTGGGTCCCAGAAGCGATCTGTACATGCCTACTTAGTGCTAGAATATTTTCAAAATATAGGCCCAAAACGTGGTAAAAATCGATACTTTGGGTGCCCAAAGTCGATATGTACATGCATCTTCTGTACCCGTTTATATCTCAAATTCAGGCTCAAAACACCCGAAAATTCGATATTTTTGGGTACCAGAAGCGATCTGTACACGCCAACTCCTTGCTAGAATGTATTCAAGATACAGACCCAAAAGATGCTCAAAATCGATATTTTAGGTGCAAGAAGTCGATATGTGCATGCATCTTCAATACCGGTTTATATCCCAAATTCAGGCTCAAAACACCCGAAAATTCGATATTTTTGGGTCCCAGAAGCGATCTGTACATGCCTACTTAGTGCTAGAATATTTTCAAAATATAGGCCCAAAACGTGGTAAAAATCGATACTTTGGGTGCCCAAAGTCGATATGTACATGCATCTTCTGTACCCGTTTATATCTCAAATTCAGGCTCAAAACACCCGAAAATTCGATATTTTTGTGTCCCAAAAGCGATTTGTACATGCCTACTTTTTGCTAGAATGTTTTCAAGATACAGACCCAAAAGATGCTCAAAATCGATATTTTAGGTGCAAGAAGTCGATATGTGCATGCATCTTCAATACCGGTTTATATCTCAAATTCAGGCTCAAAACACCCGAAAATTCAATATTTTTCGTTCCCAGAAGCGATCTGTACATGCCTAATCAGTGCTGGAATGTTTTCAAAATATAGGCTCAAAAACATGATAAAAATCGATATTTTAAGTGTCTAAAGTCGATATGTTCATGTATCTTCTGTACCCGTTTATATCTCAAATTCAGGCTCAAAACACCCGAAAATTCGATATTTTTGTGTCCCAAAAGCGATTTGTACATGCCTACTTTTTGCTAGAATGTTTTCAAGATACAGACCCAAAAGATGCTCAAAATCGATATTTTAGGTGCAAGAAGTCGATATTTGCATGCATCTTCAGTACCCGTTTATATCTCAAATTCAGGCTCAAAACACCCGAAAATTCGATATTTTTTGGTCCCAGAAGCGATCTGTGCATGCCTACTCAGTGCTAGAATATTTTCAAAATATAGGTCCAAAACATGCTAAAAATCGATTTTTTAGGTGTCTAAAGTCGATATGTGCATGCATCTTCTGTACCCGTGTATATCTCAAATTCAGACTCAAAACACCCGAAAATTCAAAATTTTTAGTTCCCAAAAGCGATCTGTACATGCCTACTCAGTGCTGGAATGTTTTCAAAATATAGGCTCAAAACATGATAAAAATCGATATTTTAAGTGTCTAAAGTCGATATGTACATGCATCTTCTGTACCCGTTTATATTTAAAATTCAGGCTCAAAACACCCGAAAATTCGATATTTTTGGGTCCCAGAAGCGATCATTACATGCCTACTCTCTGTTAGAGTATTTTCAAAATACAGGCCCAAAACATGCTGAAAATCGATATTTTAGGTGCCCAAAGTCAATATGTGAATGCATCTTCTGTACCCGTTTATATCCCAAATTCAAGCTCAAAACACACGAGAATTCAATACTTTTGGGTCCCAGAAGCGATCTCTACATGCCTACTTAGTGCTGGAATGTTTTCAAAATATAGGCTCAAAACATGATAAAAATCGATATTTTAAGTGTCTAAAGTCGATATGTACATGCATCTTCTGTACCCGTTTATATCTCAAATTCAGGCTCAAAACACCCGAAAATTCGATATTTTTGGGTCCCAGAAGCGATCTGTACATGCCTACTCTCTGTTAGAGTATTTTCAAAATACAGGCCCAAAACATGCTAGAAATCGATATTTTAGGTGCACATAGTCGATATGTGTATGCATCTTCTGTATCCGTTTATATCCCAAATTCAGGCTCAAAACACCCGAAAATTCGATATTTTTGGGTCCCAGAAGCGATCTGTACATGCCTACTTAGTGCTAGAATATTTTCAAAATATAGGCCCAAAACGTGGTAAAAATCGATACTTTGGGTGCCCAAAGTCGATATGTACATGCATCTTCTGTACCCGTTTATATCTCAAATTCAGGCTCAAAACACCCGAAAATTCGATATTTTTGGGTCCCAGAAGCGATCTGTACACGCCTACTCCTTGGTAGGATGTATTCAAGATACAGACCCAAAACATGCTCAAAATCGATATTTTAGGTGCAAGAAGTCGATATGTGCATGCATCTTCAATACCGGTTTATATCTCAAATTCAGGCTCAAAACACCCGAAAATTTAATATTTTTCATTCCCAGAAGCGATCTGTACATGCCTAATCAGTGCTGGAATGTTTTCAAAATATAGGCTCAAAAACATGATAAAAATCGATATTTTAAGTGTCTAAAGTCGATATGTTCATGTATCTTCTGTACCCGTTTATATCTCAAATTCAGGCTCAAAACACCCGAAAATTCGATATTTTTGGGTCCCATAAGCGATTTGTACATGCCTACTCTTTGCTGGAATATTTTCAAGATACAGACCCAAAACATGCTCAAAATCGATATTTTAGGTGGAAAAAGTCGATATGTGCATGCATCTTCAGTACCCGTTTATATCTCAAATTCAGGTTCAAACACCCGAAAATTCGATATTTTTGGGTCCCAGAAGCGATCTGTACATTCCTACTCAGTGCTGGAATGTTTTCAAAATATAGGCTCAAAACATGCTAAAAATCGATATTTTAGGTGTCCAAAGTCGATATGTGCATGCATCTTCTATACCCGTTTATATTTAAAATTCAGGCTCAAAACACCCGAAAATTCGATATTTTTGGGTCCCAGAAGCGATCTGTACATGCCTACTTTCTGTTAGAGTATTTTAAAAATACAGGCCCAAAACATGCTAAAAATCGATATTTTAGGTGCACATAGTCGATATGTGTATGCATCTTCTGTATCCGTTTATATCCCAAATTCAGGCTCAAAACACCCGAAAATTCGATATTTTTGGGTCCCAGAAGCGATCTGTACATGCCTACTTAGTGCTAGAATATTTTCAAAATATAGGCCCAAAACGTGGTAAAAATCGATACTTTGGGTGCCCAAAATCGATATGTACATGCATCTTCTGTACCCGTTTATATCTCAAATTCAGGCTCAAAACACCCGAAAATTCGATATTTTTGGGTCCCAGAAGCGATCTGTACACGCATACTCCTTGCTAGAATGTATTCAAGATACAGACCCAAAAGATGCTCAAAATCGATATTTTAGGTGCAAGAAGTCGATATGTGCATGCATCTTCAATACCGGTTTATATCTCAAATTCAGGCTCAAAACACCCGAAAATTCAATATTTTTCGTTCCCAGAAGCGATCTGTACATGCCTAATCAGTGCTGGAATGTTTTCAAAATATAGGCCCAAAACATGATAAAAATCGATATTTTAAGTGACTAAAGTCGATATGTTCATGTATCTTCTGTAACCGTTTATATCTCAAATTCAGGCTCAAAACACCCGAAAATTCGATATTTTTGGGTCCCAAAAGCGATTTGTACATGCACACTTTTTGCTAGAATGTTTTCAAGATACAGACCCAAAAGATGCTCAAAATCGATATTTTAGGTGCAAGAAGTCGATATGTGCATGCATCTTCAGTACCCGTTTATATCTCAAATTCAGGCTCAAAACACCCGAAAATTCGATATTTTTTGGTCCCAGAAGCGATCTGTGCATGCCTACTCAGTGCTAGAATATTTTCAAAATATAGGTCCAAAACATGCTAAAAATCGATTTTTTAGGTGTCTAAAGTCGATATGTGCATGCATCTTCTGTACCCGTGTATATCTCAAATTCAGACTCAAAACACCCGAAAATTCAAAATTTTTAGTTCCCAAAAGCGATCTGTACATGCCTACTCAGTGCTGGAATGTTTTCAAAATATAGGCTCAAAAAATGATAAAAATCGATATTTTAAGTGTCTAAAGTCGATATGTACATGCATCTTCTGTACCCGTTTATATTTAAAATTCAGGCTCAAAACACCCGAAAATTCGATATTTTTGGGTCCCAGAAGCGATCTATACATGCCTACTCTCTGTTAGAGTATTTTCAAAATACAGGCCCAAAACATGCTAAAAATCGATATTTTAGGTGCACATAGTCGATATGTGTATGCATCTTCTGTATCCGTTTATATCCCAAATTCAGGCTCAAAACACCCGAAAATTCGATATTTTTGGGTCCCAGAAGCGATCTGTACATGCCTACTTAGTGCTAGAATATTTTCAAAATATAGGCCGGAAACGTGGTAAAAATCGATACTTTAGGTGCCCAAAGTCGATATGTACATGCATCTTCTGTACCCGTTTATATCTCAAATTCAGGCTCAAAACACCCGAAAATTCGATATTTTTGGGTCCCAGTAGCGATCTGTACACGCCTACTTCTTGCTAGGATGTATTCAAGATACAGACCCAAAAGATGCTCAAAATCGATATTTTAGGTGCAAGAAGTCGATATGTGCATGCATCTTCAATACCGGTTTATATCTCAAATTCAGGCTCAAAACACCCGAAAATTTAATATTTTTCGTTCCCAGAAGCGATCTGTACATGCCTACTCAGTGCTGGAATGTTTTCAAAATATAGGCTCAAAAACATGATAAAAATCGATATTTTAAGTGTCTAAAGTCGATATGTTCATGTATCTTCTGTACCCGTTTATATCTCAAATTCAGGCTCAAAACACCCGAAAATTCGATATTTGTGGGTCCCATAAGCGATTTGTACATGCCTACTCTTTGCTGGAATATTTTCAAGATACAGACCCAAAACATGCTCAAAATCGATATTTTAGGTGGAAAAAGTCGATATGTGCATGCATCTTCAGTACCCGTTTATATCTCAAATTTAGGTTCAAACACCCGAAAATTCGATATTTTTGGGTCCCAGAAGCGATCTGTACATGCCTACTCAGTGCTGGAATGTTTTCAAAATATAGGCTCAAAACATGCTAAAAATCGATATTTTAGGTGTCCAAAGTCGATATGTGCATGCATCTTCTATACCCGTTTATATTTAAAATTCAGGCTCAAAACACCCGAAAATTCGATATTTTTGGGTCCCAGAAGCGATCTGTACATGCCTACTCTCTGTTAGAGTATTTTAAAAATACAGGCCCAAAACATGCTAAAAATCGATATTTTAGGTGCACATAGTCGATATGTGTATGCATCTTCTGTATCCGTTTATATCCCAAATTCAGGCTCAAAACACCCGAAAATTCGATATTTTTGGGTCCCAGAAGCGATCTGTACATGCCTACTTAGTGCTAGAATATTTTCAAAATATAGGCCCAAAACGTGGTAAAAATCGATACTTTGGGTGCCCAAAGTCGATATGTACATGCATCTTCTGTACCCGTTTATATCTCAAATTCAGGCTCAAAACACCCGAAAATTCGATATTTTTGGGTACCAGAAGCGATCTGTACACGCCAACTCCTTGCTAGAATGTATTTAAGATACAGACCCAAAAGATGCTCAAAATCGATATTTTAGGTGCAAGAAGTCGATATGTGCATGCATCTTCAATACCGGTTTATATCCCAAATTCAAGCTCATAACACCCGAAAATTCGATATTTTTGGGTCCCAGAAGCGATCTGTACATGCCTATTTAGTGCTAGAATATTTTCAAAATATAGGCCCAAAACGTGGTAAAAATCGATACTTTGGGTGCCCAAAATCGATATGTACATGCATCTTCTGTACCCGTTTATATCTCAAATTCAGGCTCAAAACACCCGAAAATTCGATATTTTTGGGTCCCAGAAGCGATCTGTACACGCATACTCCTTGCTAGAATGTATTCAAGATACAGACCCAAAACATGCTCAAAATCGATATTTTAGGTGCAAGAAGTCGATATGTGCATGCATCTTCAATACCGGTTTATATCTCAAATTCAGGCTCAAAACACCCGAAAATTCAATATTTTTCGTTCCCAGAAGCGATCTGTACATGCCTAATCAGTGCTGGAATGTTTTCAAAATATAGGCTCAAAAACATGATAAAAATCGATATTTTAAGTGTCTAAAGTCGATATGTTCATGTATCTTCTGTACCCGTTTATATCTCAAATTCAGGCTCAAAACACCCGAAAATTCGATATTTTTGGGTCCCAAAAGCGATTTGTACATGCCTACTTTTTGCTAGAATGTTTTCAAGATACAGACCCAAAAGATGCTCAAAATCGATATTTTAGGTGCAAGAAGTCGATATGTGCATGCATCTTCAGTACCCGTTTATATCTCAAATTCAGGCTCAAAACACCCGAAAATTCGATATTTTTTGGTCCCAGAAGCGATCTGTGCATGCCTACTCAGTGCTAGAATATTTTCAAAATATAGGTCCAAAACATGCTAAAAATCGATTTTTTAGGTGTCTAAAGTCGATATGTGCATGCATCTTCTGTACCCGTGTATATCTCAAATTCAGACTCAAAACACCCGAAAATTCAAAATTTTTAGTTCCCAAAAGCGATCTGTACATGCCTACTCAGTGCTGGAATGTTTTCAAAATATAGGCTCAAAACATGATAAAAATCGATATTTTAAGTGTCTAAAGTCGATATGTACATGCATCTTCTGTACCCGTTTATATTTAAAATTCAGGCTCAAAACACCCGAAAATTCGATATTTTTGGGTCCCAGAAGCGATCTGTACATGCCTACTCTCTGTTAGAGTATTTTCAAAATACAGGCCCAAAACATGCTGAAAATCGATATTTTAGGTGCCCAAAGTCAATATGTGAATGCATCTTCTGTACCCGTTTATATCCCAAATTCAAGCTCAAAACACACGAAAATTCAATACTTTTGGGTCCCAGAAGCGATCTCTACATGCCTACTTAGTGCTGGAATGTTTTCAAAATATAGGCTCAAAACATGATAAAAATCGATATTTTAAGTGTCTAAAGTCGATATGTACATGCATCTTCTGTACCCGTTTATATCTCAAATTCAGGCTCAAAACACCCGAAGATTCGATATTTTTGGGTCCCAGAAGCGATCTGTACATGCCTACTCTCTGTTAGAGTATTTTCAAAATACAGGCCCAAAACATGCTAAAAATCGATATTTTAGGTGCACATAGTCGATATGTGTATGCATCTTCTGTATCCGTTTATATCCCAAATTCAGGCTCAAAACACCTGAAAATTCGATATTTTTGGGTCCCAGAAGCGATCTGTACATGCCTACTTAGTGCAAGAATATTTTCAAAATATAGGCCCAAAACGTGGTAAAAATCGATACTTTGGGTGCCCAAAGTCGATATGTACATGCATCTTCTGTACCCGTTTATATCTCAAATTCAGGCTCAAAACACCCGAAAATTCGATATTTTTGGGTCCCAGTAGCGATCTGTACACGCCTACTCCTTGCTAGGATGTATTCAAGATACAGACCCAAAACATGCTCAAAATCGATATTTTAGGTGCAAGAAGTCGATATGTGCATGCATCTTCAATACCGGTTTATATCTCAAATTCAGGCTCAAAACACCCGAAAATTTAATATTTTTCGTTCCCAGAAGCGATCTGTACATGCCTACTCAGTGCTGGAATGTTTTCAAAATATAGGCTCAAAAACATGATAAAAAATCGATATTTTAAGTGTCTAAAGTCGATATGTTCATGTATCTTCTGTACCCGTTTATATCTCAAATTCAGGCTCAAAACACGCGAAAATTCGATATTTGTGGGTCCCATAAGCGATTTGTACATGCCTACTCTTTGCTGGAATATTTTCAAGATACAGACCCAAAACATGCTCAAAATCGATATATTAGGTGGAAAAAGTCAATATGTGCATGCATCTTCAGTACCCGTTTATATCTCAAATTCAGGTTCAAACACCCGAAAATTCGATATTTTTGGGTCCCAGAAGCGATCTGTACATGCCTACTCAGTGCTGGAATGTTTTCAAAATATAGGCTCAAAACATGCTAAAAATCGATATTTTAGGTGTCCAAAGTCGATATGTGCATGCATCTTCTATACCCGTTTATATTTAAAATTCAGGCTCAAAACACCCGAAAATTCGATATTTTTGGGTCCCAGAAGCGATCTGTACATGCCTACTTTCTGTTAGAGTATTTTAAAAATAGAGGCCCAAAACATGCTAAAAATCGATATTTTAGGTGCACATAGTCGATATGTGTATGCATCTTCTGTATCCGTTTATATCCCAAATTCAGGCTCAAAACACCCGAAAATTCGATATTTTTGGGTCCCAGAAGCGATCTGTACATGCCTACTTAGTGCTAGAATATTTTCAAAATATAGGCCCAAAACGTGGTAAAAATCGATACTTTGGGTGCCCAAAATCGATATGTACATGCATCTTCTGTACCCGTTTATATCTCAAATTCAGGCTCAAAACACCCGAAAATTCGATATTTTTGGGTCCCAGAAGCGATCTGTACACGCATACTCCTTGCTAGAATGTATTCAAGATACAGACCCAAAACATGCTCAAAATCGATATTTTAGGTGCAAGAAGTCGATATGTGCATGCATCTTCAATACCGGTTTATATCTCAAATTCAGGCTCAAAACACCCGAAAATTCAATATTTTTCGTTCCCAGAAGCGATCTGTACATGCCTAATCAGTGCTGGAATGTTTTCAAAATATAGGCTCAAAAACATGATAAAAATCGATATTTTAAGTGTCTAAAGTCGATATGTTCATGTATCTTCTGTACCCGTTTATATCTCAAATTCAGGCTCAAAACACCCGAAAATTCGATATTTTTGGGTCCCAAAAGCGATTTGTACATGCCTACTTTTTGCTAGAATGTTTTCAAGATACAGACCCAAAAGATGCTCAAAATCGATATTTTAGGTGCAAGAAGTCGATATGTGCATGCATCTTCAGTACCCGTTTATATCTCAAATTCAGGCTCAAAACACCCGAAAATTCGATATTTTTTGGTCCCAGAAGCGATCTGTGCATGCCTACTCAGTGCTAGAATATTTTCAAAATATAGGTCCAAAACATGCTAAAAATCGATTTTTTAGGTGTCTAAAGTCGATATGTGCATGCATCTTCTGTACCCGTGTATATCTCAAATTCAGACTCAAAACACCCGAAAATTCAAAATTTTTATTTCCCAAAAGCGATCTGTACATGCCTACTCAGTGCTGGAATGTTTTCAAAATATAGGCTCAAAACATGATAAAAATCGATATTTTAAGTGTCTAAAGTCGATATGTACATGCATCTTCTGTACCCGTTTATATTTAAAATTCAGGCTCAAAACACCCGAAAATTCGATATTTTTGGGTCCCAGAAGCGATCTGTACATGCCTACTCTCTGTTAGAGTATTTTCAAAATACAGGCCCAAAACATGCTGAAAATCGATATTTTAGGTGCCCAAAGTCAATATGTGAATGCATCTTCTGTACCCGTTTATATCCCAAATTCAAGCTCAAAACACACGAAAATTCAATACTTTTGGGTCCCAGAAGCGATCTGTACATGCCTACTTAGTGCTGGAATGTTTTCAAAATATAGGCTCAAAACATGATAAAAATCGATATTTTAAGTGTCTAAAGTCGATATGTACATGCATCTTCTGTACCCGTTTATATCTCAAATTCAGGCTCAAAACACCCGAAAATTCGATATTTTTGGGTCCCAGTAGCGATCTGTACACGCCTACTCCTTGCTAGGATGTATTCAAGATACAGACCCAAAACATGCTCAAAATCGATATTTTAGGTGCAAGAAGTCGATATGTGCATGCATCTTCAATACCGGTTTATATCTCAAATTCAGGCTCAAAACACCCGAAAATTTAATATTTTTCGTTCCCAGAAGCGATCTGTACATGCCTACTCAGTGCTGGAATGTTTTCAAAATATAGGCTCAAAAACATGATAAAAATCGATATTTTAAGTGTCTAAAGTCGATATGTTCATGTATCTTCTGTACCCGTTTATATCTCAAATTCAGGCTCAAAACACCCGAAAATTCGATATTTGTGGGTCCCATAAGCGATTTGTACATGCCTACTCTTTGCTGGAATATTTTCAAGATACAGACCCAAAACATGCTCAAAATCGATATTTTAGGTGGAAAAAGTCGATATGTGCATGCATCTTCAGTACCCGTTTATATCTCAAATTCAGGCTCAAAACACACGAAAATTCAATACTTTTGGGTCCCAGAAGTAATCTGTACATTCCTACTCAGTGCTAGAATGTTTTCAAGATACAGACCCAAAACATGCTCAAAATCGATATTTTAGGTGCAAAAAGTCGATATGTGCATGCATCTTCAGTACCCGTTTATATGTCAAATTCAGGCTCAAAACACCCGAAAATTCGATATTTTTGGGTCCCAGAAGCGATCTGTACATGCCTACTCTGTGTTAGAGTATTTTCAAAATGCAGGCCCAAAACATGCTGAAAATCGATATTTTAGGTGCCCAAAGTCAATAAGTGTATGCATCTTCTGTACCCTTTTATATCTCAAATTCAGGCTCAAAACACCCGAAAATTCAATATTTTTGGGTCCCAGAAGCAATATGAACATGTCTACTTAGTGCTAAAATATATTGAAGATATAGGCCCAAAACATGCTAAAAATCGATATTATAGGTGCAAAAGTCGATATGTGCATGCATCTTCTGTACCCGTTTATATCTCAAATTCAGGCTCAAAACACCCGAAAATTCGATATTTTTGGGTCCCAGAAGCGATCTGTACACGCATACTCCTTGCTAGAATGTATTCAAGATACAGACCCAAAAGATGCTCAAAATCGATATTTTAGGTGCATGAAGTCGATATGTGCATGCATCTTCAATACCGGTTTATATCTCAAATTCAGGCTCAAAACACCCGAAAATTCAATATTTTTCGTTCCCAGAAGCGATCTGTACATGCCTAATCAGTGCTGGAATGTTTTCAAAATATAGGCTCAAAAACATGATAAAAATCGATATTTTAAGTGTCTAAAGTCGATATGTTCATGTATCTTCTGTACCCGTTTATATCTCAAATTCAGGCTCAAAACACCCGAAAATTCGATATTTTTGGGTCCCAAAAGCGATTTGTACATGCCTACTTTTTGCTAGAATGTTTTCAAGATACAGACCCAAAAGATGCTCAAAATCGATATTTTAGGTGCAAGAAGTCGATATGTGCATGCATCTTCAGTACCCGTTTATATCTCAAATTCAGGCTCAAAACACCCGAAAATTCGATATTTTTTGGTCCCAGAAGCGATCTGTGCATGCCTACTCAGTGCTAGAATATTTTCAAAATATAGGTCCAAAACATGCTAAAAATCGATTTTTTAGGTGTCTAAAGTCGATATGTGCATGCATCTTCTGTACCCGTGTATATCTCAAATTCAGACTCAAAACACCCGAAAATTCAAAATTTTTAGTTCCCAAAAGCGATCTGTACATGCCTACTCAGTGCTGGAATGTTTTCAAAATATAGGCTCAAAACATGATAAAAATCGATATTTTAAGTGTCTAAAGTCGATATGTACATGCATCTTCTGTACCCGTTTATATTTAAAATTCAGGCTCAAAACACCCGAAAATTCGATATTTTTGGGTCCCAGAAGCGATCTGTACATGCCTACTCTCTGTTAGAGTATTTTCAAAATACAGGCCCAAAACATGCTGAAAATCGATATTTTAGGTGCCCAAAGTCAATATGTGAATGCATCTTCTGTACCCGTTTATATCCCAAATTCAAGCTCAAAACACACGAAAATTCAATACTTTTGGGTCCCAGAAGCGATCTCTACATGCCTACTTAGTGCTGGAATGTTTTCAAAATATAGGCTCAAAACATGATAAAAATCGATATTTTAAGTGTCTAAAGTCGATATGTACATGCATCTTCTGTACCCGTTTATATCTCAAATTCAGGCTCAAAACACCCGAAGATTCGATATTTTTGGGTCCCAGAAGCGATCTGTACATGCCTACTCTCTGTTAGAGTATTTTCAAAATACAGGCCCAAAACATGCTAAAAATCGATATTTTAGGTGCACATAGTCGATATGTGTATGCATCTTCTGTATCCGTTTATATCCCAAATTCAGGCTCAAAACACCCGAAAATTCGATATTTTTGGGTCCCAGAAGCGATCTGTACATGCCTACTTAGTGCAAGAATATTTTCAAAATATAGGCCCAAAACGTGGTAAAAATCGATACTTTGGGTGCCCAAAGTCGATATGTACATGCATCTTCTGTACCCGTTTATATCTCAAATTCAGGCTCAAAACACCCGAAAATTCGATATTTTTGGGTCCCAGTAGCGATCTGTACACGCCTACTCCTTGCTCGGATGTATTCAAGATACAGACCCAAAACATGCTCAAAATCGATATTTTAGGTGCAAGAAGTCGATATGTGCATGCATCTTCAATACCGGTTTATATCTCAAATTCAGGCTCAAAACACCCGAAAATTTAATATTTTTCGTTCCCAGAAGCGATCTGTACATGCCTACTCAGTGCTGGAATGTTTTCAAAATATAGGCTCAAAAACATGATAAAAATCGATATTTTAAGTGTCTAAAGTCGATATGTTCATGTATCTTCTGTACCCGTTTATATCTCAAATTCAGGCTCAAAACACCCGAAAATTCGATATTTGTGGGTCCCATAAGCGATTTGTACATGCCTACTCTTTGCTGGAATATTTTCAAGATACAGACCCAAAACATGCTCAAAATCGATATTTTAGGTGGAAAAAGTCGATATGTGCATGCATCTTCAGTACCCGTTTATATCTCAAATTCAGGCTCAAAACACACGAAAATTCAATACTTTTGGGTCCCAGAAGTAATCTGTACATTCCTACTCAGTGCTAGAATGTTTTCAAGATACAGACCCAAAACATGCTCAAAATCGATATTTTAGGTGCAAAAAGTCGATATGTGCATGCATCTTCAGTACCCGTTTATATGTCAAATTCAGGCTCAAAACACCCGAAAATTCGATATTTTTGGGTCCCAGAAGCGATCTGTACATGCCTACTCTGTGTTAGAGTATTTTCAAAATGCAGGCCCAAAACATGCTGAAAATCGATATTTTAGGTGCCCAAAGTCAATAAGTGTATGCATCTTCTGTACCCTTTTATATCTCAAATTCAGGCTCAAAACACCCGAAAATTCAATATTTTTGGGTCCCTGAAGCAATATGAACATGTCTACTTAGTGCTAAAATATATTGAAGATATAGGCCCAAAACATGCTAAAAATCGATATTATAGGTGCAAAAGTCGATATGTGCATGCATCTTCTGTACCCGTTTATATCTCAAATTCAGACTCAAAACACCCGAAAATTCGATATTTTTGGGTCCCAGAAGCGATCTGTACACGCATACTCCTTGCTAGAATGTATTCAAGATACAGACCCAAAAGATGCTCAAAATCGATATTTTAGGTGCAAGAAGTCGATATGTGCATGCATCTTCAATACCGGTTTATATCTCAAATTCAGGCTCAAAACACCCGAAAATTCAATATTTTTCGTTCACAGAAGCGATCTGTACATGCCTAATCAGTGCTGGAATGTTTTCAAAATATAGGCTCAAAAACATGATAAAAATCGATATTTTAAGTGTCTAAAGTCGATATGTTCATGTATCTTCTGTACCCGTTTATATCTCAAATTCAGGCTCAAAACACCCGAAAATTCGATATTTTTTGGTTCCAAAAGCGATTTGTACATGCCTACTTTTTGCTAGAATGTTTTCAAGATACAGACCCAAAAGATGCTCAAAATCGATATTTTAGGTGCAAGAAGTCGATATGTGCATGCATCTTCAGTACCCGTTTATATCTCAAATTCAGGCTCAAAACACCCGTAAATTCGATATTTTTTGGTCCCAGAAGCGATCTGTGCATGCCTACTCAGTGCTAGAATATTTTCAAAATATAGGTCCAAAACATGCTAAAAATCGATTTTTTAGGTGTCTAAAGTCGATATGTGCATGCATCTTCTGTACCCGTGTATATCTCAAATTCAGACTCAAAACACCCGAAAATTCAAAATTTTTAGTTCCCAAAAGCGATCTGTACATGCCTACTCAGTGCTGGAATGTTTTCAAAATATAGGCTCAAAAACATGATAAAAAATCGATATTTTAAGTGTCTAAAGTCGATATGTTCATGTATCTTCTGTACCCGTTTATATCTCAAATTCAGGCTCAAAACACCCGAAAATTCGATATTTGTGGGTCCCATAAGCGATTTGTACATGCCTACTCTTTGCTGGAATATTTTCAAGATACAGACCCAAAACATGCTCAAAATCGATATATTAGGTGGAAAAAGTCAATATGTGCATGCATCTTCAGTACCCGTTTATATCTCAAATTCAGGTTCAAACACCCGAAAATTCGATATTTTTGGGTCCCAGAAGCGATCTGTACATGCCTACTCAGTGCTGGAATGTTTTCAAAATATAGGCTCAAAACATGCTAAAAATCGATATTTTAGGTGTCCAAAGTCGATATGTGCATGCATCTTCTATACCCGTTTATATTTAAAATTCAGGCTCAAAACACCCGAAAATTCGATATTTTTGGGTCCCAGAAGCGATCTGTACATGCCTACTTTCTGTTAGAGTATTTTAAAAATACAGGCCCAAAACATGCTAAAAATCGATATTTTAGGTGCACATAGTCGATATGTGTATGCATCTTCTGTATCCGTTTATATCCCAAATTCAGGCTCAAAACACCCGAAAATTCGATATTTTTGGGTCCCAGAAGCGATCTGTACATGCCTACTTAGTGCTAGAATATTTTCAAAATATAGGCCCAAAACGTGGTAAAAATCGATACTTTGGGTGCCCAAAATCGATATGTACATGCATCTTCTGTACCCGTTTATATCTCAAATTCAGGCTCAAAACACCCGAAAATTCGATATTTTTGGGTCCCAGAAGCGATCTGTACACGCATACTCCTTGCTAGAATGTATTCAAGATACAGACCCAAAACATGCTCAAAATCGATATTTTAGGTGCAAGAAGTCGATATGTGCATGCATCTTCAATACCGGTTTATATCTCAAATTCAGGCTCAAAACACCCGAAAATTCAATATTTTTGGGTCCCAGAAGCGATCTGTACATGCCTAATCAGTGCTGGAATGTTTTCAAAATATAGGCTCAAAAACATGATAAAAATCGATATTTTAAGTGTCTAAAGTCGATATGTTCATGTATCTTCTGTACCCGTTTATATCTCAAATTCAGGCTCAAAACACCCGAAAATTCGATATTTTTGGGTCCCAAAAGCGATTTGTACATGCCTACTTTTTGCTAGAATGTTTTCAAGATACAGACCCAAAAGATGCTCAAAATCGATATTTTAGGTGCAAGAAGTCGATATGTGCATGCATCTTCAGTACCCGTTTATATCTCAAATTCAGGCTCAAAACACCCGAAAATTCGATATTTTTTGGTCCCAGAAGCGATCTGTGCATGCCTACTCAGTGCTAGAATATTTTCAAAATATAGGTCCAAAACATGCTAAAAATCGATTTTTTAGGTGTCTAAAGTCGATATGTGCATGCATCTTCTGTACCCGTGTATATCTCAAATTCAGACTCAAAACACCCGAAAATTCAAAATTTTTAGTTCCCAAAAGCGATCTGTACATGCCTACTCAGTGCTGGAATGTTTTCAAAATATAGGCTCAAAACATGATAAAAATCGATATTTTAAGTGTCTAAAGTCGATATGTACATGCATCTTCTGTACCCGTTTATATTTAAAATTCAGGCTAAAAACACCCGAAAATTCGATATTTTTGGGTCCCAGAAGCGATCTGTACATGCCTACTCTCTGTTAGAGTATTTTCAAAATACAGGCCCAAAACATGCTGAAAATCGATATTTTAGGTGCCCAAAGTCAATATGTGAATGCATCTTCTGTACCCGTTTATATCCCAAATTCAAGCTCAAAACACACGAAAATTCAATACTTTTGGGTCCCAGAAGCGATCTCTACATGCCTACTTAGTGCTGGAATGTTTTCAAAATATAGGCTCAAAACATGATAAAAATCGATATTTTAAGTGTCTAAAGTCGATATGTACATGCATCTTCTGTACCCGTTTATATTTAAAATTCAGCCTCAAAACACCCGAAAATTCGATATTTTTGGGTCCCAGAAGCGATCTGTACATGCCTACTCTCTGTTAGAGTATTTTCAAAATACAGGCCCAAAACATGCTAAAAATCGATATTTTAGGTGCACATAGTCGATATGTGTATGCATCTTCTGTATCCGTTTATATCCCAAATTCAGGCTCAAAACACCCGAAAATTCGATATTTTTGGGTCCCAGAAGCGATCTGTACATGCCTACTTAGTGCTAGAATATTTTCAAAATATAGGCCCAAAACGTGGTAAAAATCGATACTTTGGGTGCCCAAAGTCGATATGTACATGCATCTTCTGTACCCGTTTATATCTCAAATTCAGGCTCAAAACACCCGAAAATTCGATATTTTTGGGTCCCAGTAGCGATCTGTACACGCCTACTCCTTGCTAGGATGTATTCAAGATACAGACCCAAAACATGCTCAAAATCGATATTTTAGGTGCAAGAAGTCGATATGTGCATGCATCTTCAATACCGGTTTATATCTCAAATTCAGGCTCAAAACACCCGAAAATTTAATATTTTTCGTTCCCAGAAGCGATCTGTACATGCCTACTCAGTGCTGGAATGTTTTCAAAATATAGGCTCAAAAACATGATAAAAATCGATATTTTAAGTGTCTAAAGTCGATATGTTCATGTATCTTCTGTACCCGTTTATATCTCAAATTCAGGCTCAAAACACCCGAAAATTCGATATTTGTGGGTCCCATAAGCGATTTGTACATGCCTACTCTTTGCTGGAATATTTTCAAGATACAGACCCAAAACATGCTCAAAATCGATATTTTAGGTGGAAAAAGTCGATATGTGCATGCATCTTCAGTACCCGTTTATATCTCAAATTCAGGCTCAAAACACACGAAAATTCAATACTTTTGGGTCCCAGAAGTAATCTGTACATTCCTACTCAGTGCTAGAATGTTTTCAAGATACAGACCCAAAACATGCTCAAAATCGATATTTTAGGTGCAAAAAGTCGATATGTGCATGCATCTTCAGTACCCGTTTATATGTCAAATTCAGGCTCAAAACACCCGAAAATTCGATATTTTTGGGTCCCAGAAGCGATCTGTACATGCCTACTCTGTGTTAGAGTATTTTCAAAATGCAGGCCCAAAACATGCTGAAAATCGATATTTTAGGTGCCCAAAGTCAATAAGTGTATGCATCTTCTGTACCCTTTTATATCTCAAATTCAGGCTCAAAACACCCGAAAATTCAATATTTTTGGGTCCCAGAAGCAATATGAACATGTCTACTTAGTGCTAAAATATATTGAAGATATAGGCCCAAAACATGCTAAAAATCGATATTATAGGTGCAAAAGTCGATATGTGCATGCATCTTCTGTACCCGTTTATATCTCAAATTCAGGCTCAAAACACCCGAAAATTCGATATTTTTGGGTCCCAGAAGCGATCTGTACATGCCTACTCCGTGTTAGAGTATTTTCAAAATACAGGCCCAAAACATGCTGAAAATCGATATTTTAGGTGCCCAAAGTCAATATGTGAATGCATCTTCTGTACCCGTTTATATCCCAAATTCAGTCTCAAAACACCTGAAAATTCGATATTTTTTAGTCGCAGAAGCGATCTGTACATGCGTACTCAGTGCTAGAATATTTTCAAAATATAGGCCCAAAACATGCTAAAAATTAATATTTTGGGTGCAAAAAGTCGATATGTGCATGCATCTTCAGTACCCGTTTATATCTCAAATTCAGGTTCAAACACCCGAAAATTCGATATTTTTGGGTCCCAGAAGCGATCTGTACATGCCTACTCAGTGCTGGAATGTTTTCAAAATATAGGCTCAAAACATGCTTAAAATCGATATTTTAGGTGTCCAAAGTCGATATGTGCATGCATCTTCTATACCCGTTTATATTTAAAATTCAGGCTCAAAACACCCGAAAATTCGATATTTTTGGGTCCCAGAAGCGATCTGTACATGCCTAATCTCTGTTAGAGTATTTTAAAAATACAGGCCCAAAACATGCTAAAAATCGATATTTTAGGTGCACATAGTCGATATGTGTATGCATCTTCTGTATCCGTTTATATCCCAAATTCAGGCTCAAAACACCCGAAAATTCGATATTTTTGGGTCCCAGAAGCGATCTGTACATGCCTACTTAGTGCTAGAATATTTTCAAAATATAGGCCCAAAACGTGGTAAAAATCGATACTTTGGGTGCCCAAAGTCGATATGTACATGCATCTTCTGTACCCGTTTATATCTCAAATTCAGGCTCAAAACACCCGAAAATTCGATATTTTTGGGTACCAGAAGCAATCTGTACACGCCTACTCCTTGCTAGAATGTATTCAAGATACAGACCCAAAAGATGCTCAAAATCGATATTTTAGGTGCAAGAAGTCGATATGTGCATGCATCTCCAATACCGGTTTATATCCCAAATTCAGGCTCAAAACACCCGAAAATTCGATATTTTTGGGTCCCAGAAGCGATCTGTACATGCCTACTTAGTGCTAGAATATTTTCAAAATATAGGCCCAAAACGTGGTAAAAATCGATACTTTGGGTGCCCAAAGTCGATATGTACATGCATCTTCTGTACCCGTTTATATCTCAAATTCAGGCTCAAAACACCCGAAAATTCGATATTTTTGGGTCCCAGAAGCGATCTGTACACGCATACTCCTTGCTAGAATGTATTCAAGATACAGACCCAAAAGATGTTAAAAATCGATATTTTAGGTGCAAGAAGTCGATATGTGCATGCATCTTCAATACCGGTTTATATCTCAAATTCAGGCTCAAAACACCCGAAAATTCAATATTTTTCGTTACCAGATGCGATCTGTACATGCCTAATCAGTGCTGGAATGTTTTCAAAATATAGGCTCAAAAACATGATAAAAATCGATATTTTAAGTGTCTAAAGTCGATATGTTCATGTATCTTCTGTACCCGTTTATATCTCAAATTCAGGCTCAAAACACCCGAAAATTCGATATTTTTGGGTCCCAAAAGCGATTTGTACATGCCTACTTTTTGCTAGAATGTTTTCAAGATACAGACCCAAAAGATGCTCAAAATCGGTATTTTAGGTGCAAGAAGTCGATATGTGCATGCATCTTCAGTACCCGTTTATATCTCAAATTCAGGCTCAAAACACCCGAAAATTCGATATTTTTGGGTCCCAGAAGCGATCTGTGCATGCCTACTCAGTGCTAGAATATTTTCAAAATATAGGTCCAAAACATGCTAAAAATCGATTTTTTAGGTGTCTAAAGTCGATATGTGCATGCATCTTCTGTACCCGTGTATATCTCAAATTCAGGCTCAAAACACCCGAAAATTCAAAATTTTTAGTTCCCAAAAGCGATCTGTACATGCCTACTCAGTGCTGGAATGTTTTCAAAATATAGGCTCAAAACATGATAAAAATCGATATTTTAAGTGTCTAAAGTCGATATGTACATGCATCTTCTATACCCGTTTATATTTAAAATTGAGGCTCAAAACACCCGAAAATTCGATATTTTTGGGTCCCAGAAGCGATCTGTACATGCCTACTCTCTGTTAGAGTATTTTCAAAATACAGGCCCAAAACATGCTGAAAATCGATATTTTAGGTGCCCAAAGTCAATATGTGAATGCATCTTCTGTACCCGTTTATATCCCAAATTCAAGCTCAAAACACACGAAAATTCAATACTTTTGGGTCCCAGAAGCGATCTCTACATGCCTACTTAGTGCTGGAATGTTTTCAAAATATAGGCTCAAAACATGATAAAAATCGATATTTTATGTGTCTAAAGTCGATATGTTCATGTATCTTCTGTACCCGTTTATATCTCAAATTCAGGCTCAAAATACCCGAAAATTCGATATTTGTGGGTCCCATAAGCGATTTGTACATGCCTACTCTTTGCTGGAATGTTTTCAAGATACAGACCCAAAACATGCTCAAAATCGATATTTTAGGTGGAAAAAGTCGATATGTGCATGCATCTTCAGTACCCGTTTATATCTCAAATTCAGGCTCAAAACACACGAAAATTCAATACTTTTGGGTCCCAGAAGTAATCTGTACATTCCTACTCAGTGCTAGAATGTTTTCAAGATACAGACCCAAAACATACTCAAAATCGATATTTTAGGTGCAAAAAGTCGATATGTGCATGCATCTTCAGTACCCGTTTATATGTCAAATTCCGGCTCGAAACACCCGAAAATTCGATATTTTTTAGTCGCAGAAGCGATCTGTACATGCGTACTCAGTGCTAGAATATTTTCAAAATATAGGCCCAAAACATGCTAAAAATCAATATTTTGGGTGCCAAAAGTCGATATGTGCATGCATCTTCTGTACCCGTTTATATCTTAAATTCAAGCTCAAAACACTCGAAAATTGGATATTTTTGTGTACCAGAAGCGGTCTGTACATGACTACTCCGTGTTAGAGTATTTTCAGAATACAGGCCCAAAACATGCTAAAAATCGATATTTTGGGTGCCCAAAGTCGATATGTGCATGCATCTTCTGTACCTGTTTATATCTCAAATTAAGGCTCATAACACCCAAAAATTCGATATTTTTGGGTCCCAGAAGCAATCTGTACATGCCTACTCCTTGCTAGTATGTTTTCAAGATACAGACCCAAAACATGCTCAAAATCGATATTTCAGGTGCAAAAAGTCGATATGTGCATGCATCTTCAGTACCCGTTTATATCTCAAATTCAGGTTCAAACACCCGAAAATTCGATATTTTTGGGTCCCAGAAGCGATCTGTACATGCCTACTCAGTGCTGGAATGTTTTCAAAATATAGGCTGAAAACATGCTAAAAATCGATATTTTAGGTGTCCAATGTCGATATGTGCATGCATCTTCGGTACCCGTTTATATCTCAAATTCAGGCTCAAAATACCCGAAAATTCGATATTTTTGGGTCCCAGAAGCGATATGTGCATGCCTACTCAGTGCTGGAATGTTTTCAAAATATAGGCACAAAACATGCTAAAAATCGATATTTTAGGTGTCTAAAGTAGATATGTGCATGCATCTTCTGTACCCGTTTATATCTTAAATTCAGGCTCAAAACACCCGAAAATTCGATATTTTTGGGTCCCAGAAGCTATCTGTACATGCCTACTCCGTGTTAGAGTATTTTCAAAATACAGGCCCAAAACATGCTGAAAATCGATATTTTAGGTGCACAAAGTCGATATGTGTATGCATCTTCTGTATCCGTTTATATCTTAAATTCAGGCTCAAAACCCCCGAAAATTCGATATTTTTGGGTCCCAGAAGCGATCTCTACATGCCTACTTAGTGCTAGAATATTTTCTAAATATAGGCCCAAAACGTGTTAAAAATCGATATTTTGGGTACCCAAAGTCGATATGTGCATGCATCTTCTGTACCCGTTTATATCTCAAATTCAGGCTCAAAACACCCGAAAATTCGATATTTTTGGGTCCCAGAAGCGATTTTTACATGCCTACTCTTTGCTAGAATGTTTTCAACATACAGACCCAAAACATGCTCAAAATCGATACTTTGGGTGCCCAAATTCGATATGTGCATGCATCTTCTGTACCCGTTTATATCCCAAATTCAGGCTCAAAACACCCGAAAATTCGATATTTTTGGGTCCCAGAAGCGATCTGTACACGCCTACTCCTTGCTAGAATGTATTCAAGATACAGACCCAAAACATGCTCAAAATCGATATTTTAGGTGCAAGAAGTCGATATGTGCATGCATCTTCAATACCGGTTTATATCTCAAATTCAGGCTCAAAACACCCGAAAATTCAATATTTTTCGTTCCCAGAAGCGATCTGTACATGCCTAATCAGTGCTGGAATGTTTTCAAAATATAGGCTCAAAAACATGATAAAAATCGATATTTTAAGTGTCTAAAGTCGATATGTTCATGTATCTTCTGTACCCGTTTATATCTCAAATTCAGGCTCAAAACACCCGAAAATTCGATATTTTTGGGTCCCAGAAGCGATCTGTATACGCCTACTCCTTGCTAGAATGTATTCAAGATACAGACCCAAAACATGCTCAAAATCGATATTTTAGGTGCAAAAAGTCGATATGTGCATGCATCTTCAGTACCCGTTTATATCTCAAATTCAGGCTCAAAACACACGAAAATTCAATACTTTTGGGTCCCAGAAGTAATTTGTACATTCCTACTCAGTGCTAGAATGTTTTCAAGATACAGACCCAAAACATGCTCAAAATCGATATTTTAGGTGCAAAAAGTCGATATGTGCATGCATCTTCAGTACCCGTTTATATCTGAAATTCAGGCTCAAAACACCCGAAAATTAAATATTTTTCGTTCCCAGAAGCAATCTGTACATGCCTACTCAGTGCTAGAATGTTTTCAAAATATAGGCTCAAAACATGCTAAAAATCGATATTTTAAGTGTCTAAAGTCGATATGTGCATGCCTCTTCTTTACCCGTTTATATCTCAAATTCAGGCTTAAAACCCTCGAAAATTCGATATTTTTGGGTCCCAGAAGCGATCTGTACATGCCTACTCTGTGTTAGAGTATTTTCAAAATGCAGGCCCAAAACATGCTGTAAATCGATATTTTAGGTGCCCAAAGTCAATAAGTGTATGCATCTTCTGTACCCTTTTATATCTCAAATTCAGGCTCAAAACACCCGAAAATTCGATATTTTTGGGTCCCAGAAGCAATATGAACATGTCTACTTAGTGCTAAAATATATTGAAGATATAGGCCCAAAACATGCTAAAAATCGATATTATAGATGCAAAAGTCGATATGTGCATGCATCTTCTGTACCCGTTTATATCTCAAATTCAGGCTCAAAACACCCGAAAATTCGATATTTTTGGGTCCCAGAAGCGATCTGTACATGCCTACTCAGTGCTAGAATATTTTCAAAATATAAGCCCAAAACATGCTAAAAATTAATATTTTGGGTGCCAAAAGTCGATATGTGCATGCATCTTCTGTACCCGTTTATATCTTAAATTCAAGCTCAAAACACTCGAAAATTGGATATTTTTGTGTCCCAGAAGCGATCTGTACATGACTACTCCGTGTTAGAGTATTTTCAGAATACAGGCTCAAAACATGCTAAAAATCGATATTTTGGGTGCCCAAAGTCGATATGTGCATGCAACTTCTGTACCTGTTTATATCTCAAATTAAGGCTCATAACACTCAAAAATTCAATATTTTTGGGTCCCAGAATCAATCTGTACATGCCTACTCCTTGCTAGTTTGTTTTCAAGATACAGACACAAAACATGCTCAAAATCGATATTTCAGGTGCAAAAAGTCGATATGTGCATGCATCTTCAGTACCCATTTATATCTCAAATTCAGGTTCAAATACCGGAAAATTCGATATTTTTGGTTCCCAGAAGCGATCTGTACATGCCTACTCCGTGTTAGAGTATTTTCAAAATACAGGCCCAAAACATGCTGGAAATCAATATTTTAGGTGCGCAAAGTCAATATGTGTATTCATCTTCTTTACCCGTTTAAATCCCAAATTCAGGCTCAAAACACTTGAAAATTCGATATTTTTGGGTCCCAGAAGCGATCTATATATGCTTACTCACTGCTAGAATATTTTCAAGATATACGCCCAAAACATGCTAGAAATCGATATTTTAGGTGCCCAAAGTCGATATGTGCTTGCATCTTCTGTACCCTTTTATATCTCAAATTCAGGCTCAAAACACACGAAAATTCGATATCTTTGTGTCCAGGAAGCAATCTGTACATGCCTACTCAGTGCTGGAATGTTTTCAAAATATAGGCTCAAAACATGCTAAAAATCGATATTTTAGGTGTCCAAAGTCGATATGTGCATGCATCTTCGGTACCCGTTTATATCTCAAATTCAGGCTCAAAACACCCGAAAATTCGATATTTTTGGGTCCCAGAAGCGATATGTGCATGCCTACACAGTGCTGGAATGTTTTCAAAATATAGGCTCAAAACATGCTAAAAATCGATTTTTTAGGTGTCTAAAGTAGATATGTGCATGCATCTTCTGTACCCGTTTATATCTCAAATTGAGGCTCAAAACACCCGAAAATTCGATATTTTTGGGTCCCAGAAGCGATCTGTACATGCCTACTTAGTGCTAGAATATTTTCTAAATATAGGCACAAAACGTGTTAAAAATCGATATTTTGGGTGCCCAAAGTCGATATGTGCATGCATCTTCTGTACCCGTTTATATCTCAAATTCTGGCTCAAAACACCCGAAAATTCGATATTTTTGGGTCCCAGAAGCGATCTGTACATGCCTACTCTGTATTAGAGTATTTTCAAAATAAAGCCCCAAAACATGCTGAAAATCGATAATTTAGGTGACCAAAGTCAATATGTGTATGAATCTTCTGTACCCGTTTATATCTCAAATTCAGGCTCAAAACCCCCGAAAATTCGATATTTTTGGGTTCCAGAAGTAATCTGTACATGCCTACTCAGTGCTAGAATATTTTCAAAATATAGGTCCAAAACATGCTAAAAATCGATTTTTTAAGTGTCTAAAGTCGATATGTTCATGCATCTTCTGTACCCGTTTATATCTCAAATTCATGCTCAAAACACTCGAAAATTCAATATTTTTGGGTCCCAGAAGCGATCTGTACATGCCTACTCCCTGTTAGAGTATTTTCAAAATACAGGCCCAAAACATGCTGAAAATCGATATTTTAGGTGCACAAAGTCGATATGTGTATGTATCTTCTGTATCTGTTTATATCCCAAATTCAGGCTCAAAACCCCCGAAAATTCGATATTTTTGGGTCCCAGAAGCGATCTGTACATGCCTACTTAGTGCTAGAATATTTTCAAAATATAGGCCCGAAACGTGCTAAAAATCGATACTTAGGGTGCCCATGGTCGATATGTGCATGCATCTTCTGTACCCGTTTATATCTCAAATTCAGGCTCAAAACACCCGAAAATTCGATATTTTTGGGTCCCAGAAGCGATCTGTACACGCCTACTCCTTGCTAAATTGTATTCAAGATACAGACCCAAAACATGCTCAAAATCGATGTTTTAGGTGCAAGAATTCGATATGTGCATGCATCTTCTGTACCCGTTTATATCTCAAATTCAGGCTCAAAACACCCGAAAATTCAATATTTTTGGGTCCCAGAAGCGATCTGTGCATGCCTACTCAGTGCTAGAATGTTTTCAAAATATAGGCTCAAAACATGCTAAAAATCAATATTTTGGGTGCCAAAAGTCGATATGTGCATGCATCTTCTGTACCCGTTTATATCTCAAATTCAAGCTCAAAACACCCGAAAATTCGATATTTTTTGGTCCCAGAAGCGATCTGTACATGCCTACTCAGTGCTAGAATATTTTCAAAATATAGGCCCAAATCATGCTAAAAATTAATATTTTGGGTGCCAAAAGTCGATATGTGCATGCATCTTCTGTACCCGTTTATATCTTAAATTCAAGCTCAAAACACTCGAAAAGTGGATATTTTTGGGTCCCAGAAGCGATCTGTACATGACTACTCCGTGTTAGAGTATTTTCAGAATACAGGCCCAAAACATGCTAAAAATCGATATTTTGGGTGCCCAAAGTCGATATGTGCATGCATCTTCTGTACCTGTTTATATCTCAAATTAAGGCTCATAACACTGAAAAATTCAATATTTTTGGGTCCCAGAAGCAATCTGTACATGCCTACTCCTTGCTAGTTTGTTTTCAAGATACAGACCCAAAACATGCTCAAAATCGATATTTCAGGTGCAAAAAGTCGATATGTGCATGCATCTTCAGTACCCGTTTATATCTCAAATTCAGGTTCAAACACCCGAAAATTCGATATTTTTGGGTCCCAGAAGCGATCTGTACATGCCTACTCTGTGTTAGAGTATTTTCAAAATAAAGCCCCAAAACATGCTGAAAATCGATAATTTAGGTGCAAAAGTCAATATGTGTATGAATCTTCTGTACCCGTTTATATCTCAAATTCTGGCTCAAAACCCCCGAAAATTCGATATTTTTGGGATCCAGAAGTAATCTGTACATGCCTACTCAGTGCTAGAATATTTTCAAAATATAGGTCCAAAACATGCTAAAAATCGATTTTTTAAGTGTCTAAAGTCGATATGTGCATGCATCTTATGTACCCGCTTATATCTCAAATTCAGGCTCAAAACACCCGAAAATTCAAAAAAATTTTGTTCCCAGAAGCGATCTGTACATTTCTACTCAGTGCTGGAATGTTTTCAAAATATAGGCTCAAAACATGATATAAATCGATATTTTAAGTGTCTAAAGTCGATATGTTCATGCATCTTCTGTACCCGTTTATATCTCAAATTCAGGCTCAAAACACTCGAAAATTCGATATTTTTTGGTCCCAGAAGCGATCTGTACATGCCTACTCCCTGTTAGAGTATTTTCAAAATACAGGCCCAAAACATGCTGAAAATCGATATTTTAGGTGCACAAAGTCGATATGTGTATGTATCTTCTGTATCTGTTTATATCCCAAATTCAGGCTCAAAACCCCCGAAAATTCGATATTTTTGGGTCCCAGGAGCGATCTGTACATGCCTACTTAGTACTAGAATATTTTCAAAATATAGGCCCGAAACGTGCTAAAAATCGATACTTAGGGTGCCCATGGTAGATATGTGCATGCATCTTCTGTACACGTTTATATCTCAAATTCAGGCTCAAAACACCCGAAAATTCGATATTTTTGGGTCCCAGAAGCGATCTGTACACGCCTACTCCTTGCTAGAATGTATTCAAGATACAGACCCAAAACATGCTCAAAATCGATATTTTAGGTGCAAGAATTCGATATGTGCATGCATCTTCTGTACCCGTTTATATCTCAAATTCTGGCTCAAAACACCCGAAAATTCAATATTTTTGGGTCCCAGAAGCGATCTGTACATGCCTACTCAGTGCTAGAATGTTTTCAAAATACAGGCCCAAAACATGCTAAAAATCAATATTTTGGGTGCCAAAAGTCGATATGTGCATGCATCTTCTGTACCCGTTTATATCTCAAATTCAGGCTCAAAACACCCGAAAATTCGATATTTTTTGGTCCCAGAAGCGATCTGTACATGCCTACTCAGTGCTAAAATATTTTCAAAACATAGGCCCAAAACATGCTAAAAATTAATATTTTGGGTGCCAAAAGTCGATATGTGCATGCATCTTCGGTACCCGTTTATATCTCAAATTCAGGCTCAAAACACCCGAAAATTCGATATTTTTGGGTCCCAGAAGCGATATGTGCATGCCTACACAGTGCTGGAATGTTTTCAAAATATAGGCTCAAAACATGCTAAAAATCGATATTTTAGGTGTCTAAAGTAGATATGTGCATGCATCTTCTGTACCCGTTTATATCTCAAATTGAAGCTCAAAACACCCGAAAATTCGATATTTTTGTGTCCCAGAAGCGATCTGTACATGACTACTCCGTGTTAGAGTATTTTCAGAATACAGGCCCAAAACATGCTAAAAATCGATATTTTGGGTGCCCAAAGTCGATATGTGCATGCATCTTCTGTACCTGTTTATATCTCAAATTAAGGCTCATAACACTCAAAAATTCAATATTTTTGGGTCCCAGAAGCAATCTGTACATGCCTACTCCTTGCTAGTTTGTTTTCAAGATACAGACCCAAAACATGCTCAAAATCGATATTTCAGGTGCAAAAAGTCGATATGTGCATGCATCTTCAGTACCCGTTTATATCTCAAATTCAGGTTCAAACGCCCGAAAATTCAATATTTTTGGGTCCCAGAAGCGATCTGTACATGCCTACTCAGTGCTGGAATGTTTTCAAAATATAGGCTCAAAACATGCTAAAAATAGATATTTTAGGTGTCCAAAGTCGATATGTGCATGCATCTTCGGTACCCGTTTATATCTCAAATTCAGGCTCAAAACACCCGAAAATTCGATATTTTTGGGTCCCAGAAGCGATATGTGCATGCCTACTCAGTGCTGGAATGTTTTCAAAATATAGGCTCAAAACATGCTAAAAATCGATATTTTAGGTGTCTAAAGTAGATATGTGCATGCTTCTTATGTACCCGTTTATATCTCAAATTGAGGCTCAAAACACCCGAAAATTCGATATTTTTGGGTCCCAGAAGCGATCTGTACATGCCTACTTAGTACTAGAATATTTTCTAAATATAGGCCCAAAACGTGTTAAAAATCGATATTTTGGGTGCCCAAAGTCGATATGTGCATGCATCTTCTGTACCCGTTTATATCTCAAATTCAGGCTCAAAACACCCGAAAATTCAAAAATTTTCGTTCCCAGAAGCGATCTGTACATGCCTACTCAGTGCTGGAATGTTTTCAAAATATAGGCTCAAAACATGATATAAATCGATATTTTAAGTGTCTAAAGTCGATATGTTCATGAATCTTTTGTAATCGTTTATATCTCAAATTCAGGCTCAAAACACCCAAAAATTCGATATTTTTGGGTCCCAGAAGCGATTTGTACATGCCTACTCTTTGCTAGAATGTTTTCAACATACAGACCCAAAACATGCTCAAAATCGATACTTTGGGTGCCCAAATTCGATATGTGCATGCATCTTCTGTACCCGTTTATATCTCAAATTCTGGCTCAAAACACCCGAAAATTCGATATTTTTGGGTCCCAGAAGCGATCTGTACATGCCTACTCTGTGTTAGAGTATTTTCAAAATAAAGCCCCAAAACATGCTGAAAATCGATAATTTAGGTGCCCAAAGTCAATATGTGTATGAATCTTCTGTACCCGTTTATATCTCAAATTCAGGCTCAAAACACCCGAAAATTCGATATTTTTGGGTTCCAGAAGTAATCTGTACATGCCTACTCAGTGCTAGAATATTTTCAAAATATAGGTCCAAAACATGCTAAAAATCGATTTTTTAAGTGTCTAAAGTCGATATGTGCATGCATCTTATGTACCCGCTTATATCTTAAATTCAGGCTCAAAACACTCGAAAATTGGATATTTTTGGGTCCCAGAAGCGATCTGTACATGACTACTCCGTGTTAGAGTTTTTTCAGAATACAGGCCCAAAACATGCTAAAAATCGATATTTTGGGTGCCATAAGTCGATATGTGCATGCATCTTCTGTACCTGTTTATATCTTAAATTAAGGCTCATAACACAAGAAAATTCAATATTTTTCTGTCCAAGAAACAATCTGTACATGCCTACTCCTTGCTAGTATGTTTTCAAGATACAGACCCAAAACATGCTCAAAATCGATATTTCAGGTGCAAAAAGTCGATATGTGCATGCATTTTCAATAAGCGTTTATATCTCAAATTAAGGTAAAAACACCCGAAAATTCAATATTTTTGGGTCCCAGAAGCGATCTGTACATGCCTACTCAGTGCTGGAATGTTTTCAAAATATAGGCTCAAAACATGCTAAAAATCTATATTTTAGGTGTCTAAAGTCGATATGTGCATGCATCTTATGTACCCGCTTATATCTTAAATTCAGGCTCAAAACACCCGAAAATTCAAAAAAATTTTGTTCTCAGAAGCGTTCTGTACATGCCTACTCAGTGCTGGAATGTTTTTTAAAAATATAGGCTCAAAACATGATATAAATCGATATTTTAAGTGTTTAAAGTCGATATGTTCATGCATCTTCTGTACCCGTTTATATCTCAAATTCAGGCTCAAAACACTCGAAAATTCAATATTTTTGGGTTCCAGAAGCGATCTGTACATGCCTACTCCCTGTTAGAGTATTTTCAAAATACAGGCCCAAAACATGCTGAAAATCGATATTTTAGGTGCACAAAGTCGATATGTGTATGTATCTTCTGTATCTGTTTATATCCCAAATTCAGGCTCAAAACCCCCGAAAATTCGATATTTTTGGGTCCCAGAAGCGAACTGTACATGCCTACTTAGTGCTAGAATATTTTCAAAATATAGGCCCGAAACGTGCTAAAAATCGATACTTAGGGTGCCCATGGTCGATATGTGCATGCATCTTCTGTACCCGTTTATATTTCAAATTCAGGCTCAAAACACCCGAAAATTCGATATTTTTGGGTCCCAGAAGCGATCTGTACACGCCTACTCCTTGCTAGAATGTATTCAAGATACAGACCTAAAACATGCTCAAAATCGATATTTTAGGTGCAAGAATTCGATATGTGCATGAATCTTCTGTACCCGTTTATATCTCAAATTCAGGCTCAAAACACCCGAAAATTCAATATTTTTGGGTCCCAGAAGCGATCTGTGCATGCCTACTCAGTGCTAGAATGTATTCAAAATATAGGCCCAAAACATGCTAAAAATCAATATTTTGGGTGCCAAAAGTCGATATGTGCATGCATCTTCTGTACCCGTTTATATCTTAAATTCAGGCTCAAAACACTCGAAAATTGGATATTTTTGGGTCCCAGAAGCGACCTGTACATGACTACTCCGTGTTAGAGTTTTTTCAGAATACAGGCCCAAAACATGCTAAAAATCGATATTTTGGGTGCCATAAGTCGATATCTGCATGCATCTTCTGTACCTGTTTATATCTCAAATTAAGGCTCATAACACAAGAAAATTCAATATTTTTCTGTCCAAGAAACAATCTGTACATGCCTACTCCTTGCTAGAATGTTTTCAAGATACAGACCCAAAACATGCTCAAAATCGATATTTCAGGTGCAAAAAGTGCATGCATTTTCAATAAGCGTTTATATCTCAAATTAAGGTAAAAACACCCGAAAATTCAATATTTTTGGGTCCCAGAAGCGATCTGTACATGACTACTCAGTGCTGGAATGTTTTCAAAATATAGGCTCAAAACATGCTAAAAATCTATATTTTAGGTGTCCAAAGTCGATATGTGCATGCATCTTCAGTATCCGTTTATATCTCAAATTCAGGCTCAAAACACCCGAATATTCGATATTTTTTAGTCCCAGAAGCTATCTGTGCATGCCTACTCAGTGCTAGAATGTTTTTAAAATATAGGCTCAAAACATGCTAAAAATCGATATTTTAGGTGTCTAAAGTCGATATGTGCATGCATCTTCTGTACCCGTTTATATCTCAAATTGAGGCTCAAAACACCCGAAAATTTGATATTTTTTGGTCCCAGAAGCGATCTGTACATGCCTACTCTGTGTTAGAGTATTTTCTAAATAAAGGCCCAAAACATGCTGAAAATCGATAATTTAGGTGCCCAAAGTCAATATGTGTATGCATCTTCTATACCCGTCTATATCTCAAATTCAGGCTCAAAACCCCCGAAAATTCGATATTTTTGGGTCCCAGAAGTAATCTGTACATGCCTACTCAGTGCTAGAATATTTTCAAAATATAGGTCCAAAACATGCTAAAAATCGATTTTTTAGGTGTCTAAAGTCGATATGTGCATGCATCTTCTGTACCCGTTTATATCTCAAATTCAGACTCAAAACACCAGAAAATTCAAAATTTTTAGTTCCCAAAAGCGATCTGTACATGCCTACTCAATGCTGGAATGTTTTCAAAATATAGGCTCAAAACATGATAAAAATCGATATTTTAAGTGTCTAAAGTCGATATGTACACGCATCTTCTGTACCCGTTTATATTTGAAATTCAGGCTCAAAACACCCGAAAATTCGATATTTTTGGGTCCCAGAAGCGATCTGTACATGCCTACTCTCTGTTAGAGTATTTTCAAAATACAGGCCCAAAACATGCCAAAAATCGATATTTTAGGTGCACATAGTCGATATGTGTATGCATCTTCTGTATCCGTTTATATCCCAAATTCAGACTCAAAACACCCGAAAATTCGATATTTTTGGGTCCCAGAAGCGATCTGGACATGCCTACTTAGTGCTAGAATATTTTCAAAATATAGGCCCAAAACGTGGTAAAATCGATACTTTGGGTGCCCAAAGTCGATATGTACATGCATCTTCTGTACCCGTTTATATCTCAAATTCTGGCTCAAAACCCCCGAAAATTCGATATTTTTGGGTCCCAGAAGCGATCTGTACACGCCTACTCCTTGTTAGAATGTATTCAAGATACAGACCCAAAACATGCTCAAAATCGATATTTTAGGTGCAAGAAGTCGATATGAGCATGCATCTTCAATACCGGTTTATATCTCAAATTCAGGCTCAAAACACCCGAAAATTCAATATTTTGCGTTCCCAGAAGCGATCTGTACATGCCTACTCAGTGCTGGAATGTTTTCAAAATATAGGCTCAAAACCATAATAAAAATTGATATTTTAAGTGTCTAAAGTCGATATGTTCATGTATCTTCTGTACCCGTTTATATCTCAAATTCAGGCTCAAAAGACCCGAAAATTCTATTTTTTTTTGTCCCATAAGCGATTTGTACATGCCTACTCTTTGCTAGAATGTTTTCAAGATACAGACCCAAAACATGCTCAAAATCGATATTTTAGGTGGAAAACGTCGATATGTGCATGCATCTTCAGTACCCGTTTATATCTCAAATTCAGGCTCAAAACCCCCGAAAATTCAATACTTTTGGGTCCCAGAAGTAATCTGTACATGCCTACTCAGTTCTAGAATGTTTTCAAGATACAGACCCAAAACATGCTCAAAATCGATATTTTAGGTGGAAAAAGTCGATATGTGCATGCATCTTCAGTACCCGTTTATATCTCAAATTCAGGCTCAAAACACCCTAAAATTCAATATTTTTTGGTCCCAGAATCAATCTGTACATGCCTACTCAGTGCTAGAATGTTTTCAAAATATAGGCTCAAAACATGCTAAAAATCGATATTTTAGGTGTCTAAAGTCGATATGTGCATGCCTCTTCTGTACCCGTTGATATCTCAAATTCAAGCTTAAAACACCCGAAAATTCGATATTTTTGGGTCCCAGAAGCGATCAGTACATGCCTACTCTGTGTTAGAGTATTTTCAAAATGCACGCCCAAAACATGCTGAAAATCGATATTTTAGGTGCCCAAAGTCAATAAGTGTATGCATCTTCTGTACCCTTTTATATCTCAAATTCAGGCTCAAAACACCCGAAAATTCGATATTTTTGGGTCCCAGAAGCAATATGAACATGTCTACTTAGTGCTAAAATATATTGAAGATATAGGCCCAAAACATGCTAAAAATCGATATTATAGGTGCAAATGTCGATATCTGCATGCATATTCTGTACCCGTTTATATCTCAAATTCAGGCTCAAAACACCCGAAAATTCGATATTTTTGGGTCCCAGAAGCGATCTGTACATGCCTACTCCGTGTTAGAGTATTTTCAAAATACAGACCCAAAACATGCTGAAAATCGATATTTTAGGTGCCCAAAGTCAATATGTGAATGCATCTTCTATACCCGTTTATATCCCAAATTCAAGCTCAAAACACCCAAAAATTCGATATTTTTTAGTCACAGAAGCGATCTGTGCATGCCTACTCCTTGCTAGAATATTTTCAAAATATAGGCCCAAAACATGCTAAAAATTAATATTTTGCGTGCCAAAAGTCGATATGTGCATGCATCTTCTGTACCCGTTTATATCTTCAATTCAGGCTCAAAACATTTGAAAATTGGATATTTTTGTGTCCCAGAAGCGATCTGTACATGACTACTCCGTGTTAGAGTATTTTCAGAATACAGGCCCAAAACATGCTAAAAATCGATATTTTGGGTGCCCGAAGTCGATATGTGCATGCATCTTCTGTACCTGTTTATATCTCAAATAAAGGCTCATGACACCCAAAAATTCAATATTTTTGGGTCCCAGAAGCAATCTGTACTTGCCTACTCCTTGTTAGTATGTTTTCAAGATACAGACCCAAAACATGCTCAAAATCGATATTTCAGGTGCAAAAAGTCGATATGTGCATGCATCTTCAGTACCCGTTTATATCTCAAATTCAGGTTCAAACAACCTTAAATTCAATATTTTTGGGTCCCAGAAGCGATCTGTACATGTCTACTCAGTGCTGGAATGTTTTCAAAATATAGGATCAAAACATGCTAAAAATCGATATGTTAGGTGTCCAAAGTCGATATGTGCATGCATCTTCGGTACCCGTTTATATCTCAAATTCAGGCTCAAAACACCCGAAAATTCGATATTTTTGGGTCCCAGAAGCGATATGTGCATGCCTACTCAGTGCTGGAATGTTTTCAAAATATAGGCTTAAAACATGCTAAAAATCGATATTTTAGGTGTCTAAAGTAGATATGTGCATGAATCTTCTGTACCCGTTTATATCTCAAATTCAGGCTCAAAACACCCGAAAATTCGATATTTTTGGGTCCCATAAGCGATCTGTACATGCCTACTCTGTGTTAGAGTATTTTCAAAATAAAGGCACAAAACATGCTGAAAATCGATAATTTAGGTGCCCAAAGTCAATATGTGTATGCATCTTCTATACCCGTCTATATCTCAAATTCAGGCTCAAAACATCCGAATATTCAAAATTTTTCGCTTCCTGAAGCGATCTGTACATGCCTACTCAGTGCTGGAATGTTTTCGAAATATAGGCTCAAACCATTGAAAAATCGATATTTTAGGTGTCCAAAGTCGATATGTGCATGCATCTTCGGTACCCGTTTATATCTCAAATTCAGGCTCAAAACACCCGAGAATTCGATATTTTTGGGTCCCAGAAGCGATCTGTACATGCCTACTCTCTGTTAGAGTATTTTCAAAATACAGGCCCAAAACATGCTGAAAATCGTTATTTTAGGTGCACATAGTCGATATGTGTATGCATCTTCTGTATCCGTTTATATCCCAAATTCTGGCTCAAAACACACGAAAATTCGATATTTTTGGGTCCCAGAAGCGATCTGTACATGCCTACTTAGTGCTAGAATATTTTCAAAATATAGGCCCAAAACGTGGTAAAAATCGATACTTTGGGTGCCCAAAGTCGATATGTACATGCATCTTCTGTACCCGTTTATATCCCAAATTCAGGCTCAAAACACTCGAAAATTCGATGTTTTGGGGTCCCAGAAGCGATCTGTACATGCCTACTCCTTGCTAGAATGTATTCAAGATACAGACCCAAAACATGCTCAAAATCGATATTTTAGGTGCAAGAAGTCGATATGTGCATGCATCTTCAATACCGGTTTATATCTCAAATTCAGGCTCAAAACACCCGAAAATTCAATATTTTTCGTTCCCAGAAGCGATCTGTACATGCCTACTCAGTGCTGGAATGCTTTCAGAATATAGGCTCAAAACATGATAAAAATCGATATTTTAAGTGTCTAAAGTCGATATGTTCATGTATCTTCTGTACCCGTTTATATCTCAAATTAAGGCTCAAAACACCCGAAAATTCGATATTTTTGGGTCCCAGAAGCGATTTGTACATGCCTACTCTTTGCTAGAATGTTTTCAAGATACAGACCCAAAACATGCTCAAAATCGATATTGTAGGTGAAAAAAGTCGATATGTGCATGCATCTTCAGTACCCGTTTATATCTCAAATTCAGGCTCAAAACACCCGAAAATTCAATATTTTTGGGTCCCAGAAGTAATCTGTACATGCCTACTCAGTGCTAGAATGTTTTCAAGATACAGACCCAAAACATGCTCAAAATCGATATTTTAGGTGCAAAAAGTCGATATGTGCATGCATCTTCAGTACCCGTTTATATCTCAAATTCAGGCTCAAAACACCCGAAAATTCGATCTTTTTTGGTCCCAGAAGCGATCTGTACATGCCTACTCAGTGCTAGAATGTTTTCAAAATATAGGCTCAAAACATGCTGAAAATCGATATTTTAGGTGCAAAAGTCGATATTTGCATGCATCTTCTGTACCCGTTTATATCTCAAATTAAGGCTCATAACACCCAAAAATTCAATATTTTTGGGTCCTAGAAGCAATCTGTACATGCCTACTCCTTGCTAGTATGTTTTCAGGATACAGACCCAAAACATGCTCAAAATCGATATTTCAGGTGCAAAAAGTCGATATGTGCATGCATCTTCAGTACCCGTTTATATCTCAAATTCAGGTTCAAACACCCTAAAATTCAATGTTTTTGGGTCCCAGAAGCGATCTGTACATGCCTACTCAGTGCTGGAATGTTTTCAAAATATAGGCTCAAAACATGCTAAAAATCGATATTTTAGGTGTCCAAAGTCGATATGTGCATGCTTCTTCAGTACCCGTTTATATCTCAAATTCAGGCTCAAAACACCCGAAAATTCGATATTTTTGGGTCTCAGAAGTGATCTGTGCATACCTACTCAGTGCTAGAATGTTTTAAAAATATAGGCTAAAAACATGCTAAAAATCGATATTTTAGGTGTCTAAAGTAGATATGTGCATGCATCTTCTGTACCCGTTTATATCTCAAATTCAGGCTCAAAACACCCGAAAATCCAAAATTTCCCGTTCCCTGAAGCGATCTGTACATGCCTACTCAGTGCTGGAATGTTTTCAAAATATAGGCCCAAAACATTAAAAAATCGATATTTGAAGTGTCCAAAGTCGATATGTTCATGCATCTTCTGTACCCGTTTATTCAGGCTCAAAACACTCGAAAATTCGATATTTTTGGGTCCCAGAAGCGATCTGTACATGCCTACTTAGTTCTAGAATATTTTCTAAATATAGGCCCAAAACGAGTTAAAAATCGATATTTTGGGTGCCCAAAGTCGATATGTGCATGCATCTTCTGTACCTTTTTATATCTCAAATTCAGGCTCAAAAAACCCGAAAATTCGATATTTTTGGGTCCCACAAGCGATCTGTACACGCCTACTCCTTGCTAGAATGTATTCAAGATACAGACCCAAAACATGCTCAAAATCGATATTTTAGGTGCAAGAAGTCGATATGTGGATACATCTTCTGTACCCGTTTATATCTCAAATTCAGGCTCAAAACACCTGAAAATTCAATATTTTTCGTTCCCAGAAGCGATCTGTACATGCCTACTCAGTGCTGGAATGTTTTAAAAATATAGGCTCAAAACATGATAAATATATATATTTTAAGTGTCTAAAGTCGATATGTTCATGTATCTTCTGTACCGTTTATATCTCAAATTCAGGCTCAAAACACCTAAAAATTCGATATTTTTGGGTCCCAGAAGCGATTTGTACATGCCTACTCTTTGATAGATCGTTTTCAAGATACAGACCCAAAACATGCTCAAAATCGATGTTTTAGGTGCAAAAAGTCGATATGTGCATGCATCTTCAGTACCCGTTTATATCTCAAATTCAGGCTCAAAACACCCGAAAATTCAATATTTTTGGGTCCCAGAAGCAATCTGTACATGCCTACTCCTTGCTAGAATGTTTTCAAAATATACGCCCAAAACATGCTAAAAATCGATATTTTAGGTGCAAAAAGTCGATTTGTGAATGCATCTTCTGTACCCGTTTATATCTCAAATTCAGGCTCAAAACACACGAAAATTCTATATTTTTGGGTCCCAGAAGCGATCTGTACATGCCTACTCCGTGTTAGAGTATTTTCAAAATACAAACTCAAAATATGCTCAAAATCGATATTTTGGGTGCCCAAAGTCAATATGTGCATGCATCTTCAGTACCCGTTTATATCTCAAATTCAGGCTCAAAACACCCGAAAATTCAATATTTTTCGTTCCCAGAAGCGATCTGTACATGCCTACTCAGTGCTAGAATGTTTTCAAAATATAGGCTCAAAACATGATAAAAATCGATATTTTTAGTGTTTAAAGTCGATATGTTCATGCATCTTCTGTACCCGTTTATATCTCAAATTCAGGTTCAAAACAACCGAAAATTCGATATTTTTGGGTCCCAGAAGCGATCTGTATATGCCTACTCCCTGTTAGAGTATTTTCAAAATACAGGCCCAAAACATGCTGAAAATCGATATTTTAGGTGCACAAAGTCAATATGTGTATGCATCTTCTGTACCCTTTTATATCTCAAATTCAGGCTCAAAACACCCGAAAATTCGATATTTTTGGGTCCCAGAAGCAATATGAACATGTTTACTTAGTGATAAAATATATTGAAGATATAGGCCCAAAACATGCTAAAAATCGATATTTTAGGTGCAAAAGTCGATATCTGCATGCATCTTCTGTACCCGTTTATATCTCAAATTAAGGCTCATAACACCCAAAAATTCAATATTTTTGGGTCTTAGAAGCAATCTGTACATGCCTACTCAGTGCTTGTATGTTTTCAGGATACAGACCCAAAACATGCTCAAAATCGATATTTCAGGTGCAAAAAGTCAAAATGTGCATGCATCTTCAGTACCCGTTTATATCTCAAATTCAGGTTCAAACACCCTAAAATTCAATGTTTTTGGGTCCCAGAAGCGATCTGTACATGCCTACTCAGTGCTGGAATGTTTTCAAAATATAGGCTCAAAACATGCTAAAAATCGATATTTTAGGTGTCCAAAGTCGATATGTGCATGCATCTTCAGTACCCGTTTATATCTCAAATTCAGGCTCAAAACACCCGAAAATTCGATATTTTTGGGTCCCAGAAGTGATCTGTGCATACCTACTCAGTGCTAGAATGTTTTCAAAATATAGGCTCAAAACATGCTAAAAATCTATATTTTAGGTGTCTAAAGTAGATATGTGCATGCATCTTCTGTACCCGTTTATATCTCAAATTCAGGCTCAAAACACCCGAAAATTCAAAATTTTCCGTTCATTGAAGCGATCTGTACATGCCTACTCAGTGCTGGAATGTTTTCAAAATATAGGCCCAAAACATTAAAAAATCGATATTTTAAGTGTCTAAAGTCGATATGTTCATGCATCTTCTGTACCCGTTTATTCAGGCTCAAAACACTCGAAAATTCGACATTTTTGGGTCCCAGAAGCGATCTGTACATGCCTACTCCGTGTTAGAGTATTTTCAAAATACAGGCCCAAAACAAGTTAAAAATCGATATTTTGGGTGCCCAAAGTCGATATGTGCATGCATCTTCTGTACCTTTTTATATCTCAAATTCAGGCTCAAAAAACCCGAAAATTCGATATTTTTGGGTCCCAGAAGCGATCTGTACACGCCTACTCCTTGCTAGAATGTATTCAAGATACAGACCCAAAACATGCTCAAAATCGATATTTTAGGTGCAAGAAGTCGATATGTGCATGCATCTTCTGTACCCGTTTATATCTCAAATTCAGGCTCAAAACACCTGAAAATTCAATATTTTTCGTTCCCAGAAGCGATCTGTACATGCCTACTCAGTGCTGGAATGTTTTCAAAATATAGGCTCAAAACATGATAAATATCGATATTTTAAGTGTCTAAAGTCGATATGTTCATGTATCTTCTGTCCCCGTTTATATCTCAAATTCAGGCTCAAAACACCTAAAAATTCGATATTTTTGGGTCCCAGAAGCGATTTGTACATGCCTACTCTTTGATAGATCGTTTTCAAGATACAGACCCAAAACATGCTCAAAATCAATGTTTTAGGTGCAAAAAGTCGATATGTGCATGCATCTTCAGTACCCGTTTATATCTCAAATTCAGGCTCAAAACACCCGAAAATTCAATATTTTTGGGTCCCAGAAGCAATCTGTACATGCCTACTCCTTGCTAAAATGTTTTCAAAATATACGCCCAAAACAGGCTAAAAATCGATATTTTAAGTGCAAAAAGTCGATTTGTGAATGCATCTTCTGTACCCGTTTATATCTCAAATTCAGGCTCAAAACACACGAAAATTCGATATTTTTGTTGTCCCAGAAGCGATCTGTACATGCCTACTCCGTGTTAGAGTATTTTCAAAATACAAACTCAAAATATGCTCAAAATCGATATTTTGGGTGCCCAAAGTCAATATGTGCATGCATCTTCAGTACCCGTTTATATCTCAAATTCAGGCTCAAAACACCCGAAAATTCAATATTTTCCGTTCCCAGAAGCGATCTGTACATGCCTACTCAGTGCTAGAATGTTTTCAAAATATAGGCTCAAAACATGATAAAAATCGATATTTTTAGTGTTTAAAGTCGATATGTTCATGCATCTTCTATACCCGTTTATATCTCAAATTCAGGTTCAAAACACCCGAAAATTCGATATTTTTGGGTCCCAGAAGCGATCTGTACATGCCTACTCCCTGTTAGAGTATTTTCAAAATACAGGCCCAAAACATGCTGAAAATCGATATTTTAGGTGCACAAAATCGATATGCGTATGCATCTTCTGTATCTATTTATATCCCAAATTCAGGCTCAAAACCCCCGAATATTCGATATTTTTGGGTCCCAGAAGCGATCTGTACATGCCTACTTAGTGCTAGAATATTTTCAAAATATAGGCCCAAAACGTGCTAAAAATCGATACTTTGGGTGCCCATGGTCGATATGTGCATGCATCTTCTGTACCCGTTTATATCTCAAATTCAGGCTCAAAACACCCGAAAATTCAATATTTTTCGTTCCCAGAAGCGATCTGTACATGCCTACTCAGTGCTGTAATGTTTTCAAAATATAGGCTCAAAACATGATAAAAATCGATATTTTAAGTGTCTAAAGTCGATATGTTCATGTATCTTCTGTACCCGTTTATATCTCAAATTCAGGCTCAAAACACCCGAAAATTCAATATTTTTAGGTCCCAGAATTGATCTGTGCATGCCTACTCAGTGCTAGAATGTTTTCAAAATATAGGCCCAAAACATGCTAAAAATCAATATTTTGGGTGCCAAAAGTCGATATGTGTATGCATCTTCTGTACCCGTTTATATCTTAAATTCAGGCTCAAAACACGCGAAAATTTAATATTTTTAGGTCCCAGAAGCGATCTGTGCATGCCTACTCAGTGCTAGAATGTTTTCAAAATATAGGCCCAAAACATGCTAAAAATCAATATTTTGGGTGCCAAAAGTCGATATGTGTATGCATCTTCTGTACCCGTTTATATCTTAAATTCAGGCTCAAAACACTCGAAAATTGGATATTTTTGGGTCCCAGAAGCGATCTGTACATGACTACTCCGTGTTACAGTATTTTCAGAATACAGGCCCAAAACATGCTAAAAATCGATATTTTGGGTGCCCAAAGTCGATATGTGCATGCATCTTCAGTACCTGTTTACATCTCAAATTAAGGCTCATAACACTCAAAAATTCAATATTTTTGGGTCCCAGAAGCAATCTGTCCATGCCTAGTCCTTGCTAGAATGTTTTCAAAATATACGCCCAAAACATGCTAAAAATCGATATTTTAGGTGCCCAAAGTCGATATGTGAATGTATCTTCTGTACCCGTTTATATCTCAAATTCAGGCTCAAAACACACGAAAATTCGATATTTTTGTGTCCCAGAAGCGATCTGTACATGACTACTCCGTGTTAGAGTATTTTCAGAATACAGGCCCAAAACATGCTGAAAATCGATATTTTATGTGTCCAAAGTCGATATGTGCATGCATCTTCGGTACCCGTTTATATCTCAAATTAAGGCTCATAACACCCAAAAATTCAATATTTTTGTGTCCCAGAAGCGATCTGTACATGCCTACTCCGTGTTAGAGTATTTTAAAAATACAAACTCAAAATATGCTCAAAATCGATATTTTGGGTGCCCAAAGTCAATATGTGCATGCATCTTCAGTACCCGTCTATATCTCAAATTCAGGCTCAAAACACCCGAAAATTCAATATTTTTCGTTCCCAGAAGCGATCTGTACATGCCTACTCAGTGCTAGAATGTTTTCAAAATATACGCTCAAAACATGATAAAAATCGATATTTTTAGTGTCTAAAGTCGATATGTTCATGCATCTTCTGTACCCGTTTATATCTCAAATTCAGGTTCAAAACACCCGAAAACTCGATATTTTTGGGTCCCAGAAGCGATCTGTACATGCCTACTCCCTGTTAGAGTATTTTCAAAATACAGGCCCAAAACATGCTGAAAATCGATATTTTAGGTGCACAAAATCGATATGCGTATGCATCTTCTGTATCTGTTTATATCCCAAATTCAGGCTCAAAACCCCGAATATTCGATATTTTTGGGTCCCAGAAGCGATCTGTACATGCCTACTTAGTGCTAGAATATTTTCAAAATATAGGCCCAAAACGTGCTAAAAATCGATACTTTGGCTGCCCATGGTCGATATGTGCATGCATCTTCAGTACCCGTTTATATCTCAAATTCAGGCTCAAAACACCCGAAAATTCGATATTTTTGGGTCCCAGAAGCCATCTGTACACGCCTACTCCCTGTTAGAGTATTTTCAAAATACAGGCCCAAAACATGCTGAAAATCGATATTTTAGGTGCACAAAGTCGATATGTGTATGCATCTTCTGTATCCGTTTATATCCCAAATTGATGCTCAAAACACCCGAAAATTCGATATTTTTGGGTCCAAGAAGCGATCTGTACATGCCTACTTAGTGCTAGAATATTTTCTAAATATAGGCCCAAAACGTTTTAAAAATCGATATTTTGGTTGCCCAAAGTCGATATGTGCATGTATCTTCTGAAACCGTTTATATCTTATATTCAGGCTCAAAACACCCGAAAATTCAAAAATTTTCGTTCACAGAAGCGATCTGTACATGCCTACTCAGTGCTGGAATGTTTTCAAAATATAGGCTCAAAACATGATAAAAATTGATATTTTAAGTGTATAAAGTCGATATGTTCATGCATCTTCTGTAATCGTTTATATCTCAAATTCAGGCTCAAAACACCCGAAAATTCGATATTTTTGGGTCCCAGAAGCGATCTGTACATGCCTACTCTATGTTAGAGTATTTTCAAAATACAGGCCCAAAACATGCAGAAATTCGATATTTTAGGTGCACATAGTCGATATGTGTATGCATCTTCTGTATCCGTTTATATCCCAAATTCAGGCTCAAAACACCCGAAAATTTGATATTTTTGGGTCCCAGAAGCGATCTGTACATGCCTACTTAGTGCTAGAATATTTTCAAAATATAGGCCCAAAACGTGGTATAAATCGATACTTTGTGTGCCCAAAGTCGATATGTGCATGCATCTTCTGTACCCATTTATATCTCTAATTCAGGCTCAAAACACTCGAAAATTCGATATTTTTGGGTCCCAGAAGCGATCTGTACACGCCTACTCCTTGCTAGAATGTATTCAAGATACAGACCCAAAACATGCTCAAAATCGATATTTTAGGTGCAAGAAGTCGATATGTTCATGAATCTTCTGTACCCGTTTATATCTCAAATTCAGGCTCAAAACACCCGAAAATTCAAAATTTTCCGTTCCCTGAAGCGATCTGTACATGCCTACTCAGTGCTGGAATGTTTTCAAAATATAGGCCCAAAACATTAAAAAATCGATATTTTAAGTGTCTAAAGTCGATATGTTCATGCATCTTCTGTACCCGTTTATTCAGGCTCAAAACACTCGAAAATTCGATATTTTTGGGTCCCAGAAGCGATCTGTACATGCCTACTCTATGTTAGAGTATTTTCAAAATACAGGCCCAAAACATGCAGAAATTCGATATTTTAGGTGCACATAGTCGATATGTGTATGCATCTTCTGTATCCGTTTATATCCCAAATTCATGCTCAAAACCCCCGAAAATTCGATATTTTTGGGTCCCAGAAGCGATTTGTACATGCCTACTTAGTTCTAGAATATTTTCTAAATATAGGCCCAAAACGAGTTAAAAATCGATATTTTGGGTGCTCAAAGTCGATATGTGCATGCATCTTCTGTACCTTTTTATATCTCAAATTCAGGCTCAAAAAACCCGAAAATTCGATATTTTTGGGTCCCAGAAGCGATCTGTACACGCCTACTCCTTGCTAGAATGTATTCAAGATACAGACCCAAAACATGCTCAAAATCGATATTTTAGGTGCAAGAAGTCGATATGTGCATGCATCTTCTGTACCCGTTTATATCTCAAATTCAGGCTCAAAACACCTGAAAATTCAATATTTTTCGTTCCCAGAAGCGATCTGTACATGCCTACTCAGTGCTGGAATGTTTTCAAAATATAGGCTCAAAACATGATAAATATCGATATTTTAAGTGTCTAAAGTCGATATGTTCATGTATCTTCTGTACCCGTTTATATCTCAAATTCAGGCTCAAAACACCTAAAAATTCGATATTTTTGGGTCCCAGAAGCGATTTGTACATGCCTACTCTTTGCTAGATCGTTTTCAAGATACAGATCCAAAACATGCTCAAAATCGATGTTTTAGGTGCAAAAAGTCGATATGTGCATGCATCTTCAGTACCCGTTTATATCTCAAATTCAGGCTCAAAACACCCGAAAATTCGATATTTTTGGGTCCCAGAAGCGATCTGTACATGCCTACTCCTTGCTAGAATGTTTTCAAAATATACGCCCAAAACATGCTAAAAATCGATATTTTAAGTGCAAAAAGTCGATTTGTGAATGCATCTTCTGTACCCGTTTATATATCAAATTCAGGCTCAAAACACACGAAAATTCGATATTTTTGGGTACCAGAAGCGATCTGTACATGCCTACTCCGTGTTAGAGTATTTTCAAAATACAAACTCAAAATATGCTCAAAATCGATATTTTGGGTGCCCAAAGTTAATATGTGCATGCATCTTCAGTACCCGTTTATATCTCAAATTCAGGCACAAAACACCCGAAAATTCAATATTTTTCGTTCCCAGAAGCGATCTGTACATGCCTACTCAGTGCTAGAATGTTTTCAAAATAAAGGCTCAAAACATGATAAAAATCGATATTTTTAGTGTTTAAAGTCGATATGTTCATGCATCTTCTGTACCCGTATATATCTCAAATTCAGGTTCAAAACACCCGAAAATTCGATATTTTTGGGTCACAGAAGCGATCTGTACATGCCTACTCCCTGTTAGAGTATTTTCAAAATACAGGCCCAAAACATGCTCAAAATCGATATTTTGGGTGCCCAAAGTCAATATGTGCATGCATCTTCAGTACCCGTTTATATCTCAAATTCAGGCTCAAAACACCCGAAAATTCAATATTTTTCGTTCCCAGAAGCGATCTGTACATGCCTACTCAGTGCTGTAATGTTTTCAAAATATAGGCTCAAAACATGATAAAAATCGATATTTTAAGTGTCTAAAGTCGATATGTTCATGTATCTTCTGTACCCGTTTATATCTCAAATTCAGGCTCAAAACACGCGAAAATTCAATATTTTTAGGTCCCAGAAGCGATCTGTGCATGCCTATTCAGTGCTAGAATGTTTTCAAAATATAGGCCCAAAACATGCTAAAAATCAATATTTTGGGTGAAAAAAGTCGATATGTGTATGCATCTTCTGTACCCGTTTATATCTTAAATTCAGGCTCAAAACACTCGAAAATTGGATATTTTTGGGTCCCAGAAGCGATCTGTACATGACTACTCCGTGTTACAGTATTTTCAGAATACAGGCCCAAAACATGCTAAAAATCGATATTTTGGTTGCCCAAAGTCGATATGTGCATGCATCTTCTGTACCTGTTTACATCTCAAATTAAGGCTCATAACACTCAAAAATTCAATATTTTTGGGTCCCAGAAGCAATCTGTACATGCCTAGTCCTTGCTAGAATGTTTTCAAAATATACGCCCAAAACATGCTGAAAATCGATATTTTAGGTGCAAAAAGTCGATATGTGAATGTATCTTCTGTACCCGTTTATATCTCAAATTCAGGCTCAAAACACACGAAAATTCGATATTTTTGTGTCCCAGAAGCGATCTGTACATGACTACTCCGTGTTAGAGTTTTTTCACTATACAGGCCCAAAACATGCTGAAAATCGATATTTTAGGTGTCCAAAGTCGATATGTGCATGCATCTTCGGTACCCGTTTATATCTCAAATTAAGGCTCATAACACCCAAAAATTCAATATTTTTGTGTCCCAAAAGCGATCTGTACATGCCTACTCCGTGTTAGAGTATTTTCAAAATACAAACTCAAAATATGCTCAAAATCGATATTTTGGGTGCCCAAAGTCAATATGTGCATGCATCTTCAATACCCGTCTATATCTCAAATTCAGGCTCAAAACACCCGAAAATTCAATATTTTTCGTTCCCAGAAGCGATCTGTACATGCCTACTCAGTGCTTGAATGTTTTCAAAATATACGCTCAAAACATGATAAAAATCGATATTTTTAGTGTCTAAAGTCGATATGTTCATGCATCTTCTGTACCCGTTTATATCTCAAATTCAGGTTCAAAACACCCGAAAACTCGATATTTTTGGGTCCCAGAAGTGATCTGTAAATGCCTACTTCCTGTTAGAGTATTTTCAAAATACAGGCCCAAAACATGCTGAAAATCGATATTTTAGGTGCACAAAATCGATATGCGTATGCATCTTCTGTATCTGTTTATATCCCAAATTCAGGCTCAAAACCCCCGAATATTCGATATTTTTGGGTCCCAGAAGCGATCTGTACATGCCTACTCAGTGCTAGAATGTTTTCAAAATATAGGCTCAAAACATGCTAAAAATCGATATTTTAGGTGTCTAAAGTCAAAATTTGCATGCCTCTTCTGTACCCGTTTATATCTCAAATTCAGGCTCAAAACACCCGAAAATTCGATATTTTTGGGTCCCAGAAGCGATCTGTACACGCCTACTCCTTGCTAGAATGTATTCAAGATACAGACCCAAAACATGCTCAAAATCGATATTTTAGGTGCAAGAAGTCGATATGTGCATGCATCTTCAGTACCCGTTTATATCTCAAATTCAGGCTCAAAACACCCGAAAAATCAATATTTTTCGTTCCCAGAAGCGATCTGTACATGCCTACTCAGTGCTAGAATATTTTCAAAATACAGGCCCAAAACATGCTAAAAATCAATATTTTGGGTGCCAAAAGTCGATATGTGCATGCATCTTCTGTACCCGTTTATATCTTAAATTTAGGCTTAAAACACTCGAAAATTGGATATTTTTGTGTCCCAGAAGCGATCTGTACATGACTACTCCGGGTTAGAGTATTTTCAGAATACTGGCCCAAAACATGCTAAAAATCGATATTTTGGGTGCCCAAAGTCGATAAGTGCATGCATCTTCTGTACCTGTTTATATCTCAAATTAAGGCTCATAACACCCAAAAATTCAATATTTTTGGGTCCCAGAAGCAATCTGTACATGCCTACTCCTTGTAATGTATGTTTTCAAGATACAGACCCAAAACATGCTCAAAATCGATATTTTAGGTGCAAGAAGTCGATATGTGCATGCATCTTCAATACCGGTTTATATCTCAAATTCAGGCTCAAAACACCCGAAAATTCAATATTTTTCGTTCCCAGAAGCGATCTGTACATGCCTACTCAGTGCTGGAATGCTTTCAAAATATAGGCTCAAAAACATGATAAAAATCGATATTTTAAGTGTCTAAAGTCGATATGTTCATGTATCTTCTGTACCCGTTTATATCTCAAATTCAGGCTCAAAACACCCGAAAATTCGATATTTCTGGGTCCAAGAAGCGATTTGTACATGCCTACTCTTTGCTAGAATGTTTTCAAGATACAGACCCAAAACATGCTCAAAATCGATATTTTAGGTGCAAAAAGTCAAAATGTGCATGCATCTTCAGTACCCGTTTATATCTCAAATTCAGGCTCAAAACACCCGAAAATTCAATATTTTTGGGTCCCAGAAGTAATCTGTACATGCCTACTCAGTGCTAGAATGTTATCAAGATACAGACCCAAAACATTCTCAAAATCGATATTTTAGGTGCAAAAAGTCGATATGTGCATGCATCTTCATTACCCGTTTATATCTCAAATTCAGGCTCAAAACACCCGAAAATTCGATATTTTTTGGTCCCAGAAGCGATCTGTACATGCCTACTCAGAGCTAGAATGTTTTCAAAATATAGGCTCAAAACATGCTAAAAATCGATATTTTAGGTGTCTAAAGTCGATATTTGCATGCCTCTTCTGTACCCGTTTATATCTCAAATTCAGGCTCAAAACACTCGAAAATTCGATATTTTTGGGTCCCAGAAGCGATCTGTACATGCCTACTCTGTGTTAGAGTATTTTCAAAATACAGGCCCAAAACATGCTGAAAATCGATATTTTAGGTGCACAAAGTCGATATGTGTATGCATCTTCTGTATCCGTTTATATCCCAAATTGATGCTCAAAACACCCGAAAATTCGATATTTTTGGGTCCCAGAAGCGATCTGTACATGCCTACTTAGTGCTAGAATATTTTCTAAATATAGGCCCAAAACGTTTTAAAAATCGATATTTTGGGTGCCCAAAGTCGATATGTGCATGCATTTTCTGAACCCGTTTATATCTTAAATTCAGGCTCAAAACACCCGAAAATTAAAAAATTTTCGTTCACAGAAGCGATCTGTACATGCCTACTCAGTGCTGGAATGTTTTCAAAATATAGGCTCAAAACATGATAAAAATCGATATTTTAAGTGTCTAAAGTCGATATGTTCATGCATCTTCTGTAATCGTTTATATCTCAAATTTAGGCTCAAAACACCCGAAAATTCGATATTTTTGGGTCCCAGAAGCGATCTGTACATGCCTACTCTCTGGTAGAGTATTTTCAAAATACAGGCCCAAAACATGCTGAAAATCAATATTTTAGGTGCACATAGTCGATATGTGTATTCATCTTCTGTATCCGTTTATATCCCAAATTCAGGCTCAAAACACCCGAAAGTTCGATATTTTTGAGTCCCAGAAGCGATCTGTACATGCCTACTTAGTGCTAGAATATTTTCAAAATATAGGCCCAAAACGTGGTAAAAATCGATACTTTGGGTGCCCAAAGTCGATATGTGCATGCATCTTCTGTACCCATTTATATCTCTAATTCAGGCTCAAAACACTCGAAAATTCGATATTTTTGGGTCCCAGAAGCGATCTGTACACGCCTACTCCTTGCTAGAATGTATTCAAGATACAGACCCAAAACATGCTCAAAATCGATATTTTAGGTGCAAGAAGTAGATATGTGCATGCATCTTCAATACCGGTTTATATCTCAAATTCAGGCTCAAAACACCCGAAAAATCAATATTTTTCGTTCCCAGAAGCGATCTGTACATGCCTACTCAGTGCTGAAATGCTTTCAAAATATAGGTTAAAAAACATGATAAAAATCGATATTTTAAGTGTCTAAAGTCGATATGTTCATGTATATTTTGTACCCGTTTATATCTCAAATTCAGGCTCAAAACACCCGAAAATTCGATATTTTTTCGTCCAAGAAGCGATTTGTACATGCCTACTCAGTGCTAGAATGTTTTCAAGATACAGACCCAAAACATGCTCAAAATCGATATTTTAGGTGCAAAATGTCAAAATGTGCATGCATCTTCAGTACCCGTTTATATCTCAAATTCAGGCTCAAAACACCCAAAAATTCAATATTTTTTGGTCCCAGAAGTAATCTGTACATGCCTACTCAGTGCTAGAATGTTTTCAAGATACAGACCCAAAACATGCTCAAAATCGATATTTTAGGTGCAAAAAGTCGATATGTGCATGCATCTTCATTACCCGTTTATATCTCAAATTCAGGCTCAAAACACCCGAAAATTCGATATTTTTTGGTCCCAGAAGCGATCTGTACATGCCAACTCAGTGCTAGAATGTTTTCAAAATATAGGCTCAAAACATGCTAAAAATCGATATTTTAGGTGTCTAAAGTCGATATTTGCATGCCTCTTCTGTACTCGTTTATATCTCAAATTCAGGCTCAAAACACCCGAAAATTCGATATTTTTGGGTCCCAGAAGCGATCTGTACATGCCTACTCTGTGTTAGAGTATTTTCAAAATACAGGCCCAAAACATGCTGAAAATCGATATTTTAGGTGCCCAAAGTCAATATGTGTATGTATCTTCTGTACCCTTTTATATCTCAAATTCAGGCTCAAAACACCCGAAAATTCGATATTTTTGGGTCCCAGAAGCAATATGAACATGTCTACTTAGTGCTAAAATATATTGGAGATATAGGCCCAAAACATGCTAAAAATCGATATTTTAGGTGCAAAAGTCGATATGTGCATGCATCTTCATTACCCGTTTATATCTCAAATTCAGGCTCAAAACACCCGAAAATTCGATATTTTTTGGTCCCAGAAGCGATCTGTACATGCCTACTCAGAGCTAGAATGTTTTCAAAATATAGGCTCAAAACATGCTAAAAATCGATATTTTAGGTGTCTAAAGTCGATATTTGCATGCCTCTTCTGTACCCGTTTATATCTCAAATTCAGGCTCAAAACACTCGAAAATTCGATATTTTTGGGTCCCAGAAGCGATCTGTACATGCCTACTCTGTGTTAGAGTATTTTCAAAATACAGGCCCAAAACATGCTGAAAATCGATATTTTAGGTGCACAAAGTCGATATGTGTATGCATCTTCTGTATCCGTTTATATCCCAAATTGATGCTCAAAACACCCGAAAATTCGATATTTTTGGGTCCCAGAAGCGATCTGTACATGCCTACTTAGTGCTAGAATATTTTCTAAATATAGGCCCAAAACGTTTTAAAAATCGATATTTTGGGTGCCCAAAGTCGATATGTGCATACATTTTCTGAACCCGTTTATATCTTAAATTCAGGCTCAAAACACCCGAAAATTAAAAAATTTTCGTTCACAGAAGCGATCTGTACATGCCTACTCAGTGCTGGAATGTTTTCAAAATATAGGCTCAAAACATGATAAAAATCGATATTTTAAGTGTCTAAAGTCGATATGTTCATGCATCTTCTGTAATCGTTTATATCTCAAATTTAGGCTCAAAACACCCGAAAATTCGATATTTTTGGGTCCCAGAAGCGATCTGTACATGCCTACTCTCTGGTAGAGTATTTTCAAAATACAGGCCCAAAACATGCTGAAAATCAATATTTTAGGTGCACATAGTCGATATGTGTATTCATCTTCTGTATCCGTTTATATCCCAAATTCAGGCTCAAAACACCCGAAAGTTCGATATTTTTGAGTCCCAGAAGCGATCTGTACATGCCTACTTAGTGCTAGAATATTTTCAAAATATAGGCCCAAAACGTGGTAAAAATCGATACTTTGGGTGCCCAAAGTCGATATATGCATGCATCTTCTGTACCCATTTATATCTCTAATTCAGGCTCAAAACACTCGAAAATTCGATATTTTTGGGTCCCAGAAGCGATCTGTACACGCCTACTCCTTGCTAGAATGTATTCAAGATACAGACCCAAAACATGCTCAAAATCGATATTTTAGGTGCAAGAAGTAAATATGTGCATGCATCTTCAATACCGGTTTATATCTCAAATTCAGGCTCAAAACACCCGAAAAATCAATATTTTTCGTTCCCAGAAGCGATCTGTACATGCCTACTCAGTGCTGAAATGCTTTCAAAATATAGGTTAAAAAACATGATAAAAATCGATATTTTAAGTGTCTAAAGTCGATATGTTCATGTATATTTTGTACCCGTTTATATCTCAAATTCAGGCTCAAAACACCCGAAAATTCGATATTTTTTCGTCCAAGAAGCGATTTGTACATGCCTACTCTTTGCTAGAATGTTTTCAAGATACAGACCCAAAACATGCTCAAAATCGATATTTTAGGTGCAAAATGTCAAAATGTGCATGCATCTTCAGTACCCGTTTATATCTCAAATTCAGGCTCAAAACACCCGAAAATTCAATATTTTTTGGTCCCAGAAGTAATCTGTACATGCCTACTCAGTGCTAGAATGTTTTCAAGATACAGACCCAAAACATGCTCAAAATCGATATTTTAGGTGCAAAAAGTCGATATGTGCATGCATCTTCATTACCCGTTTATATCTCAAATTCAGGCTCAAAACACCCGAAAATTCGATATTTTTTGGTCCCAGAAGCGATCTGTACATGCCAACTCAGTGCTAGAATGTTTTCAAAATATAGGCTCAAAACATGCTAAAAATCGATATTTTAGGTGTCTAAAGTCGATATTTGCATGCCTCTTCTGTACTCGTTTATATCTCAAATTCAGGCTCAAAACACCCGAAAATTCGATATTTTTGGGTCCCAGAAGCGATCTGTACATGCCTACTCTGTGTTAGAGTATTTTCAAAATACAGGCCCAAAACATGCTGAAAATCGATATTTTAGGTGCCCAAAGTCAATATGTGTATGTATCTTCTGTACCCTTTTATATCTCAAATTCAGGCTCAAAACACCCGAAAATTCGATATTTTTGGGTCCCAGAAGCAATATGAACATGTCTACTTAGTGCTAAAATATATTGGAGATATAGGCCCAAAACATGCTAAAAATCGATATTTTAGGTGCAACAGTCGATATCTGCATGCATCTTCTGTACCCGTTTATATCTCAAATTCAGGCTCAAAACACCCGAAAATTCGATATTTTTGGGTCCCAGAAGCGATCTGTACATGCCTACTCCGTGTTAGAGTATTTTCAAAATACAGGCCCAAAACATGCTGAAAATCGTTATTTTAGGTGCCCAAAGTCAATATGTGAATGCATCTTCTGTACCCGTTTATATCTTAAATTCAGGCTCAAAACACTCGTAAATTCAATATTTTTGAGTCCCAAAAGCGATCTGTACATGACTACTCCGTGTTAGAGTATTTTCAGAATACTGGCCCAAAACATGCTAAAAATCGATATTTTGGGTGCCCAAAGTCGATATGTGCATGCATCTTCTGTACCTGTTTATATCTCAAATTAAGGCTCATAACACCCAAAAATTCAATATTTTTGGGTCCCAGAAGCAATCTGTACATGCCTACTCCTTGCTAGTATGTTTTCAAGATACAGACCCAAAACATGCTCAAAATCGATATTTCAGGTGCAAAAAGTCGATATGTGCATGCATCTTCAGTACCCGTTTATATCTCAAATTCAGGTTCAAACACCCGAAAATTCAATATTTTTGGGTCCCAGAAGCGATCTGTACATGCCTACTCAGTGCTGGAATGTTTTCAAAATATAGGCTCAAAACATGCTAAAAATCGATATTTTAGGTGTCCAAAGTCGATATGTGCATCCATCTTCAGTACCCGTTTATATCTCAAATTCAGGCTCAAAACACCCGAAAATTCGATATTTTTGGGTCCCAGAAGCGATCTGTACATGCCTACTCAATGCTGGAATGTTTTCAAAATATAGGCTCAAAACATGCTAAAAATTGATATTTTAGGTGTCTAAATTCGATATGTTCATGCATCTTCTGAACCCGTTTATATTTAAAATTCAGGCTCAAAACACCCGAAAATTCGATATTTTTGGGTCCCAGAAGCGATCTGTACATGCCTACTCCCTGTTAGAGTATTTTCAAAATACAGGCCCAAAACATGCTGAAAATCGATATTTTAGGTGCACAAAGTCGATATGTGTATGCATCTTCTGTATCCGTTTATATCCCAAATTGATGCTCAAAACACCCGAAAATTCGATATTTTTGGGTCCCAGAAGCGATCTGTACATGCCTACTTAGTGCTAGAATATTTTCTAAATATAGGCCCAAAACGTGTTAAAAATCGATATTTTAGGTGCCCAAAGTCGATATGTGCATGCATCTTCTGTACCTGTTTATATCTCAAATTCAGGCTCAAAACACCGGAAAATTCGATATTTTTGGGTCCCAGAAGCGATCTGTACACGCCTACTCCTTGCTAGAATGTATTCAAGATACAGACCCAAAACATGCTCAAAATCGATATTTTAGGTGCAAGAAGTCGATATGTGCATGCATCTTCAGTACCCGTTTATATCTCAAATTCAGGCTCAAAACACCCGAAAAATCAATATTTTTCGTTCCCAGAAGCGATGTGTACATGCCTACTCAGTGCTAGAATATTTTCAAAATACAGGCCCAAAACATGCTAAAAATCAATATTTTGGGTGCCAAAAGTCGATATGTGCATGCATCTTCTGTACCCGTTTATATCTTAAATTTAGGCTTAAAACACTCGAAAATTGGATATTTTTGTGTCCCAGAAGCGATCTGTACATGACTACTCCGGGTTAGAGTATTTTCAGAATACTGGCCCAAAACATGCTAAAAATCGATATTTTGGGTGCCCAAAGTCGATATGTGCATGCATCTTCTGTACCTGTTTATATCTCAAATTCAGGTTCAAACACCCGAAAATTCAATATTTTTGGGTCCTAGAAGCGATCTGTGCATGCCTACTCAGTGCTAGAATTTTTTCAAAATATAGGCTCAAGACATGCTAAAAATCGATATTTTAGGTGTCTAAAGTAGATATGTGCATGCATCTTCTGTACCCGTTTATATCTCAAATTCAGGCTCAAAACACCCGAAAATTCAAAATTTTCCGTTCCCAGAAGCGATCTGTACATGCCTACTCAGTGCTGGAATGTTTTCAAAATATAGGCCCAAAACATTAAAAAATCAATATATTAAGTGTCTAAATTCGATATGTTCATGCATCTTCTGTACCCGTTTATGTTTAAAATTCAGGCTCAAAACACCCGAAAATTCGATATTTCTGGGTCCCAGAAGCGATCTGTACATGCCTACTCCCCGTTAGAGTATTTTCAAAATACAGGCCCAAAACATGCTGAAAATCGATATTTTAGGTGCAAAAAGTCGATATGTGCATGCATCTTCTGTACCTATTTATATCTCAAATTCAGGCTCAAAGCACCCGAAAATTCGATATTTTTGGGTCCCAGAAGTGATCTGTACACGCCTACTCCTTGCTAGAATGTATTTAAGATACAGACCCAAAACATGCTCAAAATCGATATTTTAGGTGCAAGAAGTCGATATGTGCATGCATCTTCAGTACCCGTTTATATCTCAAATTCAGACTCAGAACACCCGAAAATTCAATATTTTTCGTTCCCAGAAGCGATCTGTACATGCCTACTCAGTGCTGGAATGTTGTCAAAATATAGTCTCAAAACATGATAAAAATCGATATTTTTAGTGTCTAAAGTCGATATGTTCATGCATCTTCTGTACCCGTTTATATCACCAATTCAGGCTCAAAACCCCCGAAAATTCTATATTTTTGGGTCCCAGAAGCGATCTGTACATGCCTACTCTGTGTTAGAGTATTTTCAAAATGAAGGCCCAAAACATGCTGAAAATCGATATTTTAGGTGCCCAAAGTCAATATGTGTATGTATCTTCTGTACCCTTTTATATCTCAAATTCAGGCTCAAAACACCCGAAAATTCGATATTTTTGGGTCCCAGAAGCAATATGAACATGTCTACTTAGTGCTAAAATATATTGAAGATATAGGCCCAAAACATGCTAAAAATCGATATTTTAGGTGCAAAAGTCGATATCTGCAAGCATCTTCTGTACCCGTTTATATCTCAAATTCAGGCTCAAAACACCCGAAAATTCGATATTTTTGGGTCCCAGAAGCGATCTCTACATGCCTACTCCGTGTTAGAGTATTTTCATAATACAGGCCCAAAACATGCTGAAAATCGATATTTTAGGTGCCCAAAGTCAATATGTGAATGTATCTTCTGTACCCGTTTATATCCCAAATTCTGGCTCAGAACTCCCAAAAATTCGATATTTTTTGGTCGCAGAAGCGATCTGTACATGCCTACTCAGTGCTAGAATGTTTTCAAAATATAGGCTCAAAACATGCTAAAAATCGATATTTTAGGTGTCCAAAGTCGATATGTGCATCCATCTTCAGAACCCGTTTATATCTCAAATTCAGGCTCAAAACACCGAAAATTCGATATTTTTGGGTCCCAGAAGCGATCTGTGCATGCCTACTCAGTACTAGAATGTTTTCAAAATATAGGCTCAAAACATGCTAAAAATCGATATTTTAGGTGTCTAAAGTAGATATGTGCATGCATCTTAGGTACCCGTTTATATCTCAAATTCAGGCTCAAAACACCCGAAAATTCAAAATTTTCCGTTCCCTGAAACGATCTGTACATGCCTACTCAGTGCTGGAATGTTTTCAAAATATAGGCCCAAAACATTAAAAAATCGATATTTTAAGTGTCTAAATTCGATATGTTCATGCATCTTCTGTACCCGTTTATATTTAAAATTCAGGCTCAAAACACCCGAAAATTCGATATTTTTGGGTCCCAGAAGCGATCTGTACATGCCTACTCCCTGTTAGAGTATTTTCAAAATACAGGCCCAAAACATGCTGAAAATCGAAATTTTAGGTGCACAAAGTCGATATGTGCATGATTCTTCAGTACCCGTTTATATCTGAAATTCAGGCTCAAAACACCCGAAAATTCAATATTTTTCGTTCCCAGAAGCGCTCCGTACATGCCTACTTAGTGCTGGAATGTTTTTTAAATATAGGCTCAAAACATGATAATAATCGATATTTTTAGTGTCTAAAGTCGATATGTTCATGCATCTTCTGTACCCGTTTATATCACAAATTCAGGCTCAAAACACCCGAAAATTCGATATTTTTGGGTCCCAGAAGCGATCTGTACATGCCTACTCCCTGTTTGAGTATTTTCAAAATACAGGCCCAAAACATGCTGAAAATCGATATTTTAGGTGCAAGAAGTCGATATGTGCATGCATCTTCAGTACCCGTTTATATCTGAAATTCAGGCTCAAAACACCCGAAAATTCGATATTTTTCGTTCCCAGAAGCGATCTGTACATGCCTACTCATTGCTAGAATATTTTCTAAATATAGGCCCAAAACGTGTTAAAAATCGATATTTTAGGTGCCCAAAGTCGATATGTGCATGCATCTTCTGTTCCCGTTTACATCCCAAATTCAGGTTTAAAACACTCGAAAATTCGATATTTTTGTGTCCCAGAAGCGATCTGTACATGCCTACTCCTTGCTAGAATGTTTTCAAGATACAGACCCAAAACATGTTCAAAATCGATATTTTAGGTGCAAAAAGGCGATATGTGCATGCATCTTCAGTACCCGTTTATATCTCAAATTCAGGCTCAAAACACTCGTAAATTCAATATTTTTGGGTCCCATAAGCGATCTGTACATGCCTACTCAGTGCTGGAATATTTTCAAAATATTGGCACAAAACATGCTAAAAATCGATATTTTAGGTGTTCAAAGTCGATATCTGCAAGCATCTTCTGTACACGTTTACATCCCAAATTCAGGTTTAAAACACTCTAAAAATCGATATTTTTGGGTTCCAGAAGCGATCTGTACATGCCTACTCAGTGTTAGAATATTTTCAAAATGTAGGCCAAAAACATGCTCAAAATCAATATTTTGGGTGCCCAAAGTCGATATGTGCATGCATCTTCTCTACCCGTTTATATCTCAAAATCAGGCTCAAAACACCCGAAAATTCGATATTTTTGGGTCCCAGAAGCGATCTGTCCATGCCTACTCAGTGCTGGAATATTTTCAAAATATAGGCTTAAAACATGCTAAAAATCAATATTTTAAGTGTCTAAAGTCAATATGTGCATGCATCTAAAGTACCCGTTTATATCCCAAATTCAGGCTCGAAACACCCGAAAATCAATATTTTGGGGTCCCAGAAGCGATCTGTACATGCCTACTCAGTGCTAGAATGTTTTCAAAATATAGGCTCAAAACATGCTACAAATCGATATTTTAGGTGTCCAAAGTCGATATGTGCATGCATCTTCTGTACCCGTTTATATCTCAAATTCAGGCTCAAAACACCCGAAAATTGAAAAATTTCCGTTCCCTGAAGCGATCTGTACATGCCTACTCAGTGCTGGAATGTTTTCAAAATATAGGCCCAAAACATTAAAAATTCGATATTTTAAGTGTCTAAAGTCGATATGTGTATGCATCTTCTGTACCCGTTTATATTTAAAATTCAGGCTCAAATCACCCGAAAATTCGATATTTTTGGGTCCCTGAAGCGATCTGTACATGCCTACTTAGTGCTAGAATATTTTCTAAATATAGGCCCAAAACGTGTTAAAAATCGATATTTTGGGAGCCCAAAGTCGATATGTGCATTCATCTTTTGTACCTGTTTATATCTCAAATTCAGGCTCAAAACACCCGAAAAATCGATATTTTTGGGTCCCAGAAGCGATCTGTACACGCCTACTCCTTGCTAGAATGTATTCAAGATACAGACCCAAAACATGCTCAAAATCGATATTTTAGGTGCAAGAAGTCGATATGTGCATGATTCTTCAGTACCCGTTTATATCTCAAATTCAGGCTCAAAACACCCGAAAATTCAATATTTTTCGTTCCCAGAAGCTATCTGTACATGCCTACTTAGTGCTGGAATGTTTTTAAAATATAGGCTCAAAACATGATAATAATCGATATTTTTAGTGTCTAAAGTCGATATGTTCATGCATCTTCTGTACCCGTTTATAACACAAATTCAGGCTCAAAACACCCGAAAATTCGAGATTTTTGGGTCCCAGAAGCGATCTGTACATGCCTACTCCCTGTTTGAGTATTTTCAAAATACAGGCCCAAAACATGCTGAAAATCGATATTGTAGGTGCACAAAGTCAATATGTTTATGCATCTTCTGTATCCGTTTATATCCCAAATTCAGGCTCAAAATACCCGAAAATTCGATGTTTTTTGGTCCCAGAAGCGATTTGTACATGCCTACTTAGTGCTATAATATTTTCAAAATATAGGTCCAAAACGTGCTAAAAATCGATATTTTGGGTGCGCAAAGTCGATATGTGCTTGCATCTTCTGTATCCGTTTATATCCCAAATTCAGGTTTAAAACACTCGAAAATTCGATATTTTTGGGTCCCAGAAGCGATCTGTACATGCCTACTCCTTGCTAGAATGTTTTCAAGATACAGACCCAAAACAGGTTCAAAATCGATATTTTAGGTGCTAAAAGGCGATATGTGCATGCATCTTCAGAACCCGTTTATATCTCAAATTCAGGCTCAAAACACTCGTAAATTCAATATTTTTGGGTCCCAGAAGCGATCTGTACATGCCTACTCTGTACTAGAATATTTTCAAAATATTGGCAAAAAACATGCTCAAAATCGATATTTTAGGTGTCCAAAGTCGATTTGTGCAAGCATCTTCTGTACACGTTTCCATCCCAAATTAAGGTTTAAAACACTCTAAAAATCGATATTTTTGGGTTCCAGAAGCGATCTGTACATGCCTACTCAGTGCTAGAATGTTTTCAAAATGTAGGCCCAAAACATGCTCAAAATCGATATTTTGGGTTCCCAAAGTCGATATGTGCATGCATCTTCTGTACCCGTTTATATCTCAAAATCAGGCTCAGAACCCCCGAAAATTCGATATTTTTGGGTCCCAGAAGCGATCTGTCCATGCCTACTCAGTGCTGGAATATTTTCAAAATAGAGGCTTAAAACATGCTAAAAATCGATATTTTAAGTGTCTAAAGTCGATATGTGCATGCATCTAAAGTACCCGTTTATATCCCAAATTCAGGCTCAAACCACCCGAAAATTCAAAACTTTCCGTTCCATGAAGCGATCTGTACATGCCTACTCAGTGCAGGAATGTTTTCAAAATATAGGCCCAAAATATTAAAAAATCGATATTTTAAGTGTCTAAAGTCGATATGTTCATGCATCTTCTGTACCCGTTTATATTTAAAATTCAGTCTCAAAACACCCGAAAATTCGATATTTTTGGGTCCCAGAAGCGATCTGTACATGCCTACTCCCTGTTAGAGTATTTTCAAAATACAGGCCCAAAAGATGCTGAAAATCGATATTTTAGGTGCACAAAGTCGATATGTGTATACATCTTCTGTATCCTTTTATATCCCAAATTCAGGCTCAAAACCCACGAAAATTCGATATTTTTGGGTCCCAGAAGCGATCTGTCCATGCCTACTCAGTGCTGGAATATTTTCAAAATATAGGCTTAAAACATGCTAAAAATCGATATTTTAAGTGTCTAAAGTCGATATGTGCATGCACCTAAAGTACCCGTTTATATCCCAAATTCAGGCTCAAAACACCCGAAAATCAATATTTTGGGGTCCCAAAAGCGATCTGTGCATGCCTACTCAGTGCTAGAATTTTTTCAAAATATAGGCTCAAAACATGCTAAAAATCGATATTTTAGTTGTCCAAAGTCGATATGTGCATGGTTCTTCTGTACCCGTTTATATCTCAAATTCAGGCTCAAAACACCCGAAAATTCAAAACTTTCCGTTACCTGAAGCGATCTGTACATGCCTACTCAGTGCTGGAATGTTTTCAAAATATAGGCCCAAAACATTAAAAAATCGATATTTTAAGTGTCTAAAGTCGATATGTTCATGCATCTTCTGTACCCGTTTATATTTAAAATTCAGGCTCAAAACACCCGAAAATTCGATATTTTTGGGTCCCTGAAGCGATTTGTACATGCCTACTCCCTGTTAGAGTATTTTCAAAATACAGGCCCAAAACATGCTGAAAATCGATATTTTAGGTGCACAAAGTCGATTTGTGTATGCATCTTCTGTATCCGTTTATATCCCAAATTCAGGCTCAAATCACCCGAAAATTCGATATTTTTGGGTCCCAGAAGCGATCTGTACATGCCTACTTAGTGCTAGAATATTTTCAAAATATAGGCCCAAAACGTGTTAAAAATCGATATTTTGGGTGCCCAAAGTCGATATGTGCATGCATCTTCTGTACCCGTTTACATCCCAAATTCAGGTTTAAAACACTCGAAAATTCGATATTTTTGGGTCCCAGAAGCGATCTGTACATGCCTAATCCTTGCTAGAATGTTTTCAAGATACAGACCCAAAACATGTTCAAAATCGATATTTTAGGTGCAAAAAGGCGATATGTGCATGCATCTTCAGTACACGTTTATATCTCAAATTCAGGCTCAAAACACTCGTAAATACAATATTTTTGGGTCCCAGAAGCGATCTGTACATGCATACTCTGTGCTAGAATATTTTCAAAATATTGGCACAAAACATGCTAAAAATCGATATTTTATTTGTCCAAAGTCGATATGTGCAAGCATCTTCTGTACACGTTTACATCCCAAATTCAGGTTTAAAACACTCTAAAAATCGATATTTTTGGGTTCCTGAAGCGATCTGTACATGCCTACTCAGTGCTAGAATATTTTCAAAATGTAGGCCCAAAACATGCTCAAAATCGATATTTTGGGTGCCCAAAGTCGATATGTGCATGCATCTTCTGTACCCGTTTATATCTCAAAATCAGGCTCAAAACACCCGAAAATTCGATATTTTTAGGTCCCAGAAGCGATCAGTCCATGCCTACTCAGTGCTGGAATATTTTCAAAATATAGGCTCAAAACATGCTAAAAATCGATATTTTAAGTGTCTAAAGTCGATATGTGCATGCATCTAAAGTACCCGTTTATATCCCAAATTCAGGCTCAAAACACCCAAAAATCAATATTTTGGGGTCCCAGAAGCGATCTGTGCATGCCTACTCAGTGCTAGAATGTTTTCAAAATATAGGATCAAAACATGCTAAAAATCGATATTTTAGGTGTCCAAAGTCGATATGTGCATGGATCTTCTGTACCCGTTTATATCTCAAATTCAGGCACAAAACACCCGAAAATTCAAAACTTTCTGTTCCCTGAAGCGATCTGTACATGCCTACTCAGTGCTGGAATGTTTTTTAAAATATAAGCCCAAACCATTAAAAAATCGATATTTTAAGTGTCTAAAGTCGATATGTTCATGCATCTTCTGTACCCGTTTATATTTAAAATTCAGGCTCAAAACACCCGAAAATTCGATATTTTTGGGTGCCAGAAGCGATCTGTACATGCCTACTCCCTGTTAGAGTATTTTCAAAATACAGGCCCGAAACATGCTGAAAATCGATATTTTAGGTGCCCAAAGTCGATATGTGTATGCATCTTCTGTATCCGTTTATATCCCAAATTCAGGCTCAAATTACCCGAAAATTCGATATTTTTGGGTCCCAGGAGCGATCTGTACATGCCTACTTAGTGCTAGAATATTTTCTAAATATAGGCTCAAAACATGCTAAAAATCGATATTTTAAGTGTCTAAAGACGATATGTTGATGCATCTTCTGTACCCGTTTACATCTCAAATTCAGCCTCAAAACACCCGAAAATTCGATATTTTTGGGTCCCAGAAGCGATGTGTACATGCCTACTCCTTGCTGGAATGTTTTCAAGATACAGACCCAAAACATGCTCAAAATCGATATTTTAGGTGTCTAAAGTCGATATGTGCATGCATCTTCTGTACTCGTTTATATCTCAAATTCAGGCTCAAAACACCGGAAAATTCGATATTTTTGGGTCCCAGAAGCAATCTGTACATACTTACTCAGTGCTAGAATATTTTCAAAATATAGGCCCAGAACATGCTAAAAATCGATATTTTGGGTGCCAAAAGTCGATATGTGCATGCATCTTCTGTACCCGTTTATATCTTAAATTCAGGCTCAAAACACTCTAAAATTCGATAATTTTAGGTACCAGAAGCGACCTGTACATGCCTACTCCGTGTTAGAGTATTTTCAAAATACAGGCCCAAAACATGCTCAAAATCAATATTTTAGGTGCAAAAAGTCGATATGTGCATGCATCTTCAGTACCCGTTTATATCTCAAATTCTGGCTCAAAACACCAGAAAATTCAACATTTTTGGGTCTCAGAAGCGATCTGTACATGCCTACTCCGTGTTAGAGTATTTTCAATATACAGGCCCAAAACATGCTGAAAATCGATATTTTAGGTGCCCAAAGTCAATATGTGTATGCATCTTCTGTACCCGTTTATTTTCCAAATTCAGGCTCAAAAAACCCGAAAATTCGATATTTTTTGGTCCCGGAAGCGATCTGTACATGCCTACTCAGTGTTAGAATGTTTTTAAACTATAGGCTCAAAACATGCTAAAAATCGATATTTTAGGTGTCCAAAGTCAATATGTGCATGCATCTTCTGTACCCGTTTATATCTCAAATTTTGGCTCAAAACACCGGAAAATTCGATATTTTTGGTTCCCAGAAGCGATCTATACATGCCTACTCTGTGTTAGAGTATTTTCAAAGTAGAGGCACAAAACATGCTGAAAATCAATATTTTATGTGCCCAAAGTGAATATGTGTATTCATCTTCTGTACCCGTTTATATCCCAAATTCAGGCTCAAAACACCCGAAAATTCGATATTTTTGGGTCCCAGAAGCGATCTATATATGCCAACTCAGTGCTAGAATATTTTCATGATATACGCCCATAACATGCTAGAAATCGATATTTTAGGTGCCCAAAGTCGATATGTGCATGCATCTTCTGTACCCGTTTATATCCCAAATTCTGGCTCAAAACACCCGAAAGTTCGATATTTTTTTTGTCCCAGAAGCGATCTGTACATGCCTACTCAGTGTTAGAATGTTTTCAAAATATAGGCTCAAAACATGCTAAAAATCGATATTTTAGGTGTCCAAAATCGATATGTGCATGCATCTTCTGTACCCGTTTATATCTCAAATTCTGGCTCAAAACACCCGAAAATTCGATATTTTTGGGTCCCAGAAGCGATGTGTACATGCCTACTCCTTGCTGGAATGTTTTCAAGATACAGACCCAAAACATGCTTAAAATCGATATTTTAGGTGTCTAAAGTCGATATGTGCATGCATCTTCTGTACTCGTTTATATCTCAAATTCAGGCTCAAAACACCCGAAAATTCGATATTTTTGGGTCCCAGAAGCGATCTGTACATGACTACTCTGTGTTAGAGTATTTTCAAAATACAGGCCTAAAACATGCTGAAAATCGATATTTTAGGTGCCCAAAGTCAATATATGTATGCATCTTCTGTACCCGTTTATATCTCAAATTCAGGCTCAAAACCACCGAAAATTCGATATTTTTTGGTTCCAGAAGCAATCTGTACATACCTACTCAGTGCTAGAATATTTTCAAAATATAGGCCCAGAACATGCTAAAAATCGATATTTTGGGTGCCAAAAGTCGATATGTGCATGCATCTTCTGTACCCGTTTATATCTTAAATTCAGGATCAAAACACTCTAAAATTCGATAATTTTGGGTTCCAGAAGCAGTCTGCACATGCCTTCTCAGTGCTAGAATATTTTCAAGATGTAGGCCCAAAACATACTCAAAATCGATATTTTGGGTGCCCAAAGTCGATATGTGCATGAATCTTCTGTACCCGTTTATATCTCAAATTCAGGCTCAAAACTCCCGAAAATTCGATATTTTTGGGTCCCAGAAGCGATCTGTACATGCCTACTTCGTGTTAGAGTATTTTCAATATACAGGCCCAAAACATGCTGAAAATCAATATTTTAGGTGCCCAAAGTCAATATGTGTATGCATCTTCTGTACCCGTTTATTTCCCAAATTCAGGCTCAAAACACCCGAAAATTCGATATTTTTGGGTCCCAGAAGGGATCTGTACATACCTACTGAGTGCTAAAATATATTGAAGTTATGGGGCCAAAACATGCTAAAAATCGATATTTTAGGTGTCCAAAGTCGATATGTGCATGCATCTTTTGTACCCGTTTATATCTCAAATTCAGGCTCAAAACACCCGAAAATTCGATATTTTTTGGTCCCAGAAGCAATCTGTACATGCCTACTCCGTGGTAGAGTATTTTCAATATACAGGCCCAAAACATGCTGTAAATCGATATTTTAGTTGCCCAAAGACAATATGTGTATGCATCTTCTGTACCCGTTTATATCCCAAATTCAGGCTCAAAACACCTGTAAATTCAATATTCTTGGGTCCCAGAAGCGATCTGAACATGCCTACTCAGTGCTAGAATGTTTTCAAAATATAGGCTCAAAACAGGCTAAAAATCGATATTTTAGGTGTCCAAACTCGATATGTGCATGCATCTTCTGTACCCGTTTACATACCAAATTCAGGTTTAAAAAACTCTAAAATTCGATATTTTTGGGTCCCAGAAGCGATCTGTACATGCCTACTCTGTGTTAGAGTATTTTCAATATACATGCCCAAAGCATGCTGAAAATCTATATTTTAGGTTCCTAAAGTCAATATGGGTATGCATCTTCTGTACCCGTTTATATCTCAAATTCAGGCTCAAAAAACCCGAAAATTCGATATTTTTGGGTCCCAGAAGCGATCTGTACATGCCTACTCCTTGCTAGAATGTTTTCAAGATACAGACCCAAAACATGCTCAAAATCGATATTTTAGGTGTAAAAGGTCGATATGTGATGCATCTTCAGTAACCGTTTATATCTCAAATTCAGGCTCAAAACACCCAAAAAATCAATATTTTTTTGTCCCAAAAGCGATCTGTACATACCTACTCAGTGCTTGAATGCTTTCAAAATATAGGCTCAAAACATGCTTAAAATCGATATTTTAGGTGTCTAAAGTCGATATGTGCATGAATCTTCTGTACCCGTTTATATCTCGAATTCAGGCTCAAAACACATGAAAATTCGATATTTTTGGGTCCCAGAAGCGATCTGTACATGCCTACTCTGTGTTAGAGTATTTTCAAAATAGAGGCCCAAAACATGATGAAAATCGATATTTTAGGTGCCCAAAGTCAATATATGTATGCATCATCTGTACCCGTTTATATCCCAAATTCAGGCTCAAAACACCCGAAAATTCGATATTTTTGGGTCCCAGAAGCGATCTGTACATGCCTACTTAGTGATAGAATTTTTTAAATTTATGGGCCCAAATCATGCTAAAAATCGATATTTTAGGTGCCCAAAGTCGATATGTGCATGCATCTTCTGTACCCGTTTATATCTCAAATTGAGTCTCAAAACACCCGAAAATTCGATATTTTTGGGTCCCAGAAGCGATCTGTACATGCCTACTCCGTGTTAGAGTACTTTCAAAATACAGGCTCAAATTATGCTCAAAATCGATATTTTAGGGGCCCAAAGTCAATATGTGCATGCATATTCTTTACCCGTTTATATCCCAAATTCAGGTTCAAAACACTCTAAAATTCGATATTTTTGGGTTCCAGAAGCGATCTGTACATGCCTACTCAGTGCTAGAATATTTTCAAAATATAGGCTCAAAACATGCTAAAAATCGATATTTTAGGTGTCCAAAGTCGATATGTGAATGTATCTTCTGTACCCGTTTACATCCCAAATTCAGGTTTAAAACACTTTAAAATTCAATATTTTTGGGTTCCAGAAGCAGTATGCACATGCCTTCTCAGTGCTAGAATACTTTCAAAATGTAGGCCCAAAACATGCTCAAAATCGATATTTTGTGTGACCAAAGTCGATATGTGCATGCATCTTCTGTACCCGTTTATATCTCAAATTCAGGCTCAAAACACCCGAAAATTCGATATTTTTGGGTCCCAGAAGCGATCTGTACATGCCTACTCCGTGCTACAGTATTTTCAATATACAGGCCCAAAACATGCTGAAAATCGATATTTTAGGTGCAAAAAGTCGATATGTGCATGCATCTTCAGTACCCGTTTATATCTCAAATTCAGGCTCAAAACACCAAAAAATTCAACATTTTTGGGTCCCAGAAGCGATCTGTACATGCCTACTCAGTGCTAGACTGTTTTCAAAATATAGGCTCAAAACATGCTAAAAATCGATATTTAATGTTTCCAAAGTCGATATGTGCATGCATCATCTGTACCCGTTTATATCTCAAATTCAGGCTCAAAACACCCGAAAATTCGATATTTTTTAGTCCCAGAAGCGATCTGTACATGCCTACTCATTGCTAGAATTTTTTCAAAATATGGGCCCAAAACATGCTAAAAATCGATATTTTAAGTGCAAAAGGTCGATATGTTCATGCATCTTCTTTACCCGTTTATGTCTCAAATTCAGGCTCAAAACACCGGAAAATTCGATATTTTTGGTTCCCAGAAGCGATCTGTACATGCCTACTCCGTGTTAGAGTATTTTCATAATACAGGCACAAAACAAGCTCAAAATCGATATTTTAGGTGCCCAAAGTCGATATGTGCATGCATCTTCAGTACCCGTTTATATCTCAAATTCAGGCTCAAAACACCCGAAAATTCAATATTTTTGGGTCCCAGAAGCGATCTGTACATGCCTACTCAGTGCTAGAATTTTTTCGAAATATGGGCCCAAAACATGCTAAAAATCGATATTTTAGGTGCCCAAAGTCAATATGTGCATGCATCTTCTGTACCCGTTTATATCTCAAATTCAGGCTCAAAAAACCCGAAAATTCGATATTTTTGGGTCCCAGAAGCGATCTGTACATGCCTACTCCTTGCTAGAATGTTTTCAAGATACAGACCCAAAACATGCTCAAAATCGATATTTTAGGTGTAAAAGGTCGATATGTGCATGCATCTTCAGTAACTGTTTATATCTCAAATTCAGACTCAAAACACCCAAAAATCGATAATTTTTTGTCCCAGAAGCGATCTGTACATACATACTCAGTGCTAGAATGTTTTCAAAATATAGGCTCAAAACATGCTTAAAATCGATATTTTAGGTATCTAAAGTCGATATGTGCATGAATCTTCTGTACCCGTTTATATCTCGAATTCAGGCTCAAAACACCCGAAAATTCGATATTTTTGGGTCCCAGAAGCGATCTGTACATGCCTACTTTGTGTTAGAGTATTTTCAAAATACAGGCCCAAAACATGATGAAAATCGATATTTTAGGTGCCCAAAGTCAATATATGTATGCATCATCTGTACCCGTTTATATCCCAAATTCCGGCTCAAAACACTCGAAAATTCGATATTTTTGGATCCCTGAAGCGATCTGTACATGACTACTCCGTGTTAGAGTATTTTCAAAATACAGGCCAAAAACATGCTCAAAATCGATATTTTGGGTGCCCAAAGTCGATATGTGCATGCATCTTCTGTACCCGTTTATATCTAAAATTCAGGCTCAAAACACCCGAAAATTCGAAATTTTTGGGTCCCAGAAGCGATCTGTATATGCCTACTCCGTGGTAGAGTAATTTTAATATACAGGCCCAAAAGATGCTGAAAATCGATATTTTAGTTGCCCAAAGTCAATATGTGTATGCATCTTCTGTACCCGTTTATATCCCAAATTCAGGCTCAAAACACCAGAAAATTCGATATTTTTGGGTCCCAGAAGCGATCTGTACATGCCTACTTAGTGCTAGAATTTTTTAAATTTATGGGCCCAAATCATGCTAAAAATCGATATTTTAGGTGCCCAAAGTCGATATGTGCATGCATCTTCTGTACCCGTTTATATTTCAAATTCAGGCTCAAAACACCCGAAAATTCGATATTTTTGGGTCCCAGAAGCGATCTGTACATGCCTACTCCGTGTTAGAGTATTTTCAAAATACAGGCCTAAAACATGCTGAAAATCAATATTTTAGGTGCCCAAAGTCGATATGTGCATGCATCTTCTGTACCCGTTTATATCTCAAATTCAGGTTCAGAACACCCGAAAATTCGATATTTTTGGGTCCCAGAAGCGATCTGTACATGCCTACTCCGTGTTAGAGTATTTTCAATATACAGGCACAAAACATGCTGAAAATCGATATTTTGGGTGCCAAAAGTCGATATGTGCATGCATCTTCTGTACCCGTTTATATCTTAAATTCAAGCTCAAAACACCCGAAAATTCGATATTTTTGGGTCCCAGAAGCGATCTATATATGCCTACTCAGTGCTAGAATATTTTCATGATATACGCCCATAACATGCTAGAAATCGATATTTTAGGTGCCCAAAGTCGATATGTGCATGCATCTTCTGTACCCGTTTATATCCCAAATTCAGGCTCAAAACACCCGAAAATTCGATATTTTTTTTGTCCCAGAAGCGATCTGTACATGCCTACTCAGTGTTAGAATGTTTTCAAAATATAGGCTCAAAACATGCTAAAAATCGATATTTTAGGTGTCCAAAATCGATATGTGCATGCATCTTCTGTACCCGTTTATATCTCAAATTCAAGCTCAAAACACCCGAAAATTCGATATTTTTGGGTCCCAGAAGCGATGTGTACATGCCTACTCCTTGCTGGAATGTTTTCAAGATACAGACCCAAAACATGCTTAAAATCGATATTTTAGGTGTCTAAAGTCGATATGTGCATGCATCTTCTGTACTCGTTTATATCTCAAATTCAGGCTCAAAACACCCGAAAATTCGATATTTTTGGGTCCCAGAAGCGATGTGTACATGCCTACTCTGTGTTAGAGTATTTTCAAAATACAGGCCCAAAACATGCTGAAAATCGATATTTTAGGTGCCCAAAGTCAATATATGTATGCAACTTCTGTACCCGTTTATATCTCAAATTCAGGCTCAAAACCCCCGAAAATTCGATATTTTTTGGTTCCAGAAGCAATCTGTACATACCTACTCAGTGCTAGAATATTTTCAAAATATAGGCCCAGAACATGCTAAAAATCGATATTTTGGGTGCCAAAAGTCGATATGTGCATGCATCTTCTGTACCCGTTTATATCTTAAATTCTGGATCAAAACACTCTAAAATTCGATAATTTTGGGTTCCTGAAGCAGTCTGCACATGCCTTCTCAGTGCTAGAATATTTTCAAAATGTAGGCCCAAAACATACTCAAAATCGATATTTTGGGTGCCCAAAGTCGATATGTGCATGAATCTTCTGTACCCGTTTATATCTCAAATTCAGGCTCAAAAACTCCCGAAAATTCGATATTTTTGTGTCCCAGAAGCGATCTGTACATGCCTACTCCGTGTTAGAGTATTTTCAATATACAGACCCAAAACATGCTGAAAATCGATATTTTCGGTGCCCAAAGTCGATATGTGCATGCATCTTCTGTACCCGTTTATTTCCCAAATTCTGGCTCAAAATACCCGAAAATTCGATATTTTTGTGTAACAGAAGCGATCTGTACATACCTACTCCGTGATAGAGTATTTTCAAAATACAGGCCCAAAACATGCTTAAAAATCGATATTTTAGGTGCCCAAAGTCGATATGTTAATGCATCTTCTGTACCCGTTTACATCCCAAATTCAGGTTTAAAACACTCGAAAATTCGAAATTTTTGGGTCACAGAAGCGATCTGTACATGTTTACTCAGTGCTAGAATTTTTTCAAAATATACGTTTAAAACATGCTAAAAATCGATATTTTAGGTGCCCAAAGTCGATATGTGCATGCATCTTCTGTACCCGTTTATATCTCAAATTCAGCCTCAAAACACCCGAAAATTCGATATTTTTGTGTCCCAGAAGCGATCTGTACATGCCTACTCCGTGTTAGAGTATTTTCAAAATACAGGCTCAAATTATGCTCAAAATCGATATTTTAGGTGCCCAAAGTCAATATGTGCATACATCTTCTTTACCCGTTTATATCCCAAATTCAGGTTCAAAACACTCTAAAATTCGATATTTTTGGGTTCCAGAAGCGATCTGTACATGCCTACTCAGTGCTAGAATATTTTCAAAATATAGGCTCAAAACATGCTAAAAATCGATATTTTAGGTGTCCAAAGTCGATATGTGAATGCATCTTCTGTACCCGTTTACATCCTAAATTCAGGTTTAAAACACTTTAAAATTCAATATTTTTGGGTTCCAGAAGCAGTATGCACATGCCTTCTCAGTGCTAGAATACTTTCAAAATGTAGGGCCAAAACATGCTCAAAATCGATATTTTGTGTGACCAATGTCGATATGAGCATGCATCTTCTGTACCCGTTTATATCTCAAATTCAGGCTCAAAACACCCGAAAATTCGATATTTTTGGGTCCCAGATGCGATCTGTACATGCCTACTCCGTGCTACAGTATTTTCAATATACAGGCCCAAAACATGCTGAAAATCGATATTTTAGGTGCAAAAAGTCGATATGTGCATGCATCTTCAGTACCCGTTTATATCTCAAATTCAGGCTCAAAACACCAGAAAATTCAACATTTTTGGGTCCCAGAAGCGATCTGTACATGCCTACTCAGTGCTAGAATGTTTTCAAAATATAGGCTCAAAACAAGCTAAAAATCGATATTTAATGTTTCCAAAGTCGATATGTGCATGCATCATCTGTACCCGTTTATATCTCAAATTCAGGCTCAAAACACCCGAAAATTCGATATTTTTGGGTCCCAGAAGCAATCTGTATATGCCTACTCCTTGCTAGAATGTTTTCAAGATACAGACGCAAAACATGTTCAAAATCGATATTTTAGGTGTAAAAGGTCGATATGTGAATGCATCTTCAGTAATCGTTTATATCTCAAATTCAGGCTCAAAACACCGAAAAATCAATATTTTTTGGTCCCAGAAGCGATCTGTAGATACCTACTCAGTGCTAGAATGTTTTCAAAATATAGGCTCAAAACATGCTTAAAATCGATATTTTAGGTGTCTAAAGTCGATATGTGCATGAATCTTCTGTACCCGTTTATATCTCGAATTCAGGCTCAAAACACCCGAAAATTCGATATTTTTGGGTCCCAGAAGCGATCTGTACATGCCTACTCTGTGTTAGAGTATTTTCAAAATACAGGCCAAAAACATGATGAAAATCGATATTTTAGGTGACCAAAGTCAATATATGTATGCATCATCTGTACCCGTTTATATCCCAAATTCAGGCTCAAAACACCCGAAAATTCGATATTTTTGGGTTCCAGAGCGATCTGTACATACCTACTTAGTGCTAAAATATTTTCAAAATATAAACCCAGAACATGCTGAAAATCGATATTTTGGGTGCCAAAAGTCGATATGTGCATGCATCTTCTGTACCCGTTTATATCTTAAATTCAGGCTCAAAACACTCGAAAATTCGATTTTTTTGTGTCCCAGAAGCGATCTGTACATGACTACTCCGTGTTAGAGTATTTTCAAAATACAGGCCAAAAACATGCTCAAAATCGATATTTTGGGTGCCCAAAGTCGATATGCGCATGCATCTTCTGTACCCGTTTATATCTAAAATTCAGGCTCAAAATACCCGAAAATTCGAAATTTTTGGGTCCCAGAAGCGATCTGTATATGCCTACTCCGTGGTAGAGTATTTTTAATATACAGGCCCAAAAGATGCTGAAAATCGATATTTTAGTTGCCCAAAGTCAATATGTGTATGAATCTTCTGTACCCGTTTATATCCCAAATTCAGGCTCAAAACACCAGAAAATTCGATATTTTTGGGTCCCAGAAGCGATCTGTACATGCCTACTTAGTGCTAGAATTTTTTAAGTTTTTGGGCCCAAATCATGCTAAAAATCGATATTTTAGGTGCCCAAAGTCGATATGTGCATGCATCTTCTGTACCCGTTTAAATCTCAAACTCAGGCTCAAAACACCCGAAAATTCGATATTTTTGGGTCCCAGAAGCGATCTGTACATGCCTACTCCCTGTTAGAGTATTTTCAAAATACAGGCCCAAAACATGCTGAAAATCAATATTTTAGGTGCCCAAAGTCGATATGTGCATGCATCTTCTGTACCCGTTTATATCTCAAATTCAGGTTCAGAACACCCGAAAATTCGATATTTTGGGGTCCCAGAAGCGATCTGTACATGCCTACTCCGTGTTAGAGTATTTTCAATATACAGGCACAAAACATGCTGAAAATCGATATTTTAGGTGCACAAAGTCAATATGTGTATGCATCATCTGTACCCGTTTATTTCCCAAATTCAGGCTCAAAACACCCTAAAATTCGATATTTTTGGGTCCCAGAAGCGATCTGTACATGCCTACTGACTGCTAAAATATATTGAAGTTATGGGGCCAAAACAAGCTAAAAATCGATATTTTAGGTGTCCAAAGTCGATATGTGCATGCATCTTTTGTACCCGTTTATATCTCAAATTCAGGCTCAAAACACCCGAAAATTCGATATTTTTTAGTCCCAGAAGCGATCTGTACATGCCTACTCATTGCTAGAATTTTTTCAAAATATGGGCCCAAAACATGCAAAAAATCGATATTTTAAGTGCAAAAGGACGATATGTTCATGTATCTTCTTTACCCGTTTATGTCTCAAATTCAGGCTCAAAACACCGGAAAATTCGATATTTTTGGTTCCCAGAAGCGATCTGTACATGCCTACTCCGTGTTAGAGTATTTTCATAATACAGGCCCAAAACATGCTCAAAATCGATATTTTAGGTGCCCAAAGTCGATATGTGCATGCATCTTCAGTACCCGTTTATATCTCAAATTCAGGCTCAAAACACCCGAAAATTCAATATTTTTGGGTCCCAGAAGCGATCTGTACATGCCTACTCAGTGCTAGAATTTTTTCGAAATATGGGCCCAAAACATGCTAAAAATCGATATTTTAGGTGCCCAAAGTCAATACGTGCATGCATCTTCTGTACCCGTTTATATCTCAAATTCAGACTCAAAAAACCCGAAAATTCTATATTTTTGGGTCCCAGAAGCGATCTGTACATGCCTACTCCTTGCTAGAATGTTTTCAAGATACAGACCCAAAACATGCTCAAAATCGATATTTTAGGTGTAAAAGGTCGATATGTGCATGCATCTTCAGTAACCGTTTATATCTCAAATTCATGCTCAAAACACCCAAAAATCGATATTTTTTTGTCCCAGAAGCGATCTGTACATACCTACTCAGTGCTAGAATGTTTTCAAAATATAGGCTCAAAACATGCTTAAAATCGATATTTTAGGTATCTAAAGTCGATATGTGCATGAATCTTCTGTACCCGTTTATATCTCGAATTCAGGCTCAAAACACCCGAAAATTCGATATTTTTGGGTCCCAGAAGCGATCTGTACATGCCTACTCTGTGTTAGAGTGTTTTCAAAATACAGGCCCAAAACATGATGAAAATCGATATTTTAGGTGCCCAAAGTCAATATATGTATGCATCATCTGTACTCGTTTATATCCCAAATTCAGGCTCAAAACACCCGAAAATTCGATATTTTTGGGTTCCAGAAGCGATCTGTACATACCTACTTAGTGCTAGAATATTTTCAAAATATAAGCCCAAAACATGCTGAAAATCGATATTTTGGGTGCCAAAAGTCGATATGTGCATGCATCTTCTGTACCCGTTTATATCTTAAATTCAAGCTCAAAACACTCGAAAATTCGATATTTTTGGATCCCTGAAGCGATCTGTACATGACTACTCCGTGTTAGAGTATTTTCAAAATACAGGCCAAAAACATGCTCAAAATCGATATTTTCGGTGCCCAAAGTCGATATGTGCATGCATCTTCTGTACCCGTTTATATCTCAAATTCAGGTTCAGAACACCCGAAAATTCGAAATTTTTGGGTCCCAGAAGCGATCTGTACATGCCTACTCCGTGTTAGAGTATTTTCAATATACAGGCACAAAACATGCTGAAAATCGATATTTTAGGTGCCCAAAGTCAATATGTGTATGCATCTTCTGTACCCATTTATTTCCCAAATTCAGGCTCAAAAAAACCGAAAATTCGATGTTTTTGGGTCCCAGAAGCCATCTCTACATGCCTACTGAGTGCTAAAATATATTGAAGTTATGGGGCCAAAACATGCTAAAAATCGATATTTTAGGTGTCCAAAGTCGATATGTGCAAGCATCTTTGTACCCGTTTATATCTCAAATTCAGGCTCAAAACACCCGAAAATTCGATATTTTTGGGTCCCAGAAGCGATCTGTACATGCCTACTCAGTGCTAGAATTTTTTCAAAATATGGGCCCAAAACATGCTAAAAATCGATATTTTAAGTGCAAAAGGTCGATATGTGCTTGCATCTTCTGTACCCGTTTATATCTCAAATTCAGGCTCAAGACACCCGAAAATTCGATATCTTTGTGTCCAAGAAGCGATCTGTACATGCCTACTCCGTGTTAGAATATTTTCATAATACAGGCCCAAAACATGCTCAAAATCGATATTTTAGGTGCCCAAAGTCGATATGTGCATGCATCTTCAGTACCCGTTTATATCTCAAATTCAGGCTCAAAACACCCGAAAATTCGAAATTTTTGGGTCCCAGAAGCGATCTGTATATGCCTACTCCGTGGTAGAGTATTTTTAATATACAGGCCCAAAAGATGCTGAAAATCGATATTTTAGTTGCCCAAAGACAATATGTGTATGCATCTTCTGTACCCGTTTATATCCCAAATTCAGGCTCAAAACACCAGAAAATTCGATATTTTTGGGTCCCAGAAGCGATCTGTACATGCCTACTTAGTGCTAGAATTTTTTAAATTTATGTGCCCAAATCATGCTAAAAATCGATATTTTAGGTGCCCAAAGTCGATATGTGCATGTATCTTCTGTACCCGTTTATATCTCAAACTCAGGCTCAAAACACCCGAAAATTCGATATTTTTGGGTCCCAGAAGCGATCTGTACATGCATACTCCGTGTTAGAGTATTTTCAAAATACAGGCCCAAAACATGCTGAAAATCAATATTTTAGGTGCCCAAAGTCGATATGTGCATGCATCTTCTGTACCCGTTTATATCTCAAATTCTGGTTCAGAACACCTGAAAATTCGATATTTTTGGGTCCCAGAAGCGATCTGTACATGCCTACTCCGTGTTAGAGTATTTTCAATATACAGGCACAAAGCATGCTGAAAATCGATATTTTAGGTGCCCAAAGTCAATATGTGTATGCATCTTCTGTACCCGTTTATATCCCAAATTCAGGCTCAAAAAACCCGAAAATTCGATGTTTTTGGGTCCCAGAAGCCATCTGTACATGCCTACTGAGTGCTAAAATATATTGAAGTTATGTGGCCAAAACATGCTAAAAATCGATATTTTAGGTGTCCAAAGTCGATATGTGCATGCATCTTTTGTACCCGTTTATATCTCAAATTCAGGCTCAAAACACCCGAAAACTCGATATTTTTGGGTCCCAGAAGCGATCTGTTCATGCCTACTCAGTGCTAGAATTTTTTCAAAATATGTGCCCAAAACATGCTAAAAATCGATATTTTAAGTGCAAAAGGTCGATATGTGAATGCATCTTCTGTACCCGTTTATATCTCAAATTCAGGCTCAAAACACCGGAAAATTCGATATTTTTGGTTCCTAGAAGCGATATGTACATGCCTACTCCGTGGTAGAGTATTTTCAATATACAGGACCAAAACATGCTAAAAATCGATATTTTAGTTGCCCAAAGACAATATGTGTATGCATCTTCTGTACCCGTTTATATCTCAAATTCAGGTTCAAAACACCCGAAAATTCGATTTTTTTGGGTCCCAGAAGCGATCTATATATGCCAACTCAGTGCTAGAATATTTTCAAGATATACGCCCAAAACATGCTAGAAATCGATATTTTAGGTGCCCAAAGTCGATATGTGCTTGCCTCTTCTGTACCCGTTTATATCTCAAATTCAGGCTCAAAACACCCGAAAATTCGATATCTTTGTGTCCAAGAAGCGATCTGTACATGCCTACTCCGTGTTAGAGTATTTTCAAAATATAGGCTCAAAACATGCTAAAAATCGATATTTTAGGTGTCCAAAGTCGATATGTGCATGCATCTTCTGTACCCGTTTACATCCCAAAATCAGGTTTAAAACACTTTAAAATTCGATATTTTTGGGTTCCAGAAGCAGTGTGCACATGCCTTCTCAGTGCTAGAATATTTTCAAAATGTAGGCCCAAAACATGCTCAAAATCGATATTTTGTGTGCCCAAAGTCGATATGTGCATGCATCTTCTGTACCCGTTTATATCTCAAATTCAGGCTAAAAACACCCGAAAATTCGATATTTTTGGGTCCCAGAAGCGATCTGTACATGCCTACTCCGTGTTAGAGTATTTTCAGTATACATGCCCAAAACATGCTGAAAATCGATATTTTAGGTGCCCAAAGTTAATATGTGTATGCATCTTCTGTACCCGTTTATTTCCCAAATTCAGGCTCAAAACACTCGAAATTTCGATATTTTTGTGTACCAGAAGCGATCTGTACATGCCTACTCCGTGTTAGTTTTTTCAAAATACAGGCACAGAACATGCTGAAAATCGATATTTTGGGTGCCAAAAGTCGATATGTGCATGCATCTTCTGTACCCGTTTATATCTTAAATTCAGGCTCAAAACACTCGAAAATTCGATATTTTTGGGTCCCAGAAGCGATCTGTACATGACTACTCCGTTTTAGAGTATTTTCAAAATACAGGTCAAAAACATGCTCAAAATCGATATTTTGGGTGCCCAAAGTCGATATGTGCATGCATCTTCTGTACCCGTTTATATCTCAAATTCAGTCTCAAAACACCCGAAAATTCGATATTTTTGGGTCCCAGAAGCAATCTGTACATGCCTACTCCGTGGTAGAGTATTTTCAATATACAGGACCAAAACATGCTAAAAATCGATATTTTAGTTGCCCAAAGACAATATGTGTATGCATCTTCTGTACCCGTTTATATCTCAAATTCAGGTTCAAAACACCCGAAAATTCGATTTTTTGGGGTCCCAGAAGCGATCTGTACATGCCTACTTAGTGCTAGAATATTTTAAAGATATGGGCCCAAAACATGGTAAAAATCGATATTTTAAGTGCCCAAAGTCGATATGTGCATGCATCTTCAGTACCCGTTTATATCTCAAATTCAGGCTCAAAACACCCGTAAATTCCATATTCTTGGGTCCCAGAAGCGATCTGAACATGCCTACTCAGTGCTAGAATGTTTTCAAAATATAGGCTCAAAACAGGCTAAAAATCGATATTTTAGGTGTCCAAACTCGATATGTGCATGCATCTTCTGTACCCGTTTACATCCCAAATTCAGGCTCAAAAAACCCGAAAATTCGATATTTTTGGGTCCCAGAAGCGATCTGTACATGCCTACTCCTTGCTAGAATGTTTTCAAGATACAGACCCAAAACATGCTCAAAATCGATATTTTAGGTGAAAAAGGTCGATATGTGCATGCATCTTCAGTAACCGTTTACATCTCAAATTCAGGCTCAAAACACCCAAAAATCAATATTTTTTGGTCCCAAAAGCGATTTGTACATACCTACTCAGTGCTAGAATGTTTTCAAAATATAGGCTCAAAACATGCATAAAATCGATATTTTAGGTGTCTAAAGTCGATATGTGCATGAATCTTCTGTACCCGTTTATATCTCGAATTCAGGCTCAAAACACATGAAAATTCGATATTTTTGGGTCCCAGAAGCGATCTGTACATGCCTACTCTGTGTTAGAGTATTTTCAAAATAGAGGCCCAAAACATGCATAAAATCGATATTTTAGGTGTCTAAAGTCGATATGTGCATGAATCTTCTGTACCCGTTTATATCTCGAATTCAGGCTCAAAACACATGAAAATTCGATATTTTTGGGTCCCAGAAGCGATCTGTACATGCCTACTCTGTGTTAGAGTATTTTCAAAATAGAGGCCCAAAACATGATGAAAATCGATATTTTAGGTGCCCAAAGTCAATATATGTATGCATCATCTGTACCCGTTTATATCCCAAATTCAGGCTCAAAACACCCGAAAATTCGATATTTTTGGGTCCCAGAAGCGATCTGTACATGCCTACTTAGTGATAGAATTTTTTAAATTTATGGGCCCAAATCATGCTAAAAATCGATATTTTAGGTGCCCAAAGTCGATATGTGCATGCATCTTCTGTACCCGTTTATATCTCAAATTCAGTCTCAAAACACCCGAAAATTCGATATTTTTGGGTCCCAGAAGCGATCTGTACATGCCTACTCCGTGTTAGAGTATTTTAAAAATACAGGCCCAAAACATGCTGAAAATCAATATTTAAGGTGCCCAAAGTCGATATGTGCATGCATCTTCTGTACCCGTTTATATCTCAAATTCAGGTTCAGAACACCCGAAAATTCGATGTTTTTGGGTCCCAGAAGCGTTCTGTACATGCCTACTCCGTGTTAGAGTATTTTCAATATACAGGCACAAAACATGCTGAAAATCGATATTTTAGGTGCCCAAAGTCAATATGTGTATGCATCTTCTGTACCCGTTTATTTCCCAAATTCAGGCTTAAAACACCCGAAAATTCGATATTTTTGGGTCCCAGAAGGGATCTGTACATACCTACTGAGTGCTAAAATATATTGAAGTTATGGGGCCAAAACATGCTAAAAATCGATATTTTAGGTGTCCAAAGTCGATATGTGCATGCATCCTTTGTACCCGTTTATATCTCAAATTCAGGCTCAAAACACCCGAAAATTCGATATTTTTGGGTCCCATAAGCGATCTGTACATGCCTACTCAGTGCTAGAATTTTTTCAAATTACAGGCCTAAAACATGCTCAAAATCGATATTTTAGGTGCCCAAAGTCGATATGTGCATGCATCTTCAGTACCCGTTTATATCTCAAATTCAGGCTCAAAACACCCGAAAATTCGATATTTTTGGGTCCCAGAAGCGATCTGTACATGCCTACTCCGTGGTAGAGTATTTTCAAAATACAGGAACAAAACATGCTGTAAATCGATATTTTAGTTACCCAAAGACAATATGTGTATGCATCTTCTGTACCCGTTTATATCCCGAATTCAGGCTCAAAACACCCGTAAATTCAATATTCTTGGGTCCCAGAAGCGATCTGAACATGCCTACTCAGTGCTAGAATGTTTTCAAAATATAGGCTCAAAACAGGCTAAAAATCGATATTTTAGGTGTCCAAACTCGATATGTGCATGCATCTTCTGTACCCGTTTACATCCCAAATTCAGGTTTAAAACACTCTAAAATTCGATATTTTTGGGTTCCAGAAGCGATCTGTACATGCCTACTCTGTGTTAGAGTATTTTCAATATACATGCCCAAAGCATGCTGAAAATCGATATTTTAGGTGCCTAAAGTCAATATGGGTATGCATCTTCTGTACCCGTTTATATCTCAAATTCAGGCTCAAAAAACCCGAAAATTCGATATTTTTGGGTCCCAGAAGCGATCTGTACATGCCTACTCCTTGCTAGAATGTTTTCAAGATACAGACCCAAAACATGCTCAAAGTCGATATTTTAGGTGTAAAAGGTCGATATGTGCATGCATCTTCAGTAACCGTTTATATCTCAAATTCAGGCTCAAAACACCCAAAAATCTATATTTTTTTGTCCCAAAAGCGATCTGTACATACCTACTCAGTGCTAGAATGCTTTCAAAATATAGGCTCAAAACATGCTTAAAATCGATATTTTAGGTGTCTAAAGTCGATATGTGCATGAATCTTCTGTACCCGTTTATATCTCGAATTCAGGCTCAAAACACATGAAAATTCGATATTTTTGGGTCCCAGAAGCGATCTGTACATGCCTACTCTGTGTTAGAGTATTTTCAAAATAGAGGCCCAAAACATGATGAAAATCGATATTTTAGGTGCCCAAAGTCAATATATGTATGCATCATCTGTACCCGTATATATCCCAAATTCAGGCTCGAAACACCCGAAAATTCGATATTTTTGGGTCCCAGAAGCGATCTGTACATGCCTACTTAGTGATAGAATTTTTTAAATTTATGGGCCCAAATCATGCTAAAAATCGATATTTTAGGTGCCCAAAGTCGATATGTGCATGCATCTTCTTTACCCGTTTATATCTCAAATTCAGGCTCAAAACACTCGAAAATTCGATATTTTTGGATCCCAGAAGCGATCTGTACATGACTACTCCGTGTTAGAGTATTTTCAAAATACAGGCCAAAAACATGCTCAAAATCGATATTTTAGTTGCCCAAAGTCAATATGTGTATGCATCTTCTGTACCCGTTTATATCCCAAAATCAGGCTCAAAACACGCGAAAATTCGATATTTTTGGGTCCAAGAAGCGATCTGTACATGCCTACTTAGTGCTAGAATTTTTTAAATTTATAGGCCAAAATCATGCTAAAAATCGATATTTTAAGTGCCCAAAGTCGATATGTTCATGCATCTTCTGTACCCGTTTATATCTCAAATTCAGGCTCAAAACACCCGAAAATTCGATATTTTTGGGTCCCAGAAGCGATCTGTACATGCCTACTCCGTGTTAGAGTATTTTAAAAATACAGGCCCAAAACATGCTGAAAATCAATATTTTAGGTGCCCAAAGTCGATATGTGCATGCATCTTCTTTACCCGTTTATATCTCAAATTCAGGTTCAGAACACCCGAAAATTCGATATTTTTGGGTCCCAGAAGCGTTCTGTACATGCCTACTCTGTGTTAGAGTATTTTCAAAATACAGGCCCAAAACATGCTGAAAATCGATATTTTAGGTGCCCAAAGTCAATATGTGTATGCATCTTCTGTACCCGTTTATTTCCCAAATTCAGGCTCAAAACACCCGAAAATTCGATATTTTTGGGTCCCAGAAGCCATCTGTACATGCCTACTGAGTGCTAAAATATATTGAAGTTATGGGGCCAAAACATGCTAAAAATCGATATTTTAGGTGTCCAAAGTCGATATGTGCATGCATCTTTTGTACCCGTTTATATCTCAAATTCAGGCTCAAAACACCCGAAAATTCGATATTTTTGGGTCCCAGAAGCGATCTGTACATGCCTACTCAGTGCTAGAATTTTTTCAAAATATGGGCCCAAAACATGCTAAAAATCGATATTTTAAGTGCAAAAGGTCGATATGTGAATGCATCTTCTGTACCCGTTTATATCTCAAATTCAGGCTCAAAACACCGGAAAATTCGATATTTTTGGTTCCTAGAAGCGATCTGTACATGCCTACTCCGTGTTAGAGTATTTTCAAAATACAGGCCCAAAACATGCTGGAAATCAATATTTTAGGTGCCCAAAGTCAATATGTGTATTCATCTTCTGTACCCGTTTATATCCCAAATTCAGGCTCAAAACACTTGAAAATTCGATATTTTTGGGTCCCAGAAGCGATCTTTATATGCCAACTCAGTGCTAGAATATTTTCAAGATATACGCCCAAAACATGCTAGAAATCGATATTTTAGGTGCCCAAAGTCGATATGTGCTTGCATCTTCTGTACCCGTTTATATCTCAAATTCAGGCTCAAAACACCCGAAAATTCGATATCTTTGTGTCCAAGAAGCGATCTGTACATGCCTACTCCGTGTTAGAGTATTTTCATAATACAGGCCCAAAACATGCTCAAAATCGATATTTTAGGTGCCCAAAGTCGATATGTGCATGCATCTTCAGTACCCGTTTATATCTCAAATTCAGGCTCAAAACACCCGAAAATTCGATATTTTTGGGTCCCAGAAGCGATCTGTACATGTATACTTAGTGCTAGAATTTTTTAAATTTATGGGCCCAAATCATGCTAAAAATCGATATTTTAGGTGCCCAAAGTCGATATGTGCATGCATCTTCAGTACCCGTTTATATCTCAAATTCAGGCTCAAAACACTCGAAAATTCGATATTTTTGGGTCCCAGAAGCGATCTGTACATGCATACTCCGTGTTAGAGTATTTTCAAAATACAGGCCCAAAACATGCTGAAAATCAATATTTTAGGTGCCCAAAGTCGATATGTGCATGCATCTTCTGTACCCGTTTATATCTCAAATTCAGGTTCAGAACACTCGAAAATTCGATATTTTTGGGTCCCAGAAGCGATCTGTACATGCCTACTCCGTGTTAGAGTATTTTCAATATACAGGCACAAAACATGCTGAAAATCGATATTTTAGGTGCCCAAAGTCAATATGTGTATGCATCTTCTGTACCCGTTTACTTCCCAAATTCAGGCTCAAAACACCCGAAAATTCGATGTTTTTGGGTCCCAGAAGCCATCTGTACATGACTACTGAGTGCTAAAATATATTGAAGTTATGGGGCCAAAACATGCTAAAAATCGAAATTTTATGTGTCCAAAGTCGATATGTGCATGAATCTTTTGTACCCGTTTATATCTCAAATTCAGGCTCAAAACACCCGAAAACTCGATATTTTTGGGTCCCAGAAGCGATCTGTAAATGCCTACTCAGTGCTAGAATTTTTTCAAAATATGTGCCCAAAACATGCTAAAAATCGATATTTTAAGTGCAAAAGGTCGATATGTGAATGCATCTTCTGTACCCGTTTATATCTCAAATTCAGGCTCAAAACACCGGAAAATTCGATATTTTTGGTTCCTAGAAGCGATCTGTACATGCCTACTCCGTGTTAGAGTATTTTCAAAATACAGGCCCAAAACATGCTGGAAATCAATATTTTAGGTGCCCAAAGTCAATATGTGTATTCATCTTCTGTACCCGTTTATATCCCAAATTCAGGCTCAAAACACTTGAAAATTCGATATTTTTGGGTCCCAGAAGCGATATATATATGCCAACTCAGTGCTAGAATATTTTCAAGATATACGCCCATAACATGCTAGAAATCGATATTTTAGGTGCCCAAAGTCGATATGTGCTTGCATCTTCTGTACCCGTTTATATCTCAAATTCAGGCTCGAAACACCCGAAAATTCGATATCTTTGTGTCCAAGAAGCGATCTGTACATGCCTACTCCGTGTTAGAGTATTTTCATAATACAGGCCCAAAACATGCTCAAAATCGATATTTTAGGTGCCCAAAGTCGATATGTGCATGCATCTTCAGTACCCGTTTATATCTCAAATTCAGGCTCAAAACACCCGAAAATTCAATATTTTTGGGTCCCAGAAGCGATCTGTACATGCCTACTCAGTGCTAGAATGTTTTCAAAATATACGACCGAAACAATCTAAAAATCGATATTTTAGGTGCCCACAGTCGATATGTGCATGCATCTTCTTTACCCGTTTATATCTCAAATTCAGGCTCAAAACACCGGAAAAATCGATATTTTTGTGTCCCAGAAGCGATCTGTACATGCCTACTCCGTGTTAGAGTATTTTCAAAATACAGGCTCAAAATATGCTCAAAATCTATATTTTGGGTGCCCAAAGTCAATATGTGCATGCATCTTCTTTACCCGTTTATATCCCAAATTCAGGTTGAAAACACTCGAAAATTCGATATTTTTGGGTTCCAGAAGCGATCTGTACATGCCTACTCAGTGCTAGAATATTTTCAAAATATAGGCTCAAAACATGCTCAAAATCGATATTTTGTGTGCCCAAAGTCGATATGTGCATGCATCTTCTGTACCCGTTTATATCTCAAATTCAGGCTCAAAACACCCGAAAATTAGATATTTTTGGGTCCCAGAAGCGATCTGTACATGCCTACTCCGTGTTAGAGTATTTTAAAAATACAGGCCCAAAACATGCTGAAAATCAATATTTTAGGTGCCCAAAGTCGATATGTGCATGCATCTTCTGTACCCGTTTATATCTCAAATTCAGGTTCAGAACACCCGAAAATTCGATATTTTTGGGTCCCAGAAGGGATCTGTACATACCTACTGAGTGCTAAAATATATTGAAGTTATGGGGCCAAAACATGCTAAAAATCGATATTTTAGGTGTCCAAAGTCGATATGTGCATGCATCTTTTGTACCCGTTTATATCTCAAATTCAGGCTCAAAAGACCCGAAAATTCGATATTTTTGGGTCCCATAAGCGATCTGTACATGCCTACTCAGTGCTAGATTTTTTTCAAATTACAGGCTTAAAACATGCTAAAAATCGATATTTTAGGTGCAGAAGTCGATATGTGCATGCATCTTCAGTACCCGTTTATATCTCAAATTCAGGCTCAAAACACCCCAAAATTCGATATTTTTGGGTCCCAGAAGCAATCTGTACATGCCTACTCCGTGGTAGAGTATTTTCAATATACAGGCCCAAAACATGCTGTAAATCGATATTTTAGTTGCCCAAAGACAATATGTGTATGCATCTTCTGTACCCGTTTATATCCCAAATTCAGGCTCAAAACACCCGTAAATTCAATATTCTTGGGTGCCAGAAGCGATCTCAACATGCCTACTCAGTGCTAGAATGTTTTCAAAATATAGGCTCAAAACAGGCTAAAAATCGATATTTTAGGTGTTCAAACTCGATATGTGCATGCATCATCTGTACCCGTTTACATCCCAAATTCAGGTTTAAAACACTCTAAAATTCGATATTTTTGGGTCCCAGAAGCGATCTGTACATGCCTACTCTGTGTTAGAGTATTTTCAATATACATGCCCAAAGCATGCTGAAAATCTATATTTTAGGTGCCTAAAGTCAATATGGGTATGCATCTTCTGTACCCGTTTATATCTCAAATTCAGGCTCAAAAAACCCGAAAACTCGATATTTTTGGGTCCCAGAAGCGATCTGTACATGCCTACTCCTTGCTAGAATGTTTTCAAGATACAGACCCAAAACATGCTCAAAATCGATATTTTAGGTGTAAAAGGTCGATATGTGCATGCATCTTCAGTAACCGTTTATATCTCAAATTCAGGCTCAAAACACCCAAAAAATCAATATTTTTTTGTCCCAAAAGCGATCTGTACATACCTACTCAGTGCTAGAATGCTTTCAAAATATAGGCTTAAAACATGCTTAAAATCGATATTTTAGGTGTCTAAAGTCGATATGTGCATGAATCTTCTGTACCCGTTTATATCTCGAATTCAGGCTCAAAACACATGAAAATTCGATATTTTTGGGTCCCAGAAGCGATCTGTACATGCCTACTCTGTGTTAGAGTATTTTCAAAATAGAGGCCCAAAACATGATGAAAATCGATATTTTAGGTGCCCAAAGTCAATATATGTATGTATCATCTGTACCCGTTTATATCCCAAATTCAGGCTCAAAACACCCGAAAATTCGATATTTTTGGGTCCCAGAAGCGATCTGTACATGCCTACTCCGTGTTAGAGTATTTTCAAAATACAGGCCCAAAACATGCTGAAAATCAATATTTTAGGTGCCCAAAGTCGATATGTGCATGCATCTTCTGTACCCGTTTATATCTCAAATTCAGGTTCAGAACACCCGAAAATTCGATGTTTTTGGGTCCCAGAAGCTTTCTGTACATGCCTACTCCGTGTTAGAGTATTTTCAATATACAGGCACAAAACATGCTGAAAATCGATATTTTAGGTGCCCAAAGTCAATATGTGTATGCATCTTCTGTACCCGTTTATTTCCCAAATTCAGGCTTAAAACACCCGAAAACTCGATATTTTTGGGTCCCAGAAGGGATCTGTAGATACCTACTGAGTGCTAAAATATATTGAAGTTATGGGGCCAAAACATGCTAAAAATCGATATTTTAGGTGTCCAAAGTCGATATGTGCATGCATCTTTTGTACCCGTTTATATCTCAAATTCAGGCTCAAAACACCCGAAAATTCGATATTTTTGGGTCCCAGAAGCGATCTGTACATGCCTACTTAGTGATAGAATTTTTTAAATTTATGGGCCCAAATCATGCTAAAAATCGATATTTTAGGTGCCCAAAGTCGATATGTGCATGCATCTTCTGTACCCGTTTATATCTCAAATTCAGGCTCAAAACACCCGAAAATTCGATATTTTTGGGTCCCAGAAGCGATCTGTACATGCCTACTCCGTGTTAGAGTATTTTAAAAATACAGGCCCAAAACATGCTGAAAATCAATATTTTAGGTGCCCAAAGTCGATATGTGCATGCATCTTCTGTACCCACTTATATCTCAAATTCAGGTTCAGAACACCCGAAAATTCGATATTTTTGGGTCCCAGAAGTGATCTGTACATGCCTACTCCGTGTTAGAGTATTTTCAATATACAGGCACAAAACATGCTGAAAATCGATATTTTAGGTGCCCAAAGTCAATATGTGTATGCATCTTCTGTACCCGTTTATTTCCCAAATTCAGGCTTAAAACACCCGAAAATTCGATGTTTTGGGGTCCCAGAAGCGATCTGTACATACCTACTGAGTGCTAAAATATATTGAAGTTATGGGGCCAAAACATGCTAAAAATCGATATTTTAGGTGTCCAAAGTCGATATGTGCATGCATCTTTTGTACCCGTTTATATCTCAAATTCAGGCTCAAAACACCCGAAAATTCGATATTTTTGGGTCCCATAAGCGATCTGTACATGCCTACTCAGTGCTAGAATTTTTTCAAATTACAGGCCTAAAAACATGCTCAAAATCGATATTTTAGGTGCCCAAAGTCGATATGTGCATGCATCTTCAGTACCCGTTTATATCTCAAATTCAGGCTCAAAACACCCGAAAATTCGATATTTTTGGGTCCCAGAAGCAATCTGTACATGCCTACTCCGTGGTAGAGTATTTTCAAAATACAGGCCCAAAACATGCTGTAAATCGATATTTTAGTTGCCCAAAGACAATATGTGTATGCATCTTCTGTACCCGTTTATATACCGAATTCAGGCTCAAAACACCCGTAAATTTAATATTCTTGGGTCCCAGAAGCGATCTGAACATGCCTACTCAGTGCTAGAATGTTTTCAAAATATAGGCTCAAAACAGTCTAAAAATCGATATTTTAGGTGTCCAAACTCGATATGTGCATGCATCTTCTGTACCCGTTTACATCCCAAATTCAGGTTTAAAACACTCTAAAATTCGATATTTTTGGGTCCCAGAAGCGATCTGTACATGCCTACTCTGTGTTAGAGTATTTTCAATATACATGCCCAAAGCATGCTGAAAATCGATATTTTAGGTGCCTAAAGTCAATATGGGTATGCATCTTCTGTACCCGTTTATATCTCAAATTCAGGCTCAAAAAACCCGAAAATTCGATATTTTTGGGTCCCAGAAGCGATCTGTACATGCCTAATCCTTGCTAGAATGTTTTCAAGATACAGACCCAAAACATGCTCAAAGTCGATATTTTAGGTGTAAAAGGTCGATATGTGCATGCATCTTCAGTAACCGTTTATATCTCAAATTCAGGCTCAAAACACCCAAAAATCAATATTTTTTTGTCCCAAAAGCGATCTGTACATACCTACTCAGTGCTAGAATGCTTTCAAAATATAGGCACAAAACATGCTTAAAATCGATATTTTAGGTGTCTAAAGTCGATATGTGCATGAATCTTCTGTACCCGTTTATATCTCGAATTCAGGCTCAAAACACATGAAAATTCGATATTTTTGGGTCCCAGAAGCGATCTGTACATGCCTACTCTGTGTTAGAGTATTTTCAAAATAGAGGCCCAAAACATGATGAAAATCGATATTTTAGGTGCCCAAAGTCAATTTATGTATGCATAATCTGTACCCGTTTATATCCCAAATTCAGGCTCGAAACACCCGAAAATTCGATATTTTTGGGTCCCAGAAGCGATCTGTACATGCCTACTCCGTGTTAGAGTATTTTCAAAATACAGGCCCAAAACATGCTGAAAATCAATATTTTAGGTGCCCAAAGTCGATATGTGCATGCATCTTCTGTACCCGTTTATATCTCAAATTGAGGCTCAAAACACCCGAAAATTCGATATTTTTGGGTCCCAGAAGCGATCTGTACATGCCTACTCCGTGTTAGAGTATTTTAAAAATACAGGCCCAAAACATGCTGAAAATCAATATTTTAGGTGCCCAAAGTCGATATGTGCATGCATCTTCTGTACCCGTTTATATCTCAAATTCAGGTTCAGAACACCCGAAAATTCGATATTTTTGGGTCCCAGAAGCGATCTGTACATGCCTACTCCGTGTTAGAGTATTTTCAAAATACAGGCCCAAAACATGCTGAAAATCAATATTTTAGGTGCCCAAAGTCGATATGTGCATGCATCTTCTGTACCCGTTTATATCTCAAATTCAGGTTCAGAACACCCGAAAATTCGATATTTTTGGGTCCCAGAAGCGTTCTGTACATGCCTACTCCGTGTTAGAGTATTTTCAATATACAGGCACAAAACATGCTGAAAATCGATATTTTAGGTGCCCAAAGTCAATATGTGTATGCATCTTCTGTACCCGTTTATTTCCCAAATTCAGGCTTAAAACACCCGAAAATTCGATATTTTTGGGTCCCAGAAGGGATCTGTACATACCTACTGAGTGCTAAAATATATTGAAGTTATGGGGCCAAAACATGCTAAAAATCGATATTTTAGGTGTCCAAAGTCGATATGTGCATGCATCTTTTGTACCCGTTTATATCTCAAATTCAGGCTCAAAACACCCGAAAATTCGATATTTTTGGGTCCCAGAAGCGATCTGTACATGCCTACTTAGTGATAGAATTTTTTAAATTTATGGGCCCAAATCATGCTAAAAATCGATATTTTAGGTGCCCAAAGTCGATATGTGCATGCATCTTCTGTACCCGTTTACATCCCAAATTCAGGTTTAAAACACTCTAAAATTCGATATTTTTGGGTCCCAGAAGCGATCTGTACATGCCTACTCTGTGTTAGAGTATTTTCAATATACATGCCCAAAGCATGCTGAAAATCGATATTTTAGGTGCCTAAAGTCAATATGGGTATGCATCTTCTGTACCCGTTTATATCTCAAATTCAGGCTCAAAAAACCCGAAAATTCGATATTTTTGGGTCCCAGAAGCGATCTGTACATGCCTACTCCTTGCTAGAATGTTTTCAAGATACAGATCCAAAACATGCTCAAAGTCGATATTTTAGGTGTAAAAGGTCGATATGTGCATGCATCTTCAGTAACCGTTTATATCTCAAATTCAGGCTCAAAACACCCAAAAATCAATATTTTTTTGTCCCAAAAGCGATCTGTACATACCTACTCAGTGCTAGAATGCTTTCAAAATATAGGCTCAAAACATGCTTAAAATCGATATTTTAGGTGTCTAAAGTCGATATGTGCATGAATCTTCTGTACCCGTTTATATCTCAAAATTCAGGCTCAAAACACATGAAAATTCTATATTTTTGGGTCCCAAAAGCAATCTGTACATGCCTACTCTGTGTTAGAGTATTTTCAAAATAGAGGCCCAAAACATGATGAAAATCGATATTTTAGGTGCCCAAAGTCAATATATGTATGCATCATCTGTACCCGTTTATATCCCAAATTCAGGCTCAAAACACCCGAAAATTCGATATTTTTGGGTCCCAGAAGCAAACTCTACATGCCTACTTAGTGATAGAATTTTTTAAATTTATGGGCCCTAATCATGCTAAAAATCGATATTTTAGGTGCCCAAAGACGATATGTGCATGCATCTTCTGTACCCGTTTATATCTCAAATTCAGGCTCAAAACACCCGAAAATTCGATATTTTTGGGTCCCAGAAGCGATCTGTACATGCCTACTCCGTGTTAGAGTATTTTAAAAATACAGGCCCAAAACATGCTGAAAATCAATATTTTAGGTGCCCAAAGTCGATATGTGCATGCATCTTCTGTACCCATTTATATCTCAAATTCAGGTTCAGAACACCCGAAATTCGATATTTTTGGGTCCCAGAAGCGATCTGTACATGCCTACTCCGTGTTAGAGTATTTTCAATATACAGGCCCAAAACATGCTGAAAATCGATATTTTAGGTGCCCAAAGTCAATATGTGTATGCATCTTCTGTACCCGTTTATTTCCCAAATTCAGGCTCAAAACACCAGAAAATTCGATGTTTTGGGGTCCCAGAAGCAATCTGTACATGCCTACTGAGTGCTAAAATATGTTGAAGTTATGGGGCCAAAACATGCTAAAAATCGATATTTTATGTGTCCAAAGTCGATATGTGCATGCATCTTTTGTACCCGTTTATATCTCAAATTCAGGCTCAAAACACCCGAAAATTCGATATTTTTGGGTCCCAGAAGCGATCTGTACATGCCTACTCAGTGCTTGAATTTTTTCAAAATATGTGCCCAAAACATGCTAAAAATCGATATTTTAAGTGCAAAAGGTCGATATGTGAATGCATCTTCTGTACCCGTTTATATCTCAAATTCAGGCTCAAAACACCGGAAAATTCGATATTTTTGGTTCCTAGAAGCGATCTGTACATGCCTACTCCGTGTTAGAGTATTTTCAAAATACAGGCCCAAAACATGCTGGAAATCAATATTTTAGGTGCCCAAAGTCAATATGTGTATTCATCTTCTGTACCCGTTTATATCCCAAATTCAGGCTCAAAACACTTGAAAATTCGATATTTTTGGGTCCCAGAAGCGATCTATATATGCCAACTCAGTGCTAGAATATTTTCAAGATATACGCCCAAAACATGCTAGAAATCGATATTTTAGGTGCCCAAAGTCGATATGTGCTTGCATCTTCTGTACCCGTTTATATCTCAAATTCAGGCTCAAAACACCCAAAAAATTCGATATCTTTGTGTCCAAGAAGCGATCTGTACATGCCTACTCCGTGTTAGAGTATTTTTATAATACAGGCCCAAAACATGCTCAAAATCGATATTTTAGGTGCCCAAAGTCGATATGTGCATGCATCTTCAGTACCCGTTTATATCTCAAATTCAGGCTCAAAACACTTGAAAATTCAATATTTTTGGGTCCCAGAAGCGATCTGTACATGCCTACTCAGTGCTAGAATGTTTTCAAAATATACGACCAAAACAATCTAAAAATCGATATTTTAGGTGCCCACAGTCGATATGTGCATGCATCTTCTTTACACGTTTATATCTCAAATTCAGGCTCAAAACACACGAAAATTCGATATTTTTGTGTCCCAGAAGCGATCTGTACATGATTACTCCGTGTTAGAGTATTTTCAAAATACAGGCTCAAAATATGCTCAAAATCTATATTTTGGGTGCCCAAAGTCAATATGTGCATGTATCTTCTTTACCCGTTTATATCCCAAATTCAGGTTCAAAATACTCGAAAATTCGATATTTTTGGGTTCCAGAAGCGATCTGTACATGCCTACTCAGTGCTAGAATATTTTCAAAATATAGGCTCAAAACATGCTAAAAATCGATATTTTAGGTGTCCAAAGTCGATATGTGCATGCATCTTCTGTACCTGTTTATATCTCAAATTCAGGCTAAAAACACCCGAAAATTCGATATTTTTGGGTCCCAGAAGCGATCTGTACATGCCTACTCCGTGTTAGAGTATTTTCAATATATATGCCCAAAACATGCTGAAAATCGATATTTTAGGTGCCCAAAGTTAATATGTGTATGCATCTTCTGTACACGTTTATTTCCCAAATTCAGGCTCAAAACACTCGAAATTTCGATATTTTTGTGTACCAGAAGCGATCTGTACATGCCTACTCCGTGTTATTTTTTTCAAAATACAGGCACAGAACATGCTGAAAATCGATATTTTGGGTGCCAAAAGTCGATATGTGCATGCATCTTCTGTACCCGTTTATATCTTAAATTCAGGCTCAAAACACTCGAAAATTCGATATTTTTGGGTACCAGAAGCGATCTGTACATGACTACTCCGTGTTAGAGTATTTTCAAAATACAGGCCAAAAACATGCTCAAAATCGATATTTTGGGTGCCCAAAGTCGATATGTGCATGCATCTTCTGTACCCGTTTATATCTCAAATTCAGGCTCAAAACACCCGAAAATTCGATATTTTTGGGTCCCCGAAGCAATCTGTACATGCCTTCTCCGTGGTAGAGTATTTTCAATATACAGGCCCAAAACATGCTGAAAATCGATATTTTAGTTGACCAAAGACAATATGTGTATGCATCTTCTGTACCCGTTTATATCTCAAATTCAGGCTTAAAACACTCAAAAATTCGATTTTTTGGGTCCCAGAAGCGATCTGTACATGCCTACTCTGTGTTAGAGTATTTTCAATATACAGGCCCAAAGCATGCTGAAAATCGATATTTTAAGTGCCCAAAGTCGATATGTGCATGCATCTTCAGTACCCGTTTATATCTCAAATTCAGGCTTAAAACACTCAAAAATTCGATTTTTTGGGTCCCAGAAGCGATCTGTACATGCCTACTTAGTGCTAGAATATTTTCAAGATATGGGCCCAAAACATGGTAAAAATCGATATTTTAAGTGCCCAAAGTCGATATGTGCATGCATCTTCAGTACCCGTTTATATCTCAAATTCAGGCTCAAAACACCCGTAAATTCAATATTCTTGGGTCCCAGAAGCGATCTGAACATGCCTACTCAATGCTAGAATGTTTTCAAAATATAGGCTCAAAACAGGCTAAAAATCTATATTTTAGGTGTCCAAACTCGATATGTGCATGCATCTTCAGTACCCGTTTACATCCCAAATTCAGGTTTAAAACACTCTAAAATTCGATATTTTTGGGTCCCAGAAGCGATCTGTACATGCCTACTCTGTGTTAGAGTATTTTCAATATACAGGCCCAAAGCATGCTGAAAATCGATATTTTAGGTGCCTAAAGTCAATATGGGTATGTATCTTCTGTACCCGTTTATATCTCAAATTCAGGCTCAAAAAACCCGAAAATTCGATATTTTTGGGTCCCAGAAGCGATCTGTACATGCCTACTCCTTGCTAGAATGTTTTCGAGATACAGACCCAAAACATGCTCAAAATCGATATTTTAGGTGTAAAAGGTCGATATGTGCATGCATCTTCAGTAACCGTTTACATCTCAAATTCAGGCTCAAAACACCCAAAAATCAATATATTTTGGTCCCAAAAGCGATCTGTACATACCTACTCAGTGCTAGAATGTTTTCAAAATATAGGCTCAAAACATGCTTAAAATCGATATTTTAGGTGTCTAAAGTCGATATGTGCAAGAATCTTCTGTACCCGTTTATATCTCAAATTCAGGCTCAAAACACCCGAAAATTCGATATTTTTGGTTCCTAGAAGCGATCTGTACATGCCTATTCCGTGTTAGAGTATTTTCAAAATACAGGCCCAAAACATGCTGGGAATCAATATTTTAGGTGCCCAAAGTCAATATGTGTATTCATCTTCTGTACCCGTTTATATCCCAAATTCAGGCTCAAAACACTTGAAAATTTGATTTTTTTGGGTCCCAAAAGCGATATATATATGCCAACTCAGTGCTAGAATATTTTCAAGATATACGCCCAAAACATGCTAGAAATCGATATTTTAGGTGCCCAAAGTCGATATGTGCTTGCATCTTCTGTACCCGTTTATATCTCAAATTCAGGCTCAAAACACCCGAAAATTCAATATTTTTGGGTCCCAGAAGCGATCTGTACATGCCTACTCAGTGCTAGAATGTTTTCAAAATATATGACCAAAACATGCTAAAAATCGATATTTTAGGTACCCACAGTCGATATGTGCATGCATCTTATTTACCCGTTTATATCTCAAATTCAGGCTCAAAACACACGAAAATTCGATATTTTTGTGTCCCAGAAGCGATCTGTACAAGCCTACTCCGTGTTAGAGTATTTTCAAAATACAGGCTCAAAATATGCTCAAAATCTATATTTTGGGTGACCAAAGTCAATATGTGCATGCATCTTCTTTACCCGTTTATATCCCAAATTCATGTTCAAAACACTCGAAAATTCGATATTTTTGGGTTCCAGAAGCGATCTGTACATGCCTACTCAGTGCTAGAATATTTTCAAAATATAGGCTCAAAACATGCTAAAAATCGATATTTTAGGTGTCCAAAGTCGATATGTGCATGCATCTTCTGTACCCGTTTACATCCCAAATTCAGGTTTAAAACACTTTAAAATTCGATATTTTTGGTTTCCAGAAGAAGTGTGCACATGCCTTCTCAGTGCTAGAATATTTTCAAAATGTAGGCCCAAAACATGCTCAAAATCGATATTTTGTGTGCCCAAAGTCGATTTGTGCATGCATCTTCTGTACACGTTTATATCTCAAATTCAGGCTAAAAACACCCTAAAATTCGATATTTTTAGGTCCCAGAAGCGATCTGTACATGCCTACTCCGTGTTAGAGTATTTTCAATATACATGCCCAAAACATGCTGAAAATCGATATTTTAGGTGCCCAAAGTTAATATGTGTATGCATCTTCTGTACCCGTTTATTTCCAAAATTCAGGCTCAAAACACTCGAAATTTCGATATTTTTGTGTACCAGAAGCGATCTGTACATGCCTACTCCGTGTTAGTTTTTTCAAAATACAGGCACAGAACATGCTGAAAATCGATATTTTGGGTGCCAAAAGTCGATATGTGCATGCATCTTCTGTACCCGTTTATATCTTAAATTCAGGCTCAAAACGCCCGAAAATTCGATATTTTTGGGTCCCAGAAGCGATCTGTACATGCCTACTCCGTGTTAGTGTATTTTCAATATACAGGCCCAAAACATGCTGAAAATCGATATTGTAGTTGCCCAAAGACAATATGTGTATGCATCTTCTGTACCCGTTTATATCCCAAATTCAGGCTCAAAACCCCCGAAAATTCGATTTTTTGAGGTCCCAGAAGAGATCTGTACATGCCTACTTAGTGCTAGAATATTTTCAAGATATGGGCCCAAAACATGGTAAAAATCGATATTTTAAGTGCCCAAAGTCGATATGTGCATGCATCTTCAGTACCCGTTTATATCTCAAATTCAGGCTCAAAACACCCGTAAATTCAATATTCTTGGATCCCAGAAGCGATCTGAACATGCCTACTCAGTGCTAGAATGTTTTCATAATATAGGCTCAAAACATTCTAAAAATCGATATTTTAGGTGTCCAAACTCGATATGTGCATGCATCTTCTGTAATCGTTTACATCCCAAATTCAGGTTTAAAACACTTTAAAATTCGATATTTTTGGGTCCCAGAAGCGATCTGTACATGCCTACTCTGTGTTAGAGTATTTTCAATATACAGGCCCAAAGCATGCTGAAAATCGATATTTTATGTGCCTAAAGTCAATGTGGGTATGCATCTTCTGTACCCGTTTATATCTCAAATTCAGGCTCAAAAAACCCGAAATTTCGATATTTTTGGGTCCCAGAAGCGATCTGTACATGCCTACTCCTTGCTAGAATGTTTTCAAGATACAGACCCAAAACATGCTCAAAATCGATATTTTATGTGTAAAAGGTCGATATGTGCATGCATCTTCAGTAACCGTTTATATCTCAAATTCAGGCTCAAAACACCCAAAAATCAAAATATAAACCCAGAACATGCTGAAAATCGATATTTTGGGTGCCAAAAGTCGATATGTGCATGCATCTTTTGTACCCGTTTATATCTTAAATTCAGGCTCAAAACACTCGCAAATTCGATATTTTTGGATCCCAGAAGCGATCTGTACATGACTACTCCGTGTTAGAGTATTTTCAAAATACAGGCCAAAAACATGCTCAAAATCGATATTTTAGTTGCCCAAAGTCAATATGTGTATGCATCTTCTGTACCCGTTTATATCCCAAATTCAGGATCAAGACACCCGAAAATTCGATATTTTTGGGTCCCAGAAGCGATCTGTACATGCCTACTTAGTGCTAGAATTTTTTAAATTTATGGGCCAAAATCATGCTAAAAATCGATATTTTAGGTGCCCAAAGTCGATATGTGCAAGAATCTTCTGTACCCGTTTATATCTCAAATTCAGGCTCAAAACACCCGAAAATTCGATATTTTTGGTTCCTAGAAGCGATCTGTACATGCCTATTCCGTGTTAGAGTATTTTGAAAATACAGGCCCAAAACATGCTGGGAATCAATATTTTAGGTGCCCAAAGTCAATATGTGTATTCTTCTTCTGTACCCGTTTATATCCCAAATTCAGGCTGAAAACACTTGAAAATTCGATTTTTTTGGGTCTCAGAAGCGATATATATATGCCAACTCAGTGCTAGAATATTTTCAAGATATACGCCCAAAATATGCTAGAAATCGATATTTTAGGTGCCCAAAGTCGATATGTGCTTGCATCTTCTGTACCCGTTTATATCTCAAATTCAGGCTCAAAACACCCGAAAATTCAATATTTTTGGGTCCCAGAAGCGATCTGTACATGCCTACTCAGTGCTAGAATGTTTTCAAAATATATGACCAAAACATGCTAAAAATCGATATTTTAGGTACCCACAGTCGATATGTGCATGCATCTTATTTACCCGTTTATATCTCAAATTCAGGCTCAAAACACACGAAAATTCGATATTTTTGTGTCCCAGAAGCGATCTGTACATGCCTACTCCGTGTTAGAGTATTTTCAAAATACAGGCTCAAAATATGCTCAAAATCTATATTTTGGGTGACCAAAGTCAATATGTGCATGCATCTTCTTTACCCGTTTATATCCCAAATTCAGGTTCAAAACACTCGAAAATTCGATATTTTTGGGTTCCAGAAGCGATCTGTACATGCCTACTCAGTGCTAGAATATTTTCAAAATATAGGCTCAAAACATGCTAAAAATCGATATTTTAGGTGTCCAAAGTCGATATGTGCATGCATCTTCTGTACCCGTTTACATCCCAAATTCAGGTTTAAAACACTTTAAAATTCGATATTTTTGGTTTCCAGAAGAAGTGTGCACATGCCTTCTCAGTGCTAGAATATTTTCAAAATGTAGGCCCAAAACATGCTCAAAATCGATATTTTGTGTGCCCAAAGTCGATTTGTGCATGCATCTTCTGTACCCGTTTATATCTCAAATTCAGGCTAAAAACACCCTAAAATTCGATATTTTTGGGTCCCAGAAGCGATCTGTACATGCCTACTCCTTGTTAGAGTATTTTCAATATACATGCCCAAAACATGCTGAAAATCGATATTTTAGGTGCCCAAAGTTAATATGTGTATGCATCTTCTGTACCCGTTTATTTCCAAAATTCAGGCTCAAAACACTCGAAATTTCGATATTTTTGTGTACCAGAAGCGATCTGTACATGCCTACTCCGTGTTAGTTTTTTCAAAATACAGGCACAGAACATGCTGAAAATCGATATTTTGGGTGCCAAAAGTCGATATGTGCATGCATCTTCTGTACCCGTTTATATCTTAAATTCAGGCTCAAAACGCCCGAAAATTCGATATTTTTGGGTCCCAGAAGCGATCTGTACATGCCTACTCCGTGTTAGTGTATTTTCAATATACAGGCCCAAAACATGCTGAAAATCGATATTGTAGTTGCCCAAAGACAATATGTGTATGCATCTTCTGTACCCGTTTATATCCCAAATTCAGGCTCAAAACCCCCGAAAATTCGATTTTTTGAGGTCCCAGAAGAGATCTGTACATGCCTACTTAGTGCTAGAATATTTTCAAGATATGGGCCCAAAACATGGTAAAAATCGATATTTTAAGTGCCCAAAGTCGATATGTGCATGCATCTTCAGTACCCGTTTATATCTCAAATTCAGGCTCAAAACACCCGTAAATTCAATATTCTTGGATCCCAGAAGCGATCTGAACATGCCTACTCAGTGCTAGAATGTTTTCATAATATAGGCTCAAAACATTCTAAAAATCGATATTTTAGGTGTCCAAACTCGATATGTGCATGCATCTTCTGTACCCGTTTACATCCCAAATTCAGGTTTAAAACACTTTAAAATTCGATATTTTTGGGTCCCAGAAGCGATCTGTACATGCCTACTCTGTGTTAGAGTATTTTCAATATACAGGCCCAAAGCATGCTGAAAATCGATATTTTAGGTGCCTAAAGTCAATGTGGGTATGCATCTTCTGTACCCGTTTATATCTCAAATTCAGGCTCAAAAAACCCGAAATTTCGATATTTTTGGGTACCAGAAGCGATCTGTACATGCCTACTCCTTGCTAGAATGTTTTCAAGATACAGACCCAAAACATGCTCAAAATCGATATTTTAGGTGTAAAAGGTCGATATGTGCATGCATCTTCAGTAACCGTTTATATCTCAAATTCAGGCTCAAAACACCCAAAAATCAAAATATAAACCCAGAACATGCTGAAAATCGATATTTTGGGTGCCAAAAGTCGATATGTGCATGCATCTTTTGTACCCGTTTATATCTTAAATTCAGGCTCAAAACACTCGCAAATTCGATATTTTTGGATCCCAGAAGCGATCTGTACATGACTACTCCGTGTTAGAGTATTTTCAAAATACAGGCCAAAAACATGCTCAAAATCGATATTTTAGTTGCCCAAAGTCAATATGTGTATGCATCTTCTGTACCCGTTTATATCCCAAATTCAGGATCAAGACACCCGAAAATTCGATATTTTTGGGTCCCAGAAGCGATCTGTACATGCCTACTTAGTGCTAGAATTTTTTAAATTTATGGGCCAAAATCATGCTAAAAATCGATATTTTAGGTGCCCAAAGTCGATATGTGCATGCATCTTCTGTACCCGTTTATATCTCAAATTTCGGCTCAAAACACCCGAAAATTCGATATTTTTGGGTCCCAGAAGCGATCTGTACATGCCTACTCCTTGTTAGAGTATTTTCAAAATACAGGCCCAAAACATGCAGAAAATCAATATTTTAGGTGCCCAAAGTCGATATGTGCATGCATCTTCTGCACCCGTTTATATCTCAAATTCAGGTTCAGAACACCCGAAAATTCGATATTTTTGGGTCCCAGAAGCGATCTGTACATGCCTACTCCGTGTTAGAGTATTTTCAAAATACAGGCCCAAAACATGCTGAAAATCAATATTTTAGGTGCCCAAAGTCGATATGTGCATGCATCTTCTGTACCCGTTTATATCTCAAATTCAGGTTCAGAACACCCGAAAATTCGATGTTTTTGGGTCCCCGAAGCGTTCTGTACATGCCTACTCCGTGTTAGAGTATTTTCAATATACAGGCACAAAACATGCTGAAAATCGATATTTTAGGTTCCCAAAGTCAATATGTGTATGCATCTTCTGTACCCGTTTATTTCCCAAATTCAGGCTTAAAACACCCGAAAATTCGATATTTTTGGGTCCCAGAAGGGATCTGTACATACCTACTGAGTGCTAAAATATATTGAAGTTATGGGGCCAAAACATGCTAAAAATCGATATTTTAGGTGTCCAAAGTCGATATGTGCATGCATCTTTTGTACCCGTTTATATCTCAAATTCAGGCTCAAAAGACCCGAAAATTCGATATTTTTGGGTCCCATAAGCGATCTGTACATGCCTACTCAGTGCTAGAATTTTTTCAAATTACAGGCCTAAAACATGCTCAAAATCAATATTTTAGGTGCCCAAAGTCGATATGTGCATGCATCTTCTGTACCCGTTTATATCTCAAATTCAGGCTCAAAACACATGAAAATTCGATATTTTTGGGTCCCAGAAGCAATCTGTACATGCCTACTCCGTGGTAGAGTATTTTCAATATACAGGCCCAAAACATGCTGTAAATCGATATTTTAGTTGCCCAAAGACAATATGTGTATGCATCTTCTGTACCCGTTTATATCCCAAATTCAGGCTCAAAACACCCGTAAATTCAATATTCTTGGGTCCCAGAAGCGATCTGAACATGCTACTCAGTGCTAGAATGTTTTCAAAATATAGGCTCAAAACAGGCTAAAAATCGATATTTTAGGTGTCCAAACTCGATATGTGCATGCATCTTCTGTACCCGTTTACATCCCAAATTCAGGTTTAAAATACTCTAAAATTCGATATTTTTGGGTCCCAGAAGCGATCTGTACATGCCTACTCTGTGTTAGAGTATTTTCAATATACATGCCCAAAGCATGCTGAAAATCGATATTTTAGGTGCCTAAAGTCAATATGGGTATGCATCTTCTGTACTCGTTTATATCTCAAATTCAGGCTCAAAAAACCCGAAAATTCGATATTTTTGGGTCCCAGAAGCGATCTGTACATGCCTACTCCTTGCTAGAATGTTTTCAAGATACAGACCCAAAACATGCTCAAAATCGATATTTTAGGTGTAAAAGGTCGATATGTGCATGCATCTTTAGTAACCGTTTATATCTCAAATTCAGGCTCAAAACACCCAAAAATCAATATTTTTTTGTCCCAAAAGCGATCTGTACATACCTACTCAGTGCTAGAATGCTTTGAACATAAAATATAGGCTCAAATCATGCTAAAAATCGATATTTTAGGTGCCCAAAGTCGATATGTGCATGCATCTTCTTTACCCGTTTATATCTCAAATTCAGGCTCAAAACACCCGAAAATTCGATATTTTTGGGTCCCAGAAGCGATCTGTACATGCCTACTCCGTGTTAGAGTATTTTAAAAATACAGGCCCAAAACATGCTGAAAATCAATATTTTAGGTGCCTAAAGTCGATATGTGCATGCATCTTCTGTACCCGTTTATATCTCAAATTCAGGTTTAGAACACCCGAAAATTCGATATTTTTGGGTCCCAGAAGCGATCTGTACATGCCTACTCCGTGTTAGAGTATTTTCAAAATACAGGCCCAAAACATGCTGAAAATCAATATTTTAGGTGCCCAAAGTCGATATGTGCATGCATCTTCTGTACCCGTTTATATTTCAAATTCAGGTTCAGAACACCCGAAAATTCGATATTTTTGGGTCCCAGAAGCGTTCTGTACATGCCTACTCCGTGTTAGAGTATTTTCAATATACAGGCACAAAACATGCTGAAAATCGATATTTTAGGTGCCCAAAGTCAATATGTGTATGCATCTTCTGTACCCGTTTATTTCCCAAATTCAGGCTTAAAACACCCGAAAATTCGATATTTTTGGGTCCCAGAAGGGATCTGTACATACCTACTGAGTGCTAAAATATATTGAAGTTATGGGGCCAAAACATGCTAAAAATCGATATTTTAGGTGTCCAAAGTCGATATGTGCATGCATCTTTTGTACCCGTTTATATCTCAAATTCAGGCTCAAAATACCCGAAAATTCGATATTTTTGGGTCCCATAAGCGATCTGTACATGCCTACTCAGTGCTAGAATTTTTTCAATTTACAGGCCTAAAACATGCTCAAAATCGATATTTTAGGTGCCCAAAGTCGATATGTGCATGCATCTTCAGTACCCGTTTATATCTCAAATTCAGGCTCAAAACACCCGAAAATTCGATATTTTTGGGTCCCAGAAGCAATCTGTACATGCCTACTCCGTGGTAGAGTATTTTCAAAATACAGGCCCAAAACATGCTGTAAATCGATATTTTAGTTGCCCAAAGACAATATGTGTATGCATCTTCTGTACCCGTTTATATCCCGAATTCAGGCTCAAAACACCCGTAAATTCAATATTCTTGGGTCCCAGAAGCGATCTGAACATGCCTACTCAGTGCTAGAATGTTTTCAAAATATAGGCTCAAAACATGCTTAAAATCGATATTTTAGGTGTCTAAAGTCGATATGTGCATGAATCTTCTGTACCCGTTTATATCTCGAATTCAGGCTCAAAACACATGAAAATTCGATATTTTTGGGTCCCAAAAGCGATCTGTACATGCCTACTCTGTGTTAGAGTATTTTCAAAATAGAGGCCCAAAACATGATGAAAATCGATATTTTAGGTGCCCAAAGTCAATATATGTATGCATCATCTGTACCCGTTTATATCTCAAATTCAGGCTCAAAACACCCGAAAATTCGATATTTTTGGGTCCCAGAAGCGATCTGTACATGCCTTCTTAGTGATAGAATTTTTTAAATTTATGGGCCCAAATCATGCTAAAAATCGATATTTTAGGTGCCCAAAGTCGATATGTGCATGCATCTTCTGTACCCGTTTATATCTCAAATTCAGGCTCAAAACACCCGAAAATTCGATATTTTTGGGTCCCAAAAGCGATCTGTACATGCCTACTCCGTGTTAGAGTATTTTAAAAATACAGGCCCAAAACATGCTGAAAATCAATATTTCAGGTGCCCAAAGTCGATATGTGCATGCATCTTCTGTACCCGTTTATATCTCAAATTCAGGTTCAGAACACCCGAAAATTCGATATTTTTGGGTCCCAGAAGCGATCTGTACATGCCTACTCCGTGTTAGAGTATTTTCAATATACAGGCACAAAACATGCTGAAAATCGATATTTTAGGTGCCCAAAGTCAATATGTGTATGCATCTTCTGTACCCGTTTATTTCCCAAATTCAGGCTCAAAACACCGAAAATTCGATGTTTTGGGGTCCCAGAAGCAATCTGTACATGCCTACTGAGTGCTAAAATATGTTGAAGTTATGGGGTCAAAACATGCTAAAAATCGATATTTTATGTGTCCAAAGTCGATATGTGCATGCATCTTTTGTACCCGTTTATATCTCAAATTCAGGCTCAAAACACCCGAAAATTCGATATTTTTGGGTCCCTGAAGCGATCTGTACATGCCTACTCAGTGCTTGAATTTTTTTTTAAATATGTGCCCAAAACATGCTAAAAATCGATATTTTAAGTGCAAAAGGTCGATATGTGAATGCATCTTCTGTACCCGTTTATATCTCAAATTCAGGCTCAAAACACTGGAAAATTAAATATTTTTGGTTCCTAGAAGCGATCTGTACATGCCTACTCCGTGTTAGAGTATTTTCAAAATACAGGCCCAAAACATGCTGGAAATCAATATTTTAGGTGCCCAAAGTCAATATGTGTATTCATCTTCTGTACCCGTTTATATCCCAAATTCAGGCTCAAAACACTTGAAAATTCGATATTTTTGGGTCCCAGAAGCGATCTATATATGCCAACTCAGTGCTAGAATATTTTCAAGATATACGCCCAAAACATGCTAGAAATCGATATTTTAGGTGCCCAAAGTCGATATGTGCTTGCATCTTCTGTACCCGTTTATATCTCAAATTCAGGCTCAAAACACCCAAAAAATTCGATATCTTTGTGTCCAAGAAGCGATCTGTACATGCCTACTCCGTGTTAGAGTATTTTCATAATACAGGCCCAAAACATGCTCAAAATCGATATTTTAGGTGCCCAAAGTCGATATGTGCATGCATCTTCTGTACCTGTTTATATCTCAAATTCAGGCTCAAAACACCCGAAAATTCAATATTTTTGGGTCCCAGAAGCGATCTGTACATGCCTACTCAGTGCTAGAATTTTTTCAAAATATACGACCAAAACAATCTAAAAATCGATATTTTAGGTGCCCACAGTCGATATGTGCATGCATCTTCTTTACACGTTTATATCTCAAATTCAGGCTCAAAACACACGAAAATTCGATATTTTTGTGTCCCAGAATCGATCTGTACATGATTACTCCGTGTTAGAGTATTTTCAAAATACAGGCTCAAAATATGCTCAAAATCTATATTTTGGGTGCCCAAAGTCAATATGTGCATGCATCTTCTTTACCCGTTTATATCCCAAATTCAGGTTCAAAACACTCGAAAATTCGATATTTTTGGGTTCCAGAAGCGATCTGTACATGCCTACTCAGTGCTAGAATATTTTCAAAATATAGGCTCAAAACATGCTAAAAATCGATATTTTAGGTGTCCAAAGTCGATATGTGCATGCATCTTCTGTACCCGTTTACATCCCAAATTCAAGTTTAAAACACTTTAAAATTCGATATTTTTGGGTTCCAGAAGCAGTGTGCACATGCCTTCTCAGTGCTAGAATATTTTCAAAATGTAGGCCCAAAACATGCTCAAAATCGATATTTTGTGTGCCCAAAGTCGATATGTGCATGCATCTTCTGTACCCGTTTATATCTCAAATTCAGGCTAAAAACACCCGAAAATTCGATATTTTTGGGTCCCAGAAGCGATCTGTACATGCCTACTCCGTGTTAGAGTATTTTCAATATACATGCCCAAAACATGCTGAAAATCGATATTTTAGGTGCCCAAAGTTAATATGTGTATGCATCTTCTGTACCCGTTTATTTCCCAAATTCAGGCTCAAAACACTCGAAATTTCGATATTTTTGTGTACCAAAAGCGATCTGTACATGCCTACTCCGTGTTAGTTTTTTCAAAATACAGGCACAGGACATGCTGAAAATCGATATTTTGGGTGACAAAAGTCGATATGTGCATGCATCTTCAGTACCCGTTTATATCTCAAATTCAGGCTCAAAACACCCGTAAATTCAATATTCTTGGGTCCCAGAAGCGATCTGAACATGCCTACTCAATGCTAGAATGTTTTCAAAATATAGGCTCAAAACAGGCTAAAAATCGATATTTTAGGTGTCCAAACTCGATATGAGCATGCATCTTCAGTACCCGTTTACATCCCAAATTCAGGTTTAAAACACTCTAAAATTCGATATTTTTGGGTCCCAGAAGCGATCTGTACATGCCTACTCTGTGTTAGAGTATTTTCAATATACAGGCCCAAAGCATGCTGAAAATCGATATTTTAGGTGCCTAAAGTCAATATGGGTATGCATCTTCTGTACCCGTTTATATCTCAAATTCAGGCTCAAAAAACCCGAAAATTCGATATTTTTGGGTCCCAGAAGCGATCTGTACATGCCTACTCCTTGCTAGAATGTTTTCGAGATACAGACCCAAAACATGCTCAAAATCGATATTTTAGGTGTAAAAGGTCGATATGTGCATGCATCTTCAGTAACCGTTTACATCTCAAATTCAGGCTCAAAACACCCAAAAATCAATATTTTTTGGTCCCAAATGCGATCTGTACATACCTACTCAGTGCTAGAATGTTTTCAAAATATAGGCTCAAAACATGCTTAAAATCGATATTTTAGGTGTCTAAAGTCGATATGTGCATGAATCTTCTGTACCCGTTTATATCTCAAATTCAGGCTCAAAACACCCGAAAATTCGATATTTTTGGGTCCCAGAAGCGATCTGTACATGCCTACTCAGTGCTAGAATTTTTTCAAAATATGTGCCCAAAACATGCTAAAAATCAATATTTTAAGTGCAAAAGGTTGATATGTGATTGCATCTTCTGTACCCGTTTATATCTCAAATTCAGGCTCAAAACACCGGAAAATTCGATATTTTTGGTTCCTAGAAGCGATCTGTACATGCCTACTCTGTGTTAGAGTATTTTCAAAATACAGGCCCAAAACAAGCTGGAAATCAATATTTTAGGTGCCCAAAGTCAATATGTGTATTCATCTTCTGTACCCGTTTATATCCCAAATTCAGGCTCAAAACACTTGAAAATTAGATTTTTTTGGGTCCCAGAAGCGATATATATATGCCAACTCAGTGCTAGAATATTTTCAAGATATACGCCCAAAACATGCTAGAAATCGATATTTTAGGTGCCCAAAGTCGATATGTGCTTGCATCTTCTGTACCCGTTTATATCTTAAATTCAGGCTCAAAACACCCGAAAATTCAATATTTTTGGGTCCCAGAAGCGATCTGTACATGCCTACTCAGTGCTAGAATGTTTTCAAAATATACGACCAAAACATGCTAAAAATCGATATTTTAGGTGCCCACAGTCGATATGTGCATGCATCTTATTTACCCGTTTATATCTCAAATTCAGGCTCAAAACACACAAAAATTCGATATTTTTGTGTCCCAGAAGCGATCTGTACATGCCTACTCCGTGTTAGAGTATTTTCAAAATACAGGCTCAAAATATGCTCAAAATCTATATTTTGGGTGACCAAAGTCAATATGTGCATGTATCTTCTTTACCCGTTTATATCCCAAATTCAGGTTAAAAAAACTCGAAAATTCGATATTTTTGAGTTCCAGAAGCGATCTGTACATGCCTACTCAGTGCTAGAATATTTTCAAAATATAGGCTCAAAACATGCTAAAAACCGATATTTTAGGTGTCCAAAGTCGATATGTGCATGCATCTTCTGTACCCGTTTACATCCCAAATTCAGGTTTAAAACACTTTAAAATTCGATATTTTTGGTTTCCAGAAGAAGTGTGCACATGCCTTCTCAGTGCTAGAATATTTTCAAAATGTAGGCCTAAAACATGCTCAAAATCGATATTTTGTGTGCCCAAAGTCGATTTGTGCATGCATCTTCTGTACCCGTTTATATCTCAAATTCAGGCTAAAAACACCCGAAAATTCGATATTTTTGGGTCCCAGAAGCGATCTGTACATGCCTACTCCGTGTTAGAGTATTTTAAATATACATGCCCAAAACATGCTGAAAATCGATATTTTAGGTGCCCAAAGTTAATATGTGTATGCATCTTCTGTACCCGTTTATTTCCAAAATTCAGGCTCAAAACACTCGAAATTTCGATATTTTTGTGTACCAGAAGCGATCTGTACATGCCTACTCCGTGTTAGTTTTTTCAAAATACAGGCACAGAACATGCTAAAAATCGATATTTTGGGTGCCAAAAGTCGATATATGCATTCATCTTCTGTACCCGTTTATATCTTAAATTCAGGCTCAAAACGCCCGAAAATTCGATATTTTTGGGTTCCAGAAGCGATCTGTACATGCCTACTCCGTTTTAGAGTATTTTCAAAATACAGGCCCAAAGCATGCTGAAAATCAATATTTTAGGTGCCCAAAATCGATATGTGCATGCATCTTCTGTACCCGTTTATATCTCAAATTCAGGTTCAGACACTCGAAAATTCGATATTTTTGGGTCCCAGAAGCGATCTGTACATGCATACTCCGTGTTAGAGTATTTTCAATATACAGGCCAAAAACATGCTTAAAATCGATATTTTAGGTGCCCAAAGTTAATATGTGTATTCATCTTCTGTACTCGTTTATTTCCCAAATTCAGGCTCAAAACACTCGAAAATTCGATATTTTTGGGTCACAGAAGCGATCTGTACATGCCTACTCCTTGCTAGAATGTTTTCAAGATACAGACCCAAAACATAATCAAAATCGATATTTTAGGTGCAAAAAGTCGATATGTGCATGCATCTTCAGTACCCGTTTATATCTCAAATTCAGGCTCAAAATACCCGAAAATTCAACATTTTTGGGTCCCAGAAGCGATCTGTACATGCCTACTCAGTGCTAGAATGTTTTCAAAATATAGGCTCAAAACATGCTAAAAATCGATATTTAATGTGTCCAAAGTCGATCTGTGCATGCATCTTCTGTACCCGTTTATATCTCAAATTCAGGCTCAAAACACCCAAAAATTCGATATTTTTGGGTCCCAGAAGCGATCTGTACATGCCTACTCAGTGCTAGAATGTTTTCAAAATATAGGCTCAAAACATGCTAAAAATCGATATTTAATGTGTCCAAAGTCAATATGTGCATGCATCTTCTGTACCCGTTTATATCTCAAATTCAGGCTCAAAACACCCAAAAATTCGATATTTTTGGGTCCCAGAAGCGATCTGTACATGCCTACTCCTTGCTAGAATGTTTTCAAGATACAGACCAAAAACATGCTCAAAATCGATATTTTAGGTGTAAAAAGTCGATATGTGCATGCATCTTCAGTAACCGTTTATATCTCAAATTCAGGCTCAAAACACCCGAAAATCAATATTTTTGGGTCCCAGAAGTGATCTGTGCATGCCTACTCAGTGCTAGAATGTTTTCAAAATATAGGCTCAAAACATGTTAAAAATCAATATTTTAGGTGTCCAAAGTCGATATGTTCATGTATCTTCAGTACCCGTTTGTATCTCAAATTCAGGCTCAAAACACCCGAAAATTCAATATTTTTGGGTCCCAGAAGCGATCTGTACAAGCCTACTCCGTGTTAGTGTATTTTCAAAATACAGGCCCCAAACATGCTGAAAATCAATATTTTAGGTGCCCAAAGTCGAAATGTGCATGCATCTTCTGTACCCGTTTATATCTCAAATTCAGGTTCAGAACACCCGAAAATTCGATATTTTTGGGTCCCAGAAGCTATCTGTACATGCCTACTCCGTGTTAGAGTATTTTCAATATACAGGCACAAAACATGCTGAAAATCGATATTTTAGGTGCCCAAAGTCAATATGTGTATGCATCTTCTGTACCCGTTTATTTCCCAAATTCAGGCTCAAAACATCCGAAAATTCGATATTTTTGGGTCCCAGAAGCGATCTGTACATGTCTACTCAGTGCTAGAATATATTGAAGATATGGGTCCAAAACATGCTAAAAATCTACATTTTAGGTGCCCAAAGTCGATATGTGCATTCATCTTCTGTACCCGTTTATATCCCAAATTCAGGCTCAAAACACCCGAAAATTCAACATTTTTGGGCCCCAAAAGCGATCTGTAGATGCCTACTCAGTGCTAGAATGTTTTCAAAATATAGGCTCAAAACATGCTAAAAATCGATATTTTAGGTGTCCAAAGTCGATATGTGCATGCATCTTCTGTACCCGTTTATATCTCAAATTCAGGCTAAAAACACCCGAAAATTCGATATTTTTGGGTCCCAGAAGCGATCTGTACATGCCTACTCCGTGTTAGAGTATTTTCAATATACATGCCCAAAACATGCTGAAAATCGATATTTTAGGTGCCCAAAGTTAATATGTGTATGCATCTTCTGTACCCGTTTATTTCCAAAATTCAGGCTCAAAACACTCGAAATTTCGATATTTTTGTGTACCAGAAGCGATCTGTACATGCCTACTCCGTGTTAGTTTTTTCAAAATACAGGCACAGAACATGCTAAAAATCGATATTTTGGGTGCCAAAAGTCGATATATGCATTCATCTTCTGTACCCGTTTATATCTTAAATTCAGGCTCAAAACGCCCGAAAATTCGATATTTTTGGGTTCCAGAAGCGATCTGTACATGCCTACTCCGTTTTAGAGTATTTTCAAAATACAGGCCCAAAGCATGCTGAAAATCAATATTTTAGGTGCCCAAAATCGATATGTGCATGCATCTTCTGTACCCGTTTATATCTCAAATTCAGGTTCAGAACACTCGAAAATTCGATATTTTTGGGTCCCAGAAGCGATCTGTACATGCATACTCCGTGTTAGAGTATTTTCAATATACAGGCCAAAAACATGCTTAAAATCGATATTTTAGGTGCCCAAAGTTAATATGTGTATTCATCTTCTGTACTCGTTTATTTCCCAAATTCAGGCTCAAAACACTCGAAAATTCGATATTTTTGGGTCACAGAAGCGATCTGTACATGCCTACTCCTTGCTAGAATGTTTTCAAGATACAGACCCAAAACATAATCAAAATCGATATTTTAGGTGCAAAAAGTCGATATGTGCATGCATCTTCAGTACCCGTTTATATCTCAAATTCAGGCTCAAAATACCCGAAAATTCAACATTTTTGGGTCCCAGAAGCGATCTGTACATGCCTACTCTGTGCTAGAATGTTTTCAAAATATAGGCTCAAAACATGCTAAAAATCGATATTTAATGTGTCCAAAGTCGATATGTGCATGCATCTTCTGTACCCGTTTATATCTCAAATTCAGGCTCAAAACACCCAAAAATTCGATATTTTTGGGTCCCAGAAGCGATCTGTACATGCCTACTCAGTGCTAGAATGTTTTCAAAATATAGGCTCAAAACATGCTAAAAATCGATATTTAATGTGTCCAAAGTCAATATGTGCATGCATCTTCTGTACCCGTTTATATCTCAAATTCAGGCTCAAAACACCCAAAAATTCGATATTTTTGGGTCCCAGAAGCGATCTGTACATGCCTACTCCTTGCTAGAATGTTTTCAAGATACAGACCAAAAACATGCTCAAAATCGATATTTTAGGTGTAAAAAGTCGATATGTGCATGCATCTTCAGTAACCGTTTATATCTCAAATTCAGGCTCAAAACACCCGAAAATCAATATTTTTGGGTCCCAGAAGTGATCTGTGCATGCCTACTCAGTGCTAGAATGTTTTCAAAATATAGGCTCAAAACATGTTAAAAATCAATATTTTAGGTGTCCAAAGTCGATATGTTCATGTATCTTCAGTACCCGTTTGTATCTCAAATTCAGGCTCAAAACACCCGAAAATTCAATATTTTTGGGTCCCAGAAGCGATCTGTACAAGCCTACTCCGTGTTAGTGTATTTTCAAAATACAGGCCCCAAACATGCTGAAAATCAATATTTTAGGTGCCCAAAGTCGAAATGTGCATGCATCTTCTGTACCCGTTTATATCTCAAATTCAGGTTCAGAACACCCGAAAATTCGATATTTTTGGGTCCCAGAAGCTATCTGTACATGCCTACTCCGTGTTAGAGTATTTTCAATATACAGGCACAAAACATGCTGAAAATCGATATTTTAGGTGCCCAAAGTCAATATGTGTATGCATCTTCTGTACCCGTTTATTTCCCAAATTCAGGCTCAAAACATCCGAAAATTCGATATTTTTGGGTCCCAGAAGCGATCTGTACATGTCTACTCAGTGCTAGAATATATTGAAGATATGGGTCCAAAACATGCTAAAAATCGACATTTTAGGTGCCCAAAGTCGATATGTGCATTCATCTTCTGTACCCGTTTATATCCCAAATTCAGGCTCAAAACACCCGAAAATTCAACATTTTTGGGCCCCAAAAGCGATCTGTACATGCCTACTCAGTGCTAGAATGTTTTCAAAATATAGGCTCAAAACATGCTAAAAATCGATATTTTAGGTGTCCAAAGTCGATATGTGCATGCATCTTCTGTACCCGTTTATATCTCAAATTCAGGCTCAAAACACCCGAAAATTCGATATTTTTGGGTCTTAGAAGCGATCTGTACATGCCTACTCAGTGATAGAATTTTTTCAAAATATGGGCCCAAAACATGCTAAAAATCGATATTTTAAATGCAAAAAGTCGATATGTGCATGCATCTTCTGTACCCGTTTATACCTCAAATTCAGGCTCAAAACACCCGAAAATTCGATATTTTTGGTTCCCAGAAGCGATCTGTACATGCCTACTCCGTGTAAGAGTATTTTCAAAATACAGGCCCAAAACATGCTGGATATTAATATTTTAGGTGCCCAAAGTCAATATGTGTATTTATCTTCTATACCCGTTTATTTCCCAAATTCAGGCTTAAAACACCCGAAAATTCGATATTTTTGGGTCCCAGAAGTGATCTGTACATGCCTACTCAGTGCTAGAATTGTTTTAATATATGGGCCCAAAACATGCTAAAAATCGATATTTTAAGTGCAAAAAGTCGATATGTGCATGTATCTTCTGCACCCGTTTATATCTCAAATTCAGGCTCAAAATATCCGAAAATTCAACATTTTTGGGTCCCAGAAGCGATCTGTACATGCCTACTCAGTGCTAGAATTTTTTCAAAATATAGGCACAAAACATGCTAAAAATCGATATTTAATGTGTCCAAAGTCGATATGTGCATTCATCTTCTGTACCCGTTTATATCTAAAATTCAGGCTCAAAACACCCGAAAATTCGATATTTTTGGGTCCCAAAAGCGATCTGTACATGCTTACTCAGTGCTAGAATTTTTTCAATATATGGGCCCAAATCATGCTAGAAATCGATATTTTAGGTGCACAAAGTCGATATGTGCATGCATCTTCTGTACTCGTTTATATCCCAAATTCAGGCTCAAAACACCCGAAAATCAATATTTTGCGGTCCCAGAAGCGATCTGTGCATTCCTACTCAGTGCTAGAATTTTTTCAAAATATAGGCTCAAAACATGCTAAAAATCGATATTTTAGGTGTCCAAAGTCGATATGTGCATGGATCTTCTGTACCCCTTTATATCTCAAATTCAGGCTCAAAACACCCGAAAATTCAAAACTTTCCGTTCCCTGAAGCGATCTGTACATGCCTACTCATTGCTGGAATGTTTTCAAAATATAGGCCCAAAACATTAAAAAATCGATATTTTAAGTGTCTAAAGTCGATATGTTCATGCATCTTCTGTACCCGTTTATATTTAAAATTCAGGCTCAAAACACCTGAAAATTCGATATTTTTGGGTCCCTGAAGCGATCTGTACATGCCTACTCCCTGTTAGAGTATTTTCAAAATACAGGCCCAAAACATGCTGAAAATCGATATTTTAGGTGCACAAAGTCGATATGTGTATGCATCTTCTGTATCCGTTTATATCCCAAATTCAGGCTCAAATCACCCGAAAATTCGATATTTTTGGGTCCCAGAAGCGATCTGTACATGCCTACTTAGTGCTAGAATATTTTCTAAATATAGGCCTAAAACGTGTTAAAAATCGATATTTTGGGTGCCCAAAGTCGATATGTGCATGCATCTTTTGTACCTGTTTATATCTCAAATTCAGGCTCAAAACACCCGAAAATTCGATATTTTTGTGTCCCAGAAGCGATCTGTACACGCCTACTCCTTGCTAGAATGTATTCAAGATACAGACCCAAAACATGCTCAAAATCGATATTTTAGGTGCAAGAAGTCGATATGTGCATGATTCTTCAGTACCCGTTTATATCTCAAATTCAGGCTCAAAACACCCGAAAATTCAATATTTTTCGTTCCCAGAAGCGATCTGTACATGCCTACTTAGTGCTGGAATGTTATCAAAATATAGGCTCAAAACATGATAATAATCGATATTTTTAGTGTCGAAAATCGATATGTTCATGCATCTTCTGTACCCGTTTATATCACAAATTCAGGCTCAAAACTCCCGAAATTTCGATATTTTTGGGTCCCAGAAGCGATCTGTACATGCCTACTCCCTGTTTGAGTATTTTCAAAATACAGGCCCAAAACATGCTGAAAATCGATATTGTAGGTGCACAAAGTCAATATGTGTATGCATCTTCTGTATCCGTTTATATCCCAAATTCAGGCTTAAAATAACCGAAAATTCGATATTTTTTGGTCCCAGAAGCGATCTGTACATGCCAACTTAGTGCTATAATATTTTCTAAATATAGGCCTAAAACGTGTTAAAAATCGATATTTTGTGTGTCCAAAGTCGATATGTGCAAGCATCTTCTGTACACGTTTACATCCCAAATTAAGGTATAAAACACTCTAAAAATCGATATTTTTGGGTTCGAGAAGCGATCTGTACACGCCTACTCCTTGCTAGAATGTATTCAAGATACAGACCCAAAACATGCTCAAAATCGATATTTTAGGTGCAAGAAGTCGATATGTGCATGATTCTTCAGTACCCGTTTGTATCTCAAATTCAGGCTCAAAACACCCGAAAATTCAATATTTTTGGGTCCCAGAAGCGATCTGTACATGCCTACTCAGTGCTAGAATGTTTTCAAAATATAGGCTCAAAACATGATTAAAATCGATATTTTAGGTGTCTAAAGTCGATATGTGCATGAATCTTCTGTACCCGTTTATATCTCAAATTCAGGCTCAAAACACCCGAAAATTCAAAAATTTAGGGTTCCAGAAGCGATCTGTACATGCATACTCCGTGGTAGAGTATTTTCAATATACAGGCCCAAAACATGCTGAAAATCGATATTTTAGTTGCCCAAAGTCAATATGTGTATTCATCTTCTGTACCCGTTTATATCCCAAATTCAGGCTCAAAACACCAGAAAATTCGATATTTTTGGGTCCCAGAAGCGATCTGTACATGCTTACTCAGTGCTAGAATTTTTTTCAATATATGGGCCCAAATCATGCTAAAAATCGATATTTTATGTGCCTAAAGTCGATATGTGCATGCATCTTCTGTACCCGTTTATATCTCAAATTCAGGCTCAAAACACCCGAAAATTCGATATTTTTGGGTCCCAGAAGCGATCTGTACAAGCCTACTCCGTGTTAGTGTATTTTCAAAATACAGGCCCCAAACATGCTGAAAATCAATATTTTAGGTGCCCAAAGTCGATATGTGCATGCATCTTCTGTACCCGTTTATATCTCAAATTCAGGTTCAGAACACCCGAAAATTCGATATTTTTGGGTCCCAGAAGCGATCTGTACATGCCTACTCCGTGTTAGAGTATTTTCAATATATAGGCACAAAACATGCTGAAAATCGATATTTTAGGTGCCCAAAGTCAATATGTGTATGCATCTTCTGTACCCGTGTATTTCCCAAATTCAGGCTCAAAACATCCGAAAATTCGATATTTTTGGGTCCCAGAAGCGATCTGTACATGTCTACTCAGTGCTAGAATATATTGAAGATATGGGTCCAAAACATGCTAAAAATCGACATTTTAGGTGCCCAAAGTCGATATGTGCATTCATCTTCTGTACCCGTTTATATCCCAAATTCAAGCTCAAAACACCCGAAAATTCAACATTTTTGGGTCCCAAAAGTGATCTGTACATGCCTACTCAGTGCTAGAATGTTTTCAAAATATAGGCTCAAAACATGCTAAAAATCGATATTTTAGGTGTCCAAAGTCGATATGTGCATGCATCTTCTGTACCCGTTTATATCTCAAATTCACGCTCAAAACACCCGAAAATTCGATATTTTTGGGTCTTAGAAGCGATCTGTACATGCCTACTCAGTGCTAGAATTTTTTCAAAATATGGGCCCAAAACATGCTAAAAATCGATATTTTAAATGCAAAAAATCGATATGTGCATGCATCTTCTGTACCCGTTTATACCTCAAATTCAGGCTCAAAACACCCGAAAATTAGATATTTTTGGTTCCCAGAAGCGATCTGTACATGCCTACTCCGTGTAAGAGTATTTTCAAAATACAGGCCCAAAACATGCTGGAAATTAATATTTTAGGTGCCCAAAGTCAATATGTGTATGCATCTTCTGTATCCGTATATATCCCAAATTCAGGCTCAAATCACCCGAAAATTCGATATTTTTGGGTCCCAGAAGCGATCTGTACATGCCTACTTAGTGCTAGAATATTTTCTAAATATAGGCCTAAAACGTGTTAAAAATCGATATTTTGGGTGCCCAAAGTCGATATGTGCATGCATCTTTTGTACCTGTTTATATCTCAAATTCAGGCTCAAAACACCCGAAAATTCGATATTTTTGGGTCCCAGAAGCTATCTGTACACGCCTACTCTTTGCTAAAATGAATTCAAGATACAGACCCAAAACATGCTCAAAATCGATATTTTAGGTGCAAGAAGTCGATATGTGCATGATTCTTCAGTACCCGTTTATATCTCAAATTCAGGCTCAAAACACCCGAAAATTCAATATTTTTCGTTCCCAGAAGCGATCTGTACGTGCCTACTTAGTGCTGGAATGTTTTCAATATATAGGCTCAAAACATGATAATAATCGATATTTTTAGTGTCTAAAGTCGATATGTTCATGCATCTTCTGTACCCGTTTATATCACAAATTCAGGCTCAAAACCCCCGAAAATTCGATATTTTTGGGTCCCAGAAGCGATGTGTACATGCCTACTCCTTGCTGGAATGTTTTCAAGATACAGACCCAAAACATGCTCAAAATCGATATTTTAGGTGTCTAAAGTCGATATGTGCATGCATCTTCTGTACTCGTTTATATCTCAATTTCAGGCTCAAAACACACGAAAATTCGATATTTTTGGGTCCCAGAAGCGATCTGTACATGCCTACTCTGTGTTAGAGTATTTTCAAAATACAGGCCCAAAACATGCTGAAAATCGATATTTTAGGTGCCCAAAGTCAATATATGTATGCATCTTCTGTACCCGTTTATATCTCAAATTCAGGCTCAAAACCCCCGAAAATTCGATATTTTTGGGTTCCAGAAGCAGTCTGCACATGCCTTCTCAGTGCTATAATATTTTCAAGATGTAGGCCCAAAACATACTCAAAATCGATATTTTGTGTGCCCAAAGTCGATATGTGCATGCATCTTTTGTATCCGTTTATATCCCAAATTCAGGCTCAAAATAACCGAAAATTCGATATTTTTTGGTCCCAGAAGCGATCTGTACATGCCTACTTAGTGCAATAATATTTTCACAGTATAGGCCCAAAACGTGCTAAAAATCGATATTTTGGGTGCCCAAAGTCGATATGTGCATGCATCTTCTGTACCCGTTTACATCCCAAATTCAGGTTTAAAACACTCGAAAATTCGATATTTTTGGGTCCCAGAAGCGATCTGTACATGCCTACTCCTTGCTAGAATGTTTTCAAGATACAGACCCAAAACATGTTCAAAATCGATATTTTAGGTGCAAAAAGGCGATATGTGCATGCATCTTCAGTACCCGTTTATATCTCAAATTCAGGCTCAAAACACTCGTAAATTTAATATTTTTGGGTCCCAGAAGCGATCTGTACATGCCTACTTAGTGCTGGAATGTTTTCAAAATATAGGCTCAAAACATGATAATAATCGATATTTTTAGTGTCTAAAGTCGATATGTTCATGCATCTTCTGTACCCATTTATATCACAAATTCAGGCTCAAAACCCCCGAAAATTCGATATTTTTGGGTCCCAGAAGCGATCTGTACATGCCTACTCCCTGTTTGAGTATTTTCAAAATACAGGCCCAAAACATGCTGAAAATCGATATTGTAGGTGCACAAAGTCAATATGTGTATGCATCTTCTGTATCCGTTTATATCCCAAATTCAGGCTCAAAATACCCGAAAATTCGATATTTTTTGGTCCCAGAAGCGATCTGTACATGCCTACTTAGTGCTATAATATTTCCAAAATATAGGCCCAAAACGTGCTAAAAATCGATATTTTGGGTACGCAAAGTCGATATGTGCATGCATCTTCTGTATCCGTTTATATCCCAAATTCAGGCTCAAAATAACCGAAAATTCGATATTTTTTGGTCCCAGAAGCGATCTGTACATGCCTACTTAGTGCTATAATATTTTCACAATATAGGCCCAAAACGTGCTAAAAATCGATATTTTGGGTGCGCAAAGTCGATATGTGCATGCATCTTCTGTACCCGTTTACATCCCAAATTCAGGTTTAAAACACTCGAAAATTCGATATTTTTTGGTCCCAGAAGCGACCTGTACATGCCTACTCCTTGCTAGAATGTTTTCAAGATACAGACCCAAAACATGTTCAAAATCGATATTTTAGGTGCAAAAAGGCGATATGTGCATGCATCTTCAGTACCCGTTTATATCTCAAATTCAGGCTCAAAACACTCGTAAATTCAATATTTTTGGGTCCCAGAAGCGATCTGTACATGCCTACTCAGTGCTAGAATATTTTCAAAATATTGGCACAAAACATGCTAAAAATCGATATTTTAGGTGTCCAAAGTCGATATGTGCAAGCATCTTCTGTACACGTTTACATCCCAAATTAAGGTTTAAAACACTCTAAAAATCGATATTTTTGGGTTCCAGAAGCGATCTGTACATGCCTACTCAGTGCTGGAATATTTTAAAAATATAGGCCTAAAACATGCTAAAAATCGATATTTTAAGTGTCTAAAGTCGATATGTGCATGCATCTAAAGTACCCGTTTATATCCCAAATTCAGGCTCAAAACACCCGAAAATCAATATTTTGGGGTCCCCGCAGCGATCTGTGCATGCCTACTCAGTGCTAGAATGTTTTCAAAATATAGGCTCAAAACATGCTAAAAATCGATATTTTAGGTGTCCAAAGTCGATATGTGCATGGATCTTCTGTACCCGTTTATATCTCAAATTCAGGCTCAAAACACCCGAAAATTCAAAACCTTCCGTTCCCTGAAGCGATCTGTACATGCCTACTCAGTGCTGGAATGTTTTCAAAATATAGGCCCAAAACATTAAAAAATTGATATTTTAAGTGTCTAAAGTTGATATGTTCATTCATCTTCTGAACCCGTTTATATTTAAAATTCAGGCTCAAAACACCCGAAAATTCGATATTTTTTGGGTCCCAGAAGCGATCTGTACATGCCTACTCCCTGTTAGAGTATTTTCAAAATACAGGCCCAAAACATGCTGAAAATCGATATTTTAGGTGCACAAAGTCGATATGTGCATGCATCTTCTGTACCCGTTTATATCCCAAATTCAGGCTCAAAACACCCGAAAATCAATATTTTGGGGTCCCAGAAGCGATCTGTGCATGCCTACTCAGTGCTAGAATGTTTTCAAAATATAGGCTCAAAACATGCTAAAAATCGATATGTTAGGTGTCCAAAGTCGGTATATGCATGCATCTTCTGTACCCGTTTATATCTCAAATTCAGGCTCAAAACACCCGAAAATTCGATATTTTTAGTTCCCAGAAGCGATCTGTACATGCATTCTCCGTCTAAGAGTATTTTCAAAATAAAGGCACAAAACATGCTGAAAATCGATATATTTTAGGTGCCCAAAGTCAATATGTGTATGCATCTTCTGTACCCGTTTATATCCCAAATTCAGGCTCAAAACACCCGAAAATTCTTATTTTTTTGGGTTCCAGAAGCAGTCTGCACATGCCTTCTCAGTGTTAGAGTATTTTCAAAATACAGGCCCAAAACATGCTCAAAATCGATATTTTAGGTGCAAAAAGTCGATATGTGCATGCATCTTCAGTACCCGTTTATATCTCAAATTCTGGCTCAAAACATCAGAAAATTCAACATTTTTGGGTCCCTGAAGCGATCTGTACATGCCTACTCCGTGTTAGAGTATTTTCAAAATACAGGCACAAAACATGCTGAAAATCGATATTTTAGGTGCACAAAGTCAATATGTGTATGCATCTTCTGTACCCGTTTATTTCCCAAAGTCAGGCTCAAAACACCCGAAAATTCGATATTTTTTGGTCCCAGAAGCGATTTGTACATGCCTACTCAGTGTTAGAATGTTTTCAAAATATAGGCTCAAAACATGCTAAAAATCGATATTTTAGGTGTCCAAAGTCGATATGTGCATGCATCTTCTGTACCCGTTTATATCTCAAATTCAGGCTCAAAACACCCGAAAATTCGATATTTTTGGTTCTCAGAAGCGAAATGTACATGCCTACTCCGTGTTAGAGTATTTTCAAAGTAGAGGCCCAAAACATGCTGAAAATCAATATTTTAGGTGCCCAAAGTGAATATGTGTATTCATCTTCTGTACCCGTTTATATCCCAAATTCAGGCTCAAAACACCCTAAAATTCGATATTTTTGGGTCCCAGAAGCGATCTATATATGCCTACTCAGTGCTAGAATATTTTCAAGATATACGCCCATAACATGCTAGAAATCGATATTTTAGGTGCCCAAAGTCGATATGTGCATGCATCTTCTGTACCCGTTTATATCTCAAATTCAGGCTCAAAACTCCCGAAAATTCGATATTTTTGGGTCCCAGAAGCGATCTGTACATGACTACTCCGTGTTAGAGTATTTTCAATATACAGGCCCAAAACATGCGGAAAATCGATATTTTAGGTGCCCAAAGTCGATATGTGCATGCATCTTCTGTACCCGTTTATTTCCCAAATTCAGGCTCAAAATACCCGAAAATTCGATATTTTTGTGTAACAGAAGCGATCTGTACATGCCTACTCCGTGATAGAGTATTTTCAAAATACAGGCCCAAAACATGCTTAAAAATCGATATTTTGGGTGCCCAAAGTCGATATGTAAATGCATCTTCTGTACCCGTTTACATCCCAAATTCAGGTTTAAAACACTCGAAAATTCGAAATTTTTGGGTCACAGAAGCGATCTGTACATGTTTACTCAGTGCTAGAATGTTTTCAAAATATACGCCTAAAACATGCTAAAAATCGATATTTTAGGTGCCCAAAGTCGATATGTGCATGCATCTTCTGTACCCGTTTATATCTCAAATTCAGGCTCATAACACACGAAAATTCGATATTTTTGTGTCCCAGAAGCGATCCGTACATGCATACTCAGTGTTAGAGTATTTTCAAAATACAAGCTCAAATTATGCTCAAAATCGATATTTTGGGTGTCCAAAGTCAATATGTGCATGCATCTTCTTTACCCGTTTATATCCCAAATTCAGGTTCAAAACACTCTAAAATTCGATATTTTTGGGTACCAGAAGCGATCTGTACATACCTACTCAGTGCTAGAATACTTTCAAAATATAAGCCCAAAACATGCTTAAAATCGATATTTTAGGTGCAAAAAGTCGATATGTGCATGCATCTTCAGTACCCGTTTATATCTCAAATTCAGGCTCAAAACACCCGAAAATTCAACATTTTTGGGTCCCAGAAGCGATCTGTACATGCCTACTCATTGCTAGAATGTTTTCAAAAATATAGGCTCAAAACATGCTAAAAATCGATATTTAATGTTTCCAAACTCGATATGTGCATGCATCATCTGTACCCGTTTATATCTCAAATTCAGGCTCAAAACACCCGAAAATTCGATATTTTTGGGTCCCAGAAGCAATCTGTACATGCCTACTCAGTGCTAGAATTTTTTCAAAATATGGGCCCAAAACATGCTAAAAATCGATATTTTAGGTGCCCAAAGTCAATATGTGCATGCATCTTCTGTACCCGTTTATATCTCAAATTCAGGCTAAAAAAACCCGAAATTTCGATATTTTTGGGTCCCAGAAGCGATCTGTACATGCCTACTCCTTGCTAGAATGTTTTCAAGATACAGACCCAAAACATGCTCAAAATCGATATTTTAGGTGTAAAAGGTCGATATGTGCATGCATCTTCAGTAACCGTTTATATTTCAAATTCAGGCTCAAAACACCCAAAAATCAATATTTTTGGTCCCAGAAGCGATCTGTACATACCTACTCAGTGCTAGAATGTTTTCAAAATATAGGCTCAAAACATGCTTAAAATCGATATTTTAGGTGTCTAAAGTCGATATGTGCATGAATCTTCTGTACCCGTTTATATCTCGAATTCAGGCTCAAAAAACCCGAAAATTCGATATTTTTGGGTCACAGAAGCGATCTGTACATGCCTACTCTGTGTTAGAGTATTTTCAAAATACAGGCCCAAAACATGATGAAAATCGATATTTTAGGTGTCCAAAGTTAATATATGTATGCATCATCTGTACCCGTTTATATCCCAAATTCAGGCTCAAAACACCCGAAAATTCGATATTTTTGGGTTCCAGAAGCGATCTGTACATACCTACTCAGTGCTAAAATATTTTCAAAATATAAGCCCAGAACATGCTGAAAATCGATATTTTGGGTGCCAAAAGTCGATATGTGCATGCATCTTCTGTACCCGTTTATATCTTAAATTCAGGCTCAAAACACTCGAAAATTCGATATTTTTGGGTCCCAGAAGTGATCTGTACATGACTACTCCGTGTTAGAGTATTTTCAAAAGAAAGGCCCAAAACATGCTCAAAATCGATATTTTGGGTGCCCAAAGTCGATATGTGCATGCATCTTCTGTACCCGTTTATATCTCAAATTCAGGCTCAAAAGACCCGAAAATTCGATATTTTTAATTCCCAGAAGCGATCTGTACATGCATACTCCGTGTTAGAGTATTTTCAAAATAAAGGCACGAAACATGCTGAAAATCGATATATTTTAGGTGCCCAAAGTCAATATGTGTATGCATCTTCTGTACCCGTTTATATCCCAAATTCAGGCTCAAAACACCCGAAAATTCGATATTTTTGGGTCCCAGAAGCAATCTGTACATGCCTACTCCTTGCTAGTATGCTTTCAAGATATAGACCCAAAACATGCTCAAAATCGATATTTCAGGTACAAAAAGTCGATATGTGCATGCATCTTCAGTACCCGTTTATATCTCAAATTCAGTCTCAAAACATCCGAAAATTCAATATTTTTCGTTCCCAGAAGCGATTTGTACATGCCTAATCAGTGCTGGAATATTTTCAAAATATAGGCTCAGAACATGCTGAAAATCGATATTTTAAGTGTCTAAAGTCGATATGTTGATGCAACTTCTGTACCCGTTTATATCTCAAATTCAGGCTCAAAACACCCGAAAATTCGATATTTTTGGGTCCCAGAAGCGATCTGTACATGCCTACTCCTTGCTGGAATGTTTTCAAGATACAGACCCAAAACATGCTCAAAATCGATATTTTTGGTGTCTAAAGTCGATATGTGCATGTATCTTCTGTACTCGTTTATATCTCAAATTCAGGCTCAAAACACCCGAAAATTCGATATTTTTGGGTCCCAGAAGCAATCTGTACATGCCTACTCTGTGTTAGAGTAATTTCAAAATACAGGCCCAAAACATGCTGAAAATCGAAATTTTAGGTGCCCAAAGTCAATATATGTATGCATCTTCTGTACCCGTTTATATCTCAAATTCAGGCTCAAAAACCCGAAAAATCGATATTTTTGGGTTCCAGAAGCAATCTGTACATACCTACTCAGTGCTAGAATATTTTCAAAATATAGGCCCAGAACATGCTAAAAATCGATATTTTGGGTGCCAAAAGTCGATATGTGCATGCATCTTCTGTACCCGTTTATATCTTAAATTCAGGCTCAAAACACTCTAAAATTCGAAAATTTGGGGTTCCAGAAGCAGTCTGCACATGCCTTCTCAGTGCTAGAATATTTTCAAGATGTAGGCCCAAAACATACTCAAAATCGATATTTTGTGTGCCCAAAGTCGATATGTGAATGCATCTTCTGTACCCGTTTATTTCCCAAATTCAGGCTCAAAACACCCGAAAATTCGATATTTTTTGGTCCCAAAAGCGATCTGTACATACCTACTCAGTGTTAGAATGTTTTCAAAATATAGGCTCAAAACATGCTAAAAATCGATATTTTAGGTGTCCAAAGTCGATATGTGCATGCATCTTCTGTACCCGTTTATATCTCAAATTCAGGCTCAAAACACCCGAAAATTCGATATTTTTGGTTCCCAGAAGCGATCTGTACATGCCTACTCTGTGTTAGAGTATTTTCAAAGTAGAGACCCAAAACATGCTGAAAATATATATTTGAGGTGTCCAAAGTGAATATGTGTATTCATCTTCTGTACCCGTTTATATCTCAAATTCAGGTTCAAAACACCCGAAAATTCAACATTTTTGGGTCCCAGAAGCGATCTGTACATGCCTACTCAGTGCTAGAATGTTTTCAAAAATATAGGCTCAAAACATGCTAAAAATCGATATTTAATGTTTCCAAACTCGATATGTGCATGCATCATCTGTACCCGTTTATATCTCAAATTCAGGCTCAAAACACCCGAAAATTCGATATTTTTGGGTCCCAGAAGCAATCTGTACATGCCTACTCAGTGCTAGAATTTTTTCAAAATATGGGCCCAAAACATGCTAAAAATCGATATTTTAGGTGCCCAAAGTCAATATGTGCATGCATCTTCTGTACCCGTTTATATCTCAAATTCAGGCTAAAAAAACCCGAAATTTCGATATTTTTGGGTCCCAGAAGCGATCTGTACATGCCTACTCCTTGCTAGAATGTTTTCAAGATACAGACCCAAAACATGCTCAAAATCGATATTTTAGGTGTAAAAGGTCGATATGTGCATGCATCTTCAGTAACCGTTTATATTTCAAATTCAGGCTCAAAACACCCAAAAATCAATATTTTTGGTCCCAGAAGCGATCTGTACATACCTACTCAGTGCTAGAATGTTTTGAAAATATAGGCTCAAAACATGCTTAAAATCGATATTTTAGGTGTCTAAAGTCGATATGTGCATGAATCTTCTGTACCCGTTTATATCTCGAATTCAGGCTCAAAACACCCGAAAATTCGATATTTTTGGGTCACAGAAGCGATCTGTACATGCCTACTCTGTGTTAGAGTATTTTCAAAATACAGGCCCAAAACATGATGAAAATCGATATTTTAGGTGTCCAAAGTTAATATATGTATGCATCATCTGTACCCGTTTATATCCCAAATTCAGGCTCAAAACACCCGAAAATTCGATATTTTTGGGTTCCAGAAGCGATCTGTACATACCTACTCAGTGCTAAAATATTTTCAAAATATAAGCCCAGAACATGCTGAAAATCGATATTTTGGGTGCCAAAAGTCGATATGTGCATGCATCTTCTGTACCCGTTTATATCTCAAATTCAGGCTCAAAAGACCCGAAAATTCGATATTTTTAATTCCCAGAAGCGATCTGTACATGCATACTCCGTGTTAGAGTATTTTCAAAATAAAGGCACAAAACATGCTGAAAATCGATATATTTTAGGTGCCCAAAGTCAATATGTGTATGCATCTTCTGTACCCGTTTATATCCCAAATTCAGGCTCAAAACACCCGAAAATTCGATATTTTTGGGTCCCAGAAGCAATCTGTACATGCCTACTCCTTGCTAGTATGCTTTCAAGATATAGACCCAAAACATGCTCAAAATCGATATTTCAGGTACAAAAAGTCGATATGTGCATGCATCTTCAGTACCCGTTTATATCTCAAATTCAGTCTCAAAACATCCGAAAATTCAATATTTTTCGTTCCCAGAAGCGATTTGTACATGCCTAATCAATGCTGGAATATTTTCAAAATATAGGCTCAGAACATGCTGAAAATCGATATTTTAAGTGTCTAAAGTCGATATGTTGATGCAACTTCTGTACCCGTTTATATCTCAAATTCAGGCTCAAAACACCCGAAAATTCGATATTTTTGGGTCCCAGAAGCGATCTGTACATGCCTACTCCTTGCTGGAATGTTTTCAAGATACAGACCCAAAACATGCTCAAAATCGATATTTTGTGTGCCCAATGTCGATATGTGCATGCATCTTCTGTACCCGTTTATATCTCAAATTCAGGCTAAAAACACCCGAAAATTCGATATTTTTGGGTCCCAGAAGCGATCTGTACATGCCTACTTAGTGCTAGAATTTTTTAAATTTATGGGCCCAAATCATGCTAAAAATCGATATTTTAGGTGCCCAAAGTCGATATGTGCATGCATCTTCTGTACCCGTTTATATCTCAAATTCAGGCTCAAAACACCTGAAAATTCGATATTTTTGGGTCCCAGAAGCGATCTGTACATGCCTACTCCGTGTTAGAGTATTTTCAAAATACAGGCCCAAAACATGCTGAAAATCAATATTTTAGGTGCCCAAAGTCGATATGTGCATGCATCTTCTGTACCCGTTTATATCTCAAATTCAGGTTCAGAACACCCGAAATTCAACATTTTTGGGTCCCAGAAGCGATCTGTACATGCCTACTCCGTGTTAGAGTATTTACAATATACAAGCACAAAACATGCTGAAAATCGATATTTTAGGTGCCCAAAGTCAATATGTGTATGCATCTTCTGTACCCGTTTATTTCCCAAATTCAGGCTCAAAACACCCGAAAATTCGATATTTTTGGGTCCCAGAAGCGATCTGTACATGCCTAGTGAGTGCTAAAATATATTGAAGTTATGGGGCCAAAACATGCTAAAAATCGATATTTTAGGTGTCCAAAGTCGATATGTGCATGCATCTTTTGTACCCGTTTATATCTCAAATTCAGGCTCAAAACACCCGAAAATTCGATATTTTTGGTTCCCAGAAGCGATCTGTACATGCCTACTCCGTGTAAGAGTATTTTCAAAATACAGGTCCAAAACATGCTGGAAATCAATATTTTAGGTGCCCAAAGTCAATATGTGTATTCATCTTCTGTACCAGTTTATATCCCAAATTCAGGCTCAAAACACTTGAAAATTCGATATTTTAGGGTCCCAGAAGCGATCTATAGTGCTAGAATATTTTCAAGATATACGCCCAAAACATGCTAGAAATCGATATTTTAGGTGCCCAAAGTCGATATGTGCTTGCATCTTCTGTACCCGTTTATATCTCAAATTCAGGCTCAAAACACACGAAAATTCGATATTTTTGGGTACCAGAAGCGATCTGTACATGCATACTCCGTGTTAGAGTATTTTCATAATACAGGCAGAAAACATGCTAAAAATCGATATTTAAGGTGCCCAAATTCGATATGTGCATGCATCTTCAGTACCCGTTTATATCTCAAATTCAGGCTCAAAACACCCGAAAATTCAATATTTTTGGGTCCCAGAAGCGATCTGTACATGCATACTCAGTGCTAGAATTTTTTCGAAATATGGGCCCAAAACATGCTAAAAATCGATATTTTAGGTGCCCAAAGTCAATATGTGTATGCATCTTCTGTACCCGTTTATATCTCTATTTCAGGCTCAAAAAACCCGAAAATTCGATATTTTTGGGTCCCAGAAGCGATCTGTACATGCCTACTCCTTGCTAGAATGTTTTCAAGATACAGACCCAAAACATGCTCAAAATCGATATTTTAGGTGTAAAAGGTCGATATGTGCATGCATCTTCAGTAACCGTTTATATCTCAAATTCAGGCTAAAAACACCCGAAAATCAATATTTTTTGGTCCCAGAAGCGATCTGTACATACCTACTCAGTGCTAGAATGTTTTCAATATATAGGCTCAAAACATGCTTAAAATCGATATTTTAGGTGTCTAAAGTCGATATGTGCATGAATCTTCTGTACCCGTTTATATCTCGAATTCAGGCTCAAAACCCCCGAAAAATCGATATTTTTGGGTCCCAGAAGCGATCTGTACATGCCTACTCTGTGTTAGAGTATTTTCAAAATACAGGCCCAAAACATGATGAAAATCGATATTTTAGGTGCCCAAAGTCAATATATGTATGCATCATCTGTACCCGTTTATATCCCAAATTCAGGCTCAAAACACCCGAAAATTCGATATTTTTGGGTTCCAGAAGCGATCTGTACATACCTACTCAGTGCTAGAATATTTTCAAAATATAAGCCCAGAACATGCTGAAAATCGATATTTTGGGTGCCAAAAGTCGATATGTGCATGCATCTTCTGTACCCGTTTATATCTTAAATTCAGGCTCAAAAAACTCGAAAATTCGATATTTTTGGATCCCAGAAGCGATCTGTACATGCCTACTCCGTGTTAGAGTATTTTCAAAATACAGGCCAAAAACATGCTCAAAATCGATATTTTGGGTGCCCAAAGTCGATTTGTGCATTCATCTTCTGTACCCGTTTATATCTCAAATTCAGGCTCAAAACACCCGAAAATTCGAAATTTTTGTATTGCACAAGCGATCTGTATATGCCTACTCCGTGGTAGAGTATTTTTAATATACAGGCCCAAAAGATGCTGAAAATCGATATTTTAGTTGCCCAAAGTCAATATGTGTATGCATCTTCTGTACCCGTTTATATCCCAAATTCAGGCTCAAAACACCCGAAAATTCGATATTTTTGGGTCCCAGAAGCAATCTGTACATGCCTACCTGGTGCTTGAATTTTTTAAATTTATGTTCCCAAATCTTGTTAAAAATCGATATTGTACGTGCCCAAAGTCGATATGTGCATGCATCTTCTGTACCCGTTTATATCTCAAATTCAGGCTCAAAACACCCGAAAATTCGATATTTTTGGGTCCCCGAAGCGATCTGTACATGCCTACTCCGTGTTAGAGTATTTTCAAAATACAGGCCCAAAACATGCTGAAAATCAATATTTTAGGTGCCCAAAGTCGATATGTGCATGCATCTTCTGTACCCGTTTATATCTCAAATTCAGGTTCAGAACACCCGAAAATTCAACATTTTTGGGTCCCAGAAGCGATCTGTACATGCCTACTCCGTGTTAGAGTATTTTCAATATACAGGCACAAAACATGCTGAAAATCGATATTTTAGGTGCCCAAAGTCAATATGTGTATGCATCTTCTGTACCCGTTTATTTCCCAAATTCAGGCTCAAAACACCCGAAAATTCGATATTTTTGGGTCCCAGAAGCGATCTGTACATGCCTACTGAGTGCTAAAATATATTGAAGTTATGGGGCCAAAACATGCTAAAAATCGATATTTTAGGTGTCCAAAGTCGATATGTGCATGCATCTTTTGTACCCGTTTATATCTCAAATTCAGGCTCAAAACACCCGAAAATTCGATATTTTTGGTTCCCAGAAGTGATCTGTACATGCCTACTCCGTGTTAGAGTATCTTCAAAATACAGGCCCAAAACATGCTGGAAATCAATATTTTAGGTGCCCAAAGTCAATATGTGTATTCATCTTCTGTACCCGTTTATATCCCAAATTCAGGCTCAAAACACTTGAAAATTCGATATCTTTGGGTCCCAGAAGCGATCTATAGTGCTAGAATATTTTCAAGATATACGCCCAAGACATGCTAGAAATCGATATTTTAGGTGCCCAAAGTCGATATGTGCTTGCATCTTCTGTACCCGTTTATATCTCAAATTCAGGCTCAAAACACACGAAAATTCGATATCTTTGTGTCCCAGAAGCGATCTGTACATGCCTACTCCGTGTTAGAGTATTTTCATAATACAGGCCCAAAACATGCTAAAAACCGATATTTTAGGTGCCCAAATTCGATATGTGCATGCATCTTCAGTACCCGTTTATATCTCAAATTCAGGCTCAAAACACCCGAAAACTCAATATTTTTGGGTCCCAGAAGCGATCTGTACATGCCTACTCAGTGCTAGAATTTTTTCGAAATATGGGCCCAAAAAATGCTAAAAATCGATATTTTAGGTGCCCAAAGTCAATATGTGTATGCATCTTCTGTACCCGTTTATATCTCTATTTCAGGCTCAAAAAACCCGAAAATTCGATATTTTTGGGTCCCAGAAGCGATCTGTACATGCCTACTCCTTGCTAGAATGTTTTCAAGATACAGAAACAAAACATGCTCAAAATCGATATTTTAGGTGTAAAAGGTCGATATGTGCATGCATCTTCAGTAACCGTTTATATCTCAAATTCAGGCTCAAAACACCCGAAAATCAATATTTTTTGGTCCCAGAAGCTATCTGTACATACCTACTCAGTGCTAGAATGTTTTCAAAATATAGGCTCAAAACATGCTTAAAATCGATATTTTAGGTGTCTAAAGTCGATATGTGCATGAATCTTCTGTACCCGTTTATATCTCGAATTCAGGCTCAAAACCCCCGAAAATTCGATATTTTTGGGTCCCAGAATCGATCTGTACATGCCTACTCTGTGTTAGAGTATTTTCAAAATACAGGCCCAAAACATGATGAAAATCGATATTTTAGGTGCCCAAAGTCAATATATGTATGAATCATCTGTACCCGTTTATATCCCAAATTCAGGCTCAAAACACCCGAAAATTCGTTATTTTTGGGTTCCAGAAGCGATCTGTACATACCTACTCAGTGCTAGAATATTTTCAAAATATAAGCCCAGAACATGCTGAAAATCGATATTTTGGGTGCCAAAAGTCGATATGTGCATGCATCTTCTGTACCCGTTTATATCTTAAATTCAGGCTCAAAACACTCGAAAATTCGATATTTTTGGATCCCAGAAGCGATCTGTACATGACTACTCCGTGTTAGAGTATTTTCAAAATACAGGCCAAAAACATGCTCAAAACCGATATTTTGGGTGCCCAAAGTCGATATGTGTATGCATCTTCTGTACCCGTTTATATCCCAAATTCAGGCTCTAAACACCCGAAAATTCGATATTTTTGGGCCCAGAAGCGATCTGTACATGCCTACCTGGTGCTAGAATGTTTTAAATTTATGGGCCCAAATCATGCTAAAAATCGATATTTTAGGTGCCCAAAGTCGATATGTGCATGCATCTTCTGTACCCGTTTATATCTCAAATTCAGGCTCAAACCACCCGAAAATTCGATATTTTTGGGTCCCAGAAGCGATCTGTACATGCCTACTCCGTGTTAGAGTATTTTCAAAATACAGGCCCAAAACATGCTGAAAATCAATATTTTAGGTGCCCAAAGTCGATATGTGCATGCATCTTCTGTACCCGTTTATATCTCAAATTCAGGTTCAGAACACCCGAAAATTCGATATTCTTGGGTCCCAGATGCGATCTGTACATGCCTACTCCGTGTTAGAGTATTTTCAATGTACAGGCACAAAACATGCTGAAAATCGATATTTTAGGTGCCCCAAGTACATATGTGTATGCATCTTCTGTACCCGTTTATTTCCCAAATTCAGGCTCAAAACACCCGAAAATTCGATATTTTTGGGTCCCAGAAGCCATCTGTACATGCCTACTAAGTGCTAAAATATATTGAAGTTATGGGGCCAAAACATGCTAAAAATCGATATTTTAGGTGTTCCAAAGTCGATATGTGCATGCATCTTTTGTACCCGTTTATATCTCAAATTCAGGCTCAAAACACCCGAAAATTCGATATTTTTGGGCCCCAGAAGCGATCTGTACATGCCTACTCAGTGCTAGAATATTTTCAAGATATACGCCCAAAACATGCTAAAAATCGATATTTTAAGTGCAAAAGGTCGATATGTTCATGCATCTTCTGTACCCGTTTATATCTCAAATTCAGGCTCAAAACACCGGAAAATTAGATATTTTTGGTTCCCAGAAGCGATCTGTACATGCCTAGTCCGTGTTAGAGTATTTTCAAGATACAGGCCCAAAACATGGTGGAAATCGATATTTTAGGGGCCCAAAGTCGATATGTGCATGCATCTTCTGTAACCGTTTATATCTCAAATTCAGGCTAAAAACACCCGAAAATTCGATATTTTTGAGTCCCAGAAGCGATCTGTACATGCCTACTCCGTGTTAGAGTATTTTCAATATACAGGCCCAAAACATGCTGAAAATCGATATTTTAGGTGCCCAAAGTTAATATGTGTATGCATCGTCTGTACCCGTTTATTTCCCATATTCAGGCTCAAAACACTCGAAATTTCGATATTTTTGTGTACCAGAAGCGATCTGTACATGCCTACTCCGTGTTAGTTTTTTCAAAATACAGGCACAGAACATGCTGAAAATCAATATTTTGGGTGCCAAAAGTCGATATGTGCATGCATCTTCTGTACCCGTTTATATCTTAAATTCAGGCTCAAAACACTCGAAAATTCGATATTTTTGGGTCCCAGAAGCGATCTGTACATGACTACTCCGTGTTAGAGTATTTTCAATATACAGGCCAAAAACATGCTCAAAATCGATATTTTGTGTTCCCAAAGTCGATATGTGCATGCATCTTCTGTACTCGTTTATATCTCAAATTCAGGCTCAAAACACCCGAAAATTCGATATTTTTGGGTCCCAGAAGCAATCTGTACATGCCTACTCCGTGGTATTGTATTTTCAATATAGAGGCCCAAAACATGCTGAAAATCGATATTTTAGTTGCCCAAAGACAATATGTGTATGCATCTTCTGTACCCGTTTATATCCCAAATTCAGGCTCAAAACACCCGAAAATTCGATATTTTTGGGTCCCAGAAGCGATCTGTACATGCCTACTTAGTGCTAGAATATTTTCAAGATATGGGCCCAAAACATGGTAAAAATCGATATTTTAGGTGCCCAAAGTGAATATGTGTATTCATCTTCTGTACCCGTTTATATCCCAAATTCAGGCTCAAAACACCCGAAAATTCGATATTTTTGGGTCCCAGAAGCAATCTATATATGCCTACTCAGTGCTAGAATATTTTCAAGATATACGCCCATAACATACTAGAAATCGATATTTTAGGTGCCCAAAGTCGATATGTGCATGCATCTTCAGTACCCGTTTATATCTCAAATTCAGGCTCAAAACTCCCGAAAATTCGATGTTTTTGGGTCCCAGAAGCGATCTGTACATGCCTACTCCATATTAGAGTATTTCCAATATACAGGCCCAAAACATGCTGAAAATCGATATTTTAGGTGCCCAAAGTCGATATGTGCATGCATCTTCTGTACCCGTTTATTTCCCAAATTCAGGTTTAAAACACTCGAAAATTCGAAATTTTTGGGTCACAGAAGCGATCTGTACATGTTTACTCAGTGCTAGAATGTTTTCAAAATATACGCCTAAAACATGCTAAAAATCGATATTTTAGGTGCTCAAAGTCGATATGTGCATGAATCTTCTGTACCCGTTTATATCTCAAATTCAGGATCAAAACACTCGAAAATTCGATATTTTTGTGTCCCAGAAGCGATCTGTACATGCCTACTCCGTGTTAGAGTATTTTCAAAATACAGGCTCAAATTATGCTCAAAATCGATATTTTAGGTGTCCAAAGTCGATATGTGAATGCATATTCTGTACCCGTTTACATCCCAAATTCAGGTTTAAAACACTTTAAAATTCGATATTTTTGGGTTCCAGAAGCAGTCTGCACATGCCTTCTCAGTGCTAGAATATTTTCAAAATGTAGGCCCAAAACATGCTAAAAATCGATATTTTGTGTGCCCAATGTCGATATGTGCATGCATCTTCTGTACCCGTTTATATCTCAAATTCAGGCTCAAAACACCCGAAAATTCGATATTTTTGGGTCCCAGAAGCGATCTGTACATGCCTACTTAGTGCTAGAATTTTTTAAATTTATGGGCCCAAATCATGCTAAAAATCGATATTTTAGGTGCCCAAAGTCGATATGTGCATGCATCTTCTGTACCCGTTTATATCTCAAATTCAGGCTCAAAACACCTGAAAATTCGATATTTTTGGGTCCCAGAAGCGATCTGTACATGCCTACTCCGTGTTAGAGTATTTTCAAAATACAGGCCCAAAACATGCTGAAAATCAATATTTTAGGTGCCCAAAGTCGATATGTGCATGCATCTTCTGTACCCGTTTATATCTCAAATTCAGGTTCAGAACACCCGAAAATTCAACATTTTTGGGTCCCAGAAGCGATCTGTACATACCTACTCAGTGCTAGAATATTTTCAAAATATAAGCCCAGAACATGCTGAAAATCGATATTTTGGGTGCCAAAAGTCGATATGTGCATGCATCTTCTGTACCCGTTTATATCTTAAATTCAGTGTCAAAACACTCGAAAATTCGATATTTTTGGATCCCAGAAGCGATCTGTACATGACTACTCCGTGTTAGAGTATTTTCAAAATACAGGCCAAAAACATGCTCAAAATCGATATTTTGGGTGCCCAAAGTCGATATGTGCATGCATCTTCTGTACCCGTTTATATCTAAAATTCAGGCTCAAAACACCCGAAAATTCAATATTTTTGTGTCGCACAAGCGATCTGTATATGCCTACTCCGTGGTAGAGTATTTTTAATATACAGGCCCAAAAGATGCTGAAAATCGATATTTTAGTTGCCCAAAATCAATATGTGTATGCATCTTCTGTACCCGTTTATATCCCAAATTCAGGCTCTAAACACCCGAAAATTCAATATTTTTGGGCCCAGAAGCGATCTGTACATGCCTACCTGGTGCTAGAATTTTTTAAATTTATGGGCCCAAATCATGCTAAAAATCGATATTTTAGGTGCCCAAAGTCGATATGTGCATGCATCTTCTGTACCCGTTTATATCTCAAATTCAGGCTCAAAACACCCGAAAATTCGATATTTTTGGGTCCCAGAAGCGATCTGTACATGCCTACTCCGTGTTAGAGTATTTTCAAAATACAGGCCCAAAACATGCTGAAAATCAATATTTTAGGTGCCCAAAGTCGATATGTGCATGCATCTTCTGTACCCGTTTATATCTTAAATTCAGGTTCAGAACACCCGAAAATTCGATATTCTTGGGTCCCAGATGCGATCTGTACATGCCTACTCCGTGTTAGAGTATTTTCAATGTACAGGCACAAAACATGCTGAAAATCGATATTTTAGGTGCCCCAAGTCAATATGTGTATGCATCTTCTGTACCCGTTTATTTCCCAAATTCAGGCTCAAAACACCCGAAAATTCGATATTTTTGGGTCCCAGAAGCCATCTGTACATGCCTACTAAGTGCTAAAATATATTGAAGTTATGGGGCCAAAACATGCTAAAAATCGATATTTTAGGTGTTCCAAAGTCGATATGTGCATGCATCTTTTGTACCCGTTTATATCTCAAATTCAGGCTCAAAACACCCGAAAATTCGATATTTTTGGGTCCCAGAAGCGATCTGTACATGCCTACTCAGTGCTAGAATATTTTCAAGATATACGCCCAAAACATGCTAAAAATCGATATTTTAAGTGCAAAAGGTCGATATGTTCATGCATCTTCTGTACCCGTTTATATCTCAAATTCAGGCTCAAAACACCGGAAAATTCGATATTTTTGGTTCCCAGAAGCGATCTGTACATGCCTACTCCGTGTTAGAGTATTTTCAAGATACAGGCCCAAAACATGGTGGAAATCGATATTTTAGGGGCCCAAAGTCGATATGTGCATGCATCTTCTGTACCCGTTTATATCTCAAATTCAGGCTAAAAACACCCGAAAATTCGATATTTTTGAGTCCCAGAAGCGATCTGTACATGCCTACTCGTGTTAGAGTATTTTCAATATACAGGCCCAAAACATGCTGAAAATCGATATTTTAGGTGCCCAAAGTTAATATGTGTATGCATCGTCTGTACCCGTTTATTTCCCATATTCAGGCTCAAAACACTCGAAATTTCGATATTTTTGTGTACCAGAAGCGATCTGTACATGCCTACTCCGTGTTAGTTTTTTCAAAATACAGGCACAGAACATGCTGAAAATCAATATTTTGGGTGCCAAAAGTCGATATGTGCATGCATCTTCTGTACCCGTTTATATCTTAAATTCAGGCTCAAAACACTCGAAAATTCGATATTTTTGGGTCCCAGAAGCGATCTCTACATGACTACTCCGTGTTAGAGTATTTTCAAAATACAGGCCAAAAACATGCTCAAAATCGATATTTTGTGTTCCCAAAGTCGATATGTGCATGCATCTTCTGTACTCGTTTATATCTCAAATTCAGGCTCAAAACACCCGAAAATTCGATATTTTTGGGTCCCAGAAGCAATCTGTACATGCCTACTCCGTGGTATTGTATTTTCAATATACAGGCCCAAAACATGGTAAAAATCGATATTTTAGGTGCCCAAAGTGAATATGTGTATTCATCTTCTGTACCCGTTTATATCCCAAATTCAGGCTCAAAACACCCGAAAATTCGATATTTTTGGGTCCCTGAAGCGATCTATATATGCCTACTCAGTGCTAGAATATTTTCATGATATACGCCCATAACATACTAGAAATCGATATTTTAGGTGCCCAAAGTCGATATGTGCATGCATCTTCAGTACCCGTTTATATCTCAAATTCAGGCTCAAAACTCCCGAAAATTCGATATTTTTGGGTCCCAGAAGCGATCTGTACATGCCTACTCCATATTAGAGTATTTCCAATATACAGGCCCAAAACATGCTGAAAATCGATATTTTAGGTGCCCAAAGTCGATATGTGCATGCATCTTCTGTACCCGTTTATTTCCCAAATTCAGGTTTAAAACACTCGAAAATTCGAAATTTTTTTGTCACAGAAGCGATCTGTACATCTTTACTCAGTGCTAGAATGTTTTCAAAATATACGCCTAAAACATGCTAAAAATCGATATTTTAGGTGCCCAAAGTCGATATGTGCATGAATCTTCTGTACCCGTTTATATCTCAAATTCAGGCTCAAAACACTCGAAAATTCGATATTTTTGTGTCCCAAAAGCGATCTGTACATGCCTACTCCGTGTTAGAGTATTTTCAAAATACAGGCTCAAATTATGCTCAAAATCGATATTTTGGGTGCCCAACGTCAATATGTGCATGCATCTTCTTTACCCGTTTATATCCCAAATTCAGGTTGAAAACACTCTAAAATTCGATATTTTTGGGTTCCAGAATTGATCTGTACATGCCTACTCAGTGCTAGAATATTTTCAAAATATAGGCTAAAAACATGCTAAAAATCGATATTTTAGGTGTCCAAAGTCGATATGTGAATGCATATTCTGTACCCGTTTACATCCCAAATTCAGGTTTAAAACACTTTAAAATTCGATATTTTTGGGTTCCTGAAGCAGTCTGCACATGCCTTCTCAGTGCTAGAATATTTTCAAAATGTAGGCCCAAAACATGCTCAAAATCGATATTTTGTGTGCCCAATGTCGATATGTGCATGCATCTTCTGTACCCGTTTATATCTCAAATTCAGGCTAAAAACACCCGAAAATTCGATATTTTTGGGTCCCAGAAGCGATCTGTACATGCCTACTTAGTGCTAGAATTTTTTAAATTTATGGGCCCAAATCATGCTAAAAATCGATATTTTAGGTGCCCAAAGTCGATATGTGCATGCATCTTCTGTACCCGTTTATATCTCAAATTCAGGCTCAAAACACCTGAAAATTCGATATTTTTGGGTCCCAGAAGCGATCTGTACATGCCTACTCCGTGTTAGAGTATTTTCAAAATACAGGCCCAAAACATGCTGAAAATCAATATTTTAGGTGCCCAAAGTCGATATGTGCATGCATCTTCTGTACCCGTTTATATCTCAAATTCAGGTTCAGAACACCCGAAAATTCAACATTTTTGGGTCCCAGAAGCGATCTGTACATGCCTACTCCGTGTAAGAGTATTTTCAATATACAAGCACAAAACATGCTGAAAATCGATATTTTAGGTGCCCAAAGTCAATATGTGTATGCATCTTCTGTACCCGTTTATTTCCCAAATTCAGGCTCAAAACACCCGAAAATTCGATATTTTTGGGTCCCTGAAGCGATCTGTACATGCCTAGTGAGTGCTAAAATATATTGAAGTTATGGGGCCAAAACATGCTAAAAATCGATATTTTAGGTGTCCAAAGTCGATATGTGCATGCATCTTTTGTACCCGTTTATATCTCAAATTCAGGCTCAAAACACCCGAAAATTCTATATTTTTGGTTCCCAGAAGCGATCTGTACATGCCTACTCCGTGTTAGAGTATTTTCAAAATACAGGTCCAAAACATGCTGAAAATCGATATTTAAGGTGCCCAAATTCGATATGTGCATGCATCTTCAGTACCCGTTTATATCTCAAATTCAGGCTCAAAACACCCGAAAATTCAATATTTTTGGGTCCCAGAAGCGATCTGTACATGCCTACTCAGTGCTAGAATTTTTTCGAAATATGGGCCCAAAACATGCTAAAAATCGATATTTTAGGTGCCCAAAGTCAATATGTGTATGCATCTTCTGTACCCGTTTATATCTCTATTTCAGGCTCAAAAAACCCGAAAATTCGATATTTTTGGGTCCCAGAAGCGATCTGTACATGCCTACTCCTTGCTAGAATGTTTTCAAGATACAGACCCAAAACATGCTCAAAATCGATATTTTAGGTGTAAAAGGTCGATATGTGCATGCATCTTCAGTAACCGTTTATATCTCAAATTCAGGCTCAAAACACCCGAAAATCAATATTTTTTGGTCCCAGAAGCGATCTGTACATACCTACTCAGTGCTAGAATGTTTTCAATATATAGGCTCAAAACATGCTTAAAATCGATATTTTAGGTGTCTAAAGTCGATATGTGCATGAATCTTCTGTACCCGTTTATATCTCGAATTCAGGCTCAAAACCCCCGAAAATTCGATATTTTTGGGTCCCAGAAGCGATCTGTACATGCCTACTCTGTGTTAGAGTATTTTCAAAATACAGGCCCAAAACATGATGAAAATCGATATTTTAGGTGCCCAAAGTCAATATATGTATGCATCATCTGTACCCGTTTATATCCCAAATTCAGGCTCAAAACACCCGAAAATTCGATATTTTTGGGTTCCAGAAGCGATCTGTACATACCTACTCAGTGCTAGAATATTTTCAAAATATAAACCCAGAACATGGTGAAAATCGATATTTTGGGTGCCAAAAGTCGATATGTGCATGCATCTTCTGTACCCGTTTATATCTTAAATTCAGGCTCAAAACACTCGAAAATTCGATATTTTTGGATCCCAGTAGCGATCTGTACATGACTACTCCGTGTTAGAGTATTTTCAAAATACAGGCCAAAAACATGTTAAAAATCGATATTTTGGGTGCCCAAAGTCGATTTGTGCATTCATCTTCTGTACCCGTTTATATCTCAAATTCAGGCTCAAAACACCCGAAAATTCGAAATTTTTGTGTTGCACAAGCGATCTGTATATGCCTACTCCGTGGTAGAGTATTTTTAATATACAGGCCCAAAAGATGCTGAAAATCGATATTTTAGTTGCCCAAAGTCAATATGTGTATGCATCTTCTGTACCCGTTTATATCCCAAATTCAGGCTCAAAACACCCGAAAATTCGATATTTTTGGGTACCAGAAGCAATCTGTACATGCCTACCTGGTGCTAGAATTTTTTAAATTTATGGGCACAAATCACGCTAAAAATCGATATTTTAGGTGCCCAAAGTCGATATGTGCATGCATCTTCTGTACCCGTTTATATCTCAAATTCAGGCTCAAAACACACGAAAATTCGATATCTTTGTGTCCCAGAAGCGATCTGTACATGCCTACTCCGTGTTAGAGTATTTTCATAATACAGGCCCAAAACATGCTGAAAATCAATATTTTAGGTGCCCAAAGTCGATATGTGCATGCATCTTCTGTACCCGTTTATATCTCAAATTCAGGTTCAGAACACCCGAAAATTCAACATTTTTGGGTCCCAGAAGCGATCTGTACATGCCTACTCCGTGTTAGAGTATTTTCAATATACAGGCACAAAACATGCTGAAAATCGATATTTTAGGTGCCCAAAGTCAATATGTGTATGCATCTTCTGTACCCGTTTATTTCCCAAATTCAGGCTCAAAACACACGAAAATTCGATATTTTTGGGTCCCAGAAGCGATCTGTACATGCCTACTGAGTGCTAAAATATATTGAAGTTATGGGCCCAAAACATGCTAAAAATCGATATTTTAGGTGTCCAAAGTCGATATGTGCATGCATCTTTTGTACCCGTTTATATCTCAAATTAAGGCTCAAAACACCCGAAAATTCGATATTTTTGGTTCCCAGAAGCGATCTGTACATGCCTACTCCGTGTTAGAGTATCTTCAAAATACAGGCCCAAAACATGCTGGAAATCAATATTTTAGGTGCCCAAAGTCAATATGTGTATTCATCTTCTGTACCCGTTTATATCCCAAATTCAGGCTCAAAACACCTGAAAATTCGATATTTTTGGGTCCCAGAAGCGATCTATAGTGCTAGAATATTTTCAAGATATAAGCCCAAGACATGCTAGAAATCGATATTTTAGGTGCCCAAAGTCGATATGTGCTTGCATCTTCTGTACCCGTTTATATCTCAAATTCAGGCTCAAAACACACGAAAATTCGATATCTTTGTGTCCCAGAAGCGATCTGTACATGCCTACTCCGTGTTAGAGTATTTTCATAATACAGGCCCAAAACATGCTAAAAACCGATATTTTAGGTGCCCCAAGTCAATATGTGTATGCATCTTCTGTACCCGTTTATATCCCAAATTCAGGCTCAAAACACCCGAAAATTCGATATTTTTGGGCCCAGAAGCGATCTGTACATGCCTACCTGGTGCTAGAATTTTTTAAATTTATGGGCCCAAATCATGCTAAAAATCGATATTTTAATTGCCCAAAGTCGATATGTGCATGCATCTTCTGTACCCGTTTATATCTCAAATTCAGGCTCAAACCACCCGAAAATTCGATATTCTTGGGTCCCAGAAGCGATCTGTACATGCCTACTCCGTGTTAGAGTATTTTCAAAATACAGGCCCAAAACATGCTGAAAATCAATATTTTAGGTGCCCAAAGTCGATATGTGCATGCATCTTCTGTACCCGTTTATATCTCAAATTCAGGTTCAGAACACCCGAAAATTCGATATTCTTGGGTCCCAGATGCGATCTGTACATGCCTACTCCGTGTTAGAGTATTTTCAATGTACAGGCACAAAACATGCTGAAAATCGACATTTTAGGTGCCCCAAGTCAATATGTGTATGGATCTTCTGTACCCGTTTATTTCCCAAATTCAGGCTCAAAACACCCGAAAATTCGATATTTTTGGGTCCCAGAAGCCATCTGTACATGCCTACTAAGTGCTAAAATATATTGAAGTTATGGGGCCAAAACATGCTAAAAATCGATATTTTAGGTGTTCCAAAGTCGATTTGTGCATGCATCTTTTGTACCCGTTTATATCTCAAATTCAGGCTCAAAACACCCGAAAATTCGATATTTTTGGGTCCCAGAAGCGATCTGTACATGCCTACTCAGTGCTAGAATATTTTCAAGATATACGCCCAAAACATGCTAAAAATCGATATTTTAAGTGCAAAAGGTCGATATGTTCATGCATCTTCTGTACCCGTTTATATCTCAAATTCAGGCTCAAAACACCGGAAAATTCGATATTTTTGGTTCCCAGAAGCGATCTGTACATGCCTACTCCGTGTTAGAGTATTTTCAAGATACAGGCCCAAAACATGGTGGAAATCGATATTTTAGGGGCCCAAAGTCGATATGTGCATGCATCTTCTGTACCCGTTTATATCTCAAATTCAGGCTAAAAACACCCGAAAATTCGATATTTTTAAGTCCCAGAAGCGATCTGTACATGCCTACTCCGTGTTAGAGTATTTTCAATATACAGGCCCAAAACATGCTGAAAATCGATATTTTAGGTGCCCAAAGTTAATATGTGTATGCATCGTCTGTACCCGTTTATTTCCCATATTCAGGCTCAAAACACTCGAAATTTCGATATTTTTGTGTACCAGAAGCGATCTGTACATGCCTACTCCGTGTTAGTTTTTTCAAAATACAGGCACAGAACATGCTGAAAATCAATATTTTGGGTGCCAAAAGTCGATATGTGCATGCATCTTCTGTACCCGTTTATATCTTAAATTCAGGCTCAAAACACTCGAAAATTCGATATTTTTGGGCCCCAGAAGCGATCTCTACATGACTACTCCGTGTTAGAGTATTTTCAAAATACAGGCCAAAAACATGCTCAAAATCGATATTTTGTGTTCCCAAAATCGATATGTGCATGCATCTTCTGTACTCGTTTATATCTTAAATTCAGGCTCAAAACACCCGAAAATTCGATATTTTTGGGTCCCAGAAGCAATCTGTACATGCCTACTCCGTGGTATTGTATTTTCAATATACAGGCCCAAAACATGCTGAAAATCGATATTTTAGTTGCCCAAAGACAATATGTGTATGCATCTTCTGTACCCGTTTATATCCCAAATTCAGGCTCAAAACACCCGAAAATTCGATATTTTTGGGTCCCAGAAGCGATCTGTACATGCCTACTTAGTGCTAGAATATTTTCAAGATATGGGCCCAAAACATGGTAAAAATCGATATTTTAAGTGTCCAAACTCGATATGTGCATGCATCTTCTGTACCCGTTTACATCCCAAATTCAGGTTTAAAACACTCTAAAATTCGATATTTTTGGGTCCCAGAAGCGATCTGTACATGCCTACTCTGTGTTAGAGTATTTTCAATATACAGGCCTAAAGAATGCTGAAAATCGATATTTTAGGTGCCTTAAGTCAATATGGGTATGCATCTTCTGTACCCGTTTATATCTCAAATTCAGGCTCAAAAAACCCGAAAATACGATATTTTTGGGTCCCAGAAGCGATCTGTACATGCCTACTCCTTGCTAGAATGTTTTTAAGATACAGACCCAAAACATGCTCAAAATCGATATTTTAGATGTCAAAGGTCGATATGTGCATCTTCAGTAACCGTTTATATCTCAAATTCAGGCTCTAAACACCCAAAAATCAATATTTTTTGGTCCCAAAAGCGATCTGTACATACCTACTCAGTGCTAGAATGTTTTCAAAATATAGGCTCAAAACATGCTTAAAATCGATATTTTAGGTGTCTAAAGTCGATATGTGCATGAATCTTCTGTACCCGTTTATATCCCAAATTCAGGCTCAAAACACCCGAAAATTCAATATTTTTGGGTCCCAGAAGCGATCTGTACATGCCTACTCTGTGTTAGAGTATTTTCAAAATACAGGCCCAAAACATGATGAAAATCGATATTTTAGGTGCCCAAAGTCAATATATGTATGCATCATCTGTACCCGTTTATATCCCAAATTCAGGCTCAAAACACCCGACAATTCGATATTTTTGGGTTCCAGAAGCGATCTGTACATACCTACTCAGTGCTAGAATATTTTCAAAATATAAGCCCAGAACATACTGAAAATCGATATTTTGTGTGCCAAAAGTCGATATGTGCATGCATCTTCTGTACCCGTTTATATCTTAAATTCAGGCTCAAAACACTCGAAAATTCGATATTTTTGGATAACAGAAGCTATCTGTTCATGACTACTCCGTGTTAGAGTATTTTCAAAATACAGGCCAAAAACATGCTCAAAATCGATATTTTGGGTGCCCAAAGTCGATATGTGCATACATCTTCTGTACCCGTTTATATCTAAAATTCAGACTCAAAACACCCGAAAATTCGAAATTTTTGGGTCCCATAAGCGATCTGTACATGCCTACTCCGTGTTAGAGTATTTTCAAAATACAGGCCCAAAACATGCTGAAAATCAATATTTTAGGTGCCCAAAGTCGATATGTGCATGCATCTTCTGTACCCGTTTATATCCCAAATTCAGGCTCAAAACACCCGAAAATTTGATATTTTTGGGTCCCAGAAGCCATCTGTACATGCCTACTGAGTGCTAAAATATATTGAAGTTATGGGGCCAAAACATGCTAAAATTCGATATTTTAGGTGTCCAAAGTCGATATGTGCATGCATCTTTTGTACACGTTTATATCTCAAATTCTGGCTCAAAACACCCGAAAATTCGATATTTTTGGGTCCCTGAAGCGATTTGTACATGCCTACTCAGTGCTAGAATTTTATCAAAATATGGGCCCAAAACATGCTAAAAATCGATATTTTAAGTGCAAAAGGTCGATATGTTCATGCATCTTCTGTACCCGTTTATATCTCAAATTAAGGCTCAAAACACCGGAAAATTCGATATTTTTGGTTCAAAGAAGCGATCTGTACATGCCTACTCCGTGTTAGAGTATTTTCAAAATACAGGCCCAAAACATGCTGGAAATCAATATTTTAGGTGCCCAAAGTCAATATGTGTATTCATCTTCTGTACCCGTTTATATCCCAAATTCAGGCTCAAAACACTTGAAAATTCGATATTTTTGGGTCCCAGAAGCGATCTATATATGCCTACTCAGTGCTAGAATATTTTCAAGATATACGCCCAAAACATGCTAGATATCGATATTTTAGGTGCCCAAAGTCGATATGTGCTTGCATCTTCTGTACCCGTTTATATCTCAAATTCAGGCTCAACACACACGAAAATTCGATATCTTTGTGTCCAAAAAGCGATCTGTACATGCCTACTCCGTGTTAAGAGTATTTTCATAATACAGGCCCAAAACATGCTCAAAATCGATATTTTAGGTGCCCAAAGTCGATATGTGCATGCATCATCAGTACCCGTTTATATCTCAAATTCAGGCTCAAAACACCCGAAAATTCAATATTTTTGGGTCCCAGAAGCAATCTGTACATGTTTACTCAGTGCTAGAATGTTTTCAAAATATACGACCAAAACATGCTAAAAATCGATATTTTAGGTGCCCACAGTCGATATGTGCATGCATCTTCTGTACCCGTTTATATCTCAAATTCAGGCTCAAAACACACGAAAATTCGATATTTTTGTGTCCCAGAAGCGATCTGTACATGCCTACTCCGTGTTAGAGTATTTTCAAAATACAGGCTCAAAATATGCTCAAAATCTATATTTTGGGTGCACAAAGTCAATATGTGCATGCATCTTCTTTACCCGTTTATATTCCAAATTCAGGTTCATAACACTCGAAAATTCGATATTTTTGGGTTCCAGAAGCGATCTGTACATGCCTACTCAGTGCTAGAATATTTTCAAAAAATAGGCTCAAAACATGCTAAAAATCGATATTTTAGGTGTCCAAAGTCGATATGTGAATGCATCTTCTGTACCCGTTTACATCCCAAATTCAGGTTTAAAACACTTTAAAATTCGATATTTTTGGGTTCCAGAAGCAGTGTGCACATGCCTTCTCAGTGCTAGAATATTTTCAAAATGTAGGCCCAAAACATGCTCAAAATCGATATTTTGTGTGCCCAAAGTCGATATGTGCATGCATCTTCTGTACCCGTTTATATCTCAAATTCAGGCTCAAAACACCCTAAAATTCGATATTTTTGGGTCCCAGAAGCGATCTGTACATGCCTACTCTGTGTTAGAGTATTTTCTATATACAGGCCCAAAACATGCTGAAAATCGATATTTTAGTTGCCCAAAGACAATATGTGTATGCATCTTCTGTACCCGTTTATATCCCAAATTCAGGCTCAAAACACCCGAAAATTCGATTTTTTTGGGTCCCAGAAGCGATCTGTACATGCCTATTTAGTGCTAGAATATTTTCAAGATATGGGAACAAAACATGGTAAAAATCGATATTTTAAGTGCCCAAAGTCGATATGTGCATGCATCTTCTGTACCCGTTTACATCCCAAATTCAGGTTTAAAACACTCTAAAATTCTAAATTTTTGGGTCCCAGAAGCGATCTGTACATGCCTACTCTGTGTTAGAGTATTTTCAATATACAGGCCCAAAGCATGCTGAAAATCGATATTTTAGGTGCCCAAAGTTAATATGTGTATGCATCTTCTGTACCCGTTTATTTCCCAAATTCAGGCGTAAAACACTCGAAATTTCGATATTTTTGTGTACCAGAAGCAATCTGTACATGCCTACTCCGTGTTAGAGTATTTTCAAAATACAGGCCCAAAAAAAACTCAAAATCGATATTTTAGGTGCAAAAAGTCGATATGTGCATGCATTTTCTGTACCCATTTATATCTCAAATTCAGGCATAAAACAACCGAAAATTCTATATTTTTGGGTCCCAGAAGCGATCTGTACATCCCTACTCTGTGTTAGAGTATGTTTAAAATACAGGCCCAAAACATGCTGAAAATCAATATTTTAAGTGCCTAAAGTCAATATGGGTATGCATCTTCTGTACCCGTTTATTTCCCAAATTCAGGCTCAAAACACCCGAAAATTCGATATTTTTGGGTCCCAGAAGTGATCTGTACATGCCTACTCAGTGCTAGAATTTTTTCACTATATGGGCTCAAATCATGCTAAAAATCGATATTTTAGTTGCCCAAAGTCAATATGTGCATTCATCATCAGTACCCGTTTATATCTCAAATTCAGGCTCAAAACACCCGAAAATTCGATATTTTTGGGTCCCAGAAGCGATCTGTACATGCCTACTCCGTGTTAGAGTATTTTCAAAATACAGACCCAAAACATGCTGAAAATCAATATTTTAGGTGCCCAAAATCGATATGTGCATGCATCTTCTGTACCCGTTTATATCTCAAATTCAGGTTCAGAACACTCGAAAATTCGATATTTTTGGGTCCCAGAAGCGATCTGTACGTGCATACTCCGTGTTAGATTATTTTCAATATACAGGTAAAAAACATGCTTAAAATCGATATTTTAGGTGCCCGAAGTTAATATGTGTATGCATCTTCTGTACTCGTTTATTTCCCAAATTCAGGCTCAAAACACTCGAAAATTCGATATTTTTGGGTCACAGAAGCGATCTGTACATGCCTACTCCTTGCTAGAATGTTTTCAAGATACAGACCCAAAACATAATCAAAATCGATATTTTAGGTGCAAAAAGCCGATATGTGCATGCATCTTCAGTACCCGTTTATATCTCAAATTCAGGCTCAAAATACCCGAAAATTCAACATTTTTGGGTCCCAGAAGCGATCTGTACATGCCTACTCAGTGCTAGAATGTTTTCAAAATATAGGCTCAAAACATGCTAAAAATCGATATTTAATGTGTCCAAAGTCGATATGTGCATGCATCTTCTGTACCCGTTTATATCTCAAATTCAGGCTCAAAACACCCGAAAATTCGATATTTTTGGGTCCCAGAAGCGATCTGTACATGCCTACTCCGTGTTAGAGTATTTTCAAAATATGGGCCCAAAACATGCTAAAAATCGATATTTTAGGTGCCCAAAGTCAATATGTGCATGCATCTTCTGTACCCGTTTATATCCCAAATTCAGGCTCAAAACACCCGAAAATTTGATATTTTTGGGTCCCAGAAGCAATCTGTACATGCCTACTCCTTGCTAGAATGTTTTCAAGATACAGACCCAAAACATGCTCAAAATCGATATTTTAGGTGCCCAAAGTCGATATGTGCATGCATCTTCAGTAACCGTTTATATCTCAAATTCAGGCTCAAAACGCCTGAAAATCAATATTTTTGGGTCCCAGAAGGGATCTGTGCATGCCTACTCAGTGCTAGAATGTTTTCAAAATATAGGCTCAAAACATGTTACAAATCAATATTTTAGGTGTCCAAAGTCGATATGTTCATGCATCTTCAGTACCTGTTTGTATCTCAAATTCAGGCTCAAAACACCTGAAAATTCGAAATTTTTGGGTTCCAGAAGCGATCTGTACATACCTACTCAGTGCTAGAATATTTTCAAAATATAGGCCCAAAACATGCTGAAAATCGATATTTTGGGTGCCCAAAGTCGAAATGTGCATGCATCTTCTGTACCCGTTTATATCTTAAATTCAGGCTCAAAACACTCGAAAATTCGATATTTTTGGGTCCCAGAAGCGATCTGTACATGACTACTCCGTGTTAGAGTATTTTCAAAATACAGGCCAAAAACATGCTCAAAATCGATATTTTGGGTGCCAAAAGTCGATATGTGCATGCATCTTCTGTACCCGTTTATATCTCAAATTCAGGCTCAAAACACCCGAAAATTCAATATTCTTGAGTCCCAGAAGCGATCTGAACATGCCTACTCAGTGGTAGAATATTTTCAAAATATAGGCTCAAAACATGCTAAAAATCGATATTTTAGGTGTCCAAACTCGATATGTGCACGCATATTCTGTACCCGTTTACATCCCAAATTCAGGTTTAAAACACTCTAAAATTCTATATTTTTGGGTCCCAGAAGCGATCTGTACATGCCTAGTCTGTGTTAGAGTATTTTCAATATACAGGCCCAAAGCATGCTGAAAATCGATATTTTAGGTGCCCAAAGTTAATATGTGTATGCATCTTCTGTACCCGTTTATTTCCCAAATTCAGGCGTAAAACACTCGAAATTTCGATATTTTTGTGTACCAGAAGCGATCTGTACATGCCTACTCCGTGTTAGAGTATTTTCAAAATACAGGCCCAAAACATGCTCAAAATCGATATTTTAGGTGCAAAAAGTCGATATGTGCATGCATCTTCTGTACCCATTTATATCTCAAATTCAGGCATAAAACAACCGAAAATTCTATATTTTTGGGTCCCAGAAGCGATCTGTACATCCCTACTCTGTGTTAGAGTATGTTTAAAATACAGGCCCAAAACATGCTGAAAATCAATATTTTAAGTGCCTAAAGTCAATATGGGTATGCATCTTCTGTACCTGTTTATTTCCCAAATTCAGGCTCAAAACACCCGAAAATTCGATATTTTTGGGTCCCAGAAGTGATCTGTACATGCCTACTCAGTGCTAGAATTTTTTCACTATATGGGCTCAAATCATGCTAAAAATCGATATTTTAGTTGCCCAAAGTCAATATGTGCATTCATCATCAGTACCCGTTTATATCTCAAATTCAGGCTCAAAACACCCGAAAATTCGATATTTTTGGGTCCCAGAAGCGATCTGTACATGCCTACTCCGTGTTAGAGTATTTTCAAAATACAGACCCAAAACATGCTGAAAATCAATATTTTAGGTGCCCAAAATCGATATGTGCATGCATCTTCTGTACCCGTTTATATCTCAAATTCAGGTTCAGAACACTCGAAAATTCGATATTTTTGGGTCCCAGAAGCGATCTGTACGTGCATACTCCGTGTTAGATTATTTTCAATATACAGGTAAAAAACATGCTTAAAATCGATATTTTAGGTGCCCGAAGTTAATATGTGTATGCATCTTCTGTACTCGTTTATTTCCCAAATTCAGGCTCAAAACACTCGAAAATTCGATATTTTTGGGTCACAGAAGCGATCTGTACATGCCTACTCCTTGCTAGAATGTTTTCAAGATACAGACCCAAAACATAATCAAAATCGATATTTTAGGTGCAAAAAGCCGATATGTGCATGCATCTTCAGTACCCGTTTATATCTCAAATTCAGGCTCAAAATACCCGAAAATTCAACATTTTTGGGTCCCAGAAGCGATCTGTACATGCCTACTCCGTGTTAGAGTATTTTCAAAATATGGGCCCAAAACATGCTAAAAATCGATATTTTAGGTGCCCAAAGTCAATATGTGCATGCATCTTCTGTACCCGTTTATATCCCAAATTCAGGTTGAAAACACCCGAAAATTTGATATTTTTGGGTCCCAGAAGCAATCTGTACATGCCTACTCCTTGCTAGAATGTTTTCAAGATACAGACCCAAAACATGCTCAAAATCGATATTTTAGGTGCCCAAAGTCGATATGTGCATGCATCTTCAGTAACCGTTTATATCTCAAATTCAGGCTCAAAACGCCTGAAAATCAATATTTTTGGGTCCCAGAAGGGATCTGTGCATGCCTACTCAGTGCTAGAATGTTTTCAAAATATAGGCTCAAAACATGTTACAAATCAATATTTTAGGTGTCCAAAGTCGATATGTTCATGCATCTTCAGTACCTGTTTGTATCTCAAATTCAGGCTCAAAACACCTGAAAATTCGAAATTTTTGGGTTCCAGAAGCGATCTGTACATACCTACTCAGTGCTAGAATATTTTCAAAATATAGGCCCAAAACATGCTGAAAATCGATATTTTGGGTGCCCAAAGTCGAAATGTGCATGCATCTTCTGTACCCGTTTATATCTTAAATTCAGGCTCAAAACACTCGAAAATTCGATATTTTTGGGTCCCAGAAGCGATCTGTACATGACTACTCCGTGTTAGAGTATTTTCAAAATACAGGCCAAAAACATGCTCAAAATCGATATTTTGGGTGCCAAAAGTCGATATGTGCATGCATCTTCTGTACCCGTTTATATCTCAAATTCAGGCTCAAAACACCCGAAAATTCAATATTCTTGAGTCACAGAAGCGATCTGAACATGCCTACTCAGTGGTAGAATATTTTCAAAATATAGGCTCAAAACATGCTAAAAATCGATATTTTAGGTGTCCAAACTCGATATGTGCACGCATATTCTGTACCCGTTTACATCCCAAATTCAGGTTTAAAACACTCTAAAATTCTATATTTTTGGGTCCCAGAAGCGATCTGTACATGCCTAGTCTGTGTTAGAGTATTTTCAATATACAGGCCCAAAGCATGCTGAAAATCGATATTTTAGGTGCCCAAAGTTAATATGTGTATGCATCTTCTGTACCCGTTTATTTCCCAAATTCAGGCGTAAAACACTCGAAATTTCGATATTTTTGTGTACCAGAAGCGATCTGTACATGCCTACTCCGTGTTAGAGTATTTTCAAAATACAGGCCCAAAACATGCTCAAAATCGATATTTTAGGTGCAAAAAGTCGATATGTGCATGCATCTTCTGTACCCATTTATATCTCAAATTCAGGCATAAAACAACCGAAAATTCTATATTTTTGGGTCCCAGAAGCGATCTGTACATCCCTACTCTGTGTTAGAGTATGTTTAAAATACAGGCCCAAAACATGCTGAAAATCAATATTTTAAGTGCCTAAAGTCAATATGGGTATGCATCTTCTGTACCTGTTTATTTCCCAAATTCAGGCTCAAAACACCCGAAAATTCGATATTTTTGGGTCCCAGAAGTGATCTGTACATGCCTACTCAGTGCTAGAATTGTTTCAATATATTGGCCCAAATCATGCTAAAAATCGATATTTTAGTTGCCCAAAGTCAATATGTGCATTCATCTTCAGTACCCGTTTATATCTCAAATTCAGGCTCAAAACACCCGAAAATTTGATATTTTTGGGTCCCAGAAGCGATCTGTACATGCCTACTCCGTGTTAGAGTATTTTCAAAATACAGGCCCAAAACATGCTGACAATCAATATTTTAGGTGCCCAAAATCGATATGTGCATGCATCTTCTGTACCCGTTTATATCTCAAATTCAGGTTCAGAACACTCGAAAATTCGATATTTTTGGGTCCCAAAAGCGATCTGTACATGCATACTCCGTGTTAGAGTATTTTCAATATACAGGCCCAAAACATGCTTAAAATCGATGTTTTAGGTGCCCAAAGTTAATATGTGCATGCATCTTCTGTACCCGTTTATATCCCAAATTCAGGCTCAAAACATCCGAAAATTTGATATTTTTGGGTCCCAGAAGCAATCTGTACATGCCTACTCCTTGCTAGAATGTTTTCAAGATACAGACCCAAAACATGCTCAAAATCGATATTTTAGGTGCCCAAAGTCGATATGTGCATGCATCTTCAGTAACCGTTTATATCTCAAATTCAGGCTCAAAACGCCTGAAAATCAATATTTTTGGGTCCCAGAAGCGATCTGTGCATGCCTACTCAGTGCTAGAATGTTTTCAAAATATAGGCTCAAAACATGTTACAAATCAATATTTTAGGTGTCCAAAGTCGATATGTTCATGCATCTTCAGTACCTGTTTGTATCTCAAATTCAGGCTCAAAACACCTGAAAATTTGATATTTTTGGGTTCCAGAAGCGATCTGTACATACCTACTCAGTGCTAGAATATTTTCAAAATATAAGCCCAAAACATGCTGAAAATCGATATTTTGGGTGCCAAAAGTCGAAATGTGCATGCATCTTCTGTACCCGTTTATATCTTAAATTCAGGCTCAAAACACTCGAAAATTCGATATTTTTGGGTCCCAGAAGCGATCTGTACATGACTACTCCGTGTTAGAGTATTTTTAAAATACAGGCCAAAAACATGCTCAAAATCGATATTTTGGGTGACAAAAGTCGATATGTGCATGCATCTTCTGTACCCGTTTATATCTCAAATTCAGGCTCAAAACACCCGAAAATTCGAAATTTTTGGGTTCCAGAAGCGATCTGTATATGCCTACTTCGTGGTAGAGTATTTTCAATATACAGGACCAAAACATGCTAAAAATCGATATTTTAGGTGCCCAAAGTCAATATGTGTATGCATCTTCTGTACCCGTTTATATCCCAAATTCAGGCTCAAAACACCTGAAAATTCGATATTTTTGGGTCCCAGAAGCGATCTGTACATGCCTACTCAGTGCTAGAATGTTTTCAAAATATAGGCTCAAATCATGATAAAAATCGATATTTAATGTTTCCAAAGTCGATATGTGCATGCATCTTCTGTACCCGTTAATATCTCAAATTCAGGCTCAAAACACTCGAAAATTCGATATATTTGGGTCCCAGAAGCAATCTGTACATGCCTACTCAGTGCTAGAATTTTTTCAAAATATGTGCCCAAAACATGCTAAAAATCGATATTTTAGGTGCCTAAAGTCGATATGTGCATGCATCTTCTGTACCCGTTTATATCTCAAATTCAGGCTCAATACACCCGAAAATTCGATATTTTTGGGTCCTAGAAGCGATCTGTACATGCCTACTCCGTGTTAGAGTATTTTCAAAATACAGGCCTAAAACATGCTGAAAATCGATATTTTAGGTGCCCAAAGTCAATATGTGTATGCATCTTCTGAATCCGTTTATATCCCAAATTCAGGCTCAAAACACCCGAAAATTCGATATTTTTGGGTCCCAGAAGCGATCTGTACATGCCTACTTAATGTTAGAATATTTTTAAAATATAGGCCCAAAACATGCTAAAAATCGATATTTTAGGTACCCAAAGTCGATATGTGCATGTATCTTAAGAACCCGTTTATATCTCAAATTCAGGCTCAAAACACCCGAAAATTCGATATTTTTGGGTCCCAGAAGCGATCTGTACATGCCTACTCAGTGCTAGAATGTTTTCAAAATATACACCCAAAACATGCTAAAAATCGATATTTTAGGTGCCCAAAGTCGATATGTGCATGCATCTTCTGTACCCGTTTATATCTCAAATTCAGGCTTAAAACAACCGAAAATTCGATATTTTTGGGTCCCAGAAGCGATCTGTACATGCCTACTCAGTGCTAGAATGTTTTCAAAATATAGGCTCAAAACATGCTAAAAATAGATATTTAATGTTTCCAAAGTCGATATGTTCATGCATCTTCTGTACCCGTTTATATCTCAAATTCAGGCTCAAAACACCCGAAAATTCGATATTTTTGGGTCCCTGAAGCAATCTGTACATGCCTACTCAGTGCTAGAATTTTTTCAAAATATGGGCCCAAAACATGCTAAAAATCTATATTTTAGGTGCAAAAAGTAGATATGTGAATGTATCTTCTGTACCCGTTTATATCTCAAATTCATTCTTAAAACAACCGAAAATTCGATATTTTTGGGTCCCAGAAGCGATCTGTACATGCCTACTCTGTGTTAGAGTATGTTTAAATTACAGGCCCAAAACATGCTGAAAATCAATATTTTAGGTGCCTAAAGTCAATATGGGTATGCATCTTCAGTACCCGTTTATATCTCAAATTCAGGCTCAAAACACCCGAAAATTCGATATTTTTGGGTCCCAGAAGCGATCTGTACATGCCTACTCCGTGTTAGAGTATTTTCAAATTACAGACCCAAAACATGCTGAAAATCAATATTTTAGGTGCCCAAAGTCGAAATGTGCATGCATCTTCAGTAACCGTTTATATCTCAAATTCAGGCTCAAAACACCCGAAAATCAATATTTTTTTGTCCCAGAAGGGATCTGTGCATGCCTAGTCAGTGCTAGAATGTTTTCAAAATATAGGCTTAAAACATGTTAAAAATCAATATTTTAGGTGTCCAAAGTCGATATGTTCATGCATCTTCAGTACTTGTTTGTATCTCAAATTCAAGCTCAAAACACCCGAAAATTCGACATTTTTCTGTCCCAAAAGCGATCTGTGCATGCATACTCAGTTCTAGAATGTTTTCAAAATATAGGCTCAAAACATGCTTAAAATCGATATTTTAGGTGTCGAAAGTCGATATGTGCATGAATCTTCTGTACCCGTTTATATCTCAAATTCAGGCTCAAAACACCCGAAAATTCGATATTTTTGGGTCCCAGAAGCGATCTGTACATGCCTACTCTGTGTTAGAGTATTTTCAAAATACAGGCTCAAAACATGCTAAAAATCGATATTTTAGGTGCCCAAAGTCAATATATGTATGCATCATCTGTACCCGTTTATATCCCAAATTCAAGCTCAAAACACCTGAAAATTCGATATTTTTGGGTTCCAGAAGCGATCTGTACATACCTACTCATTGCTAGAATATTTTCAAAATATAGGCCCAGAACATGCAGAAAATCGATATTTTGGGTGCCAAAAGTCGAAACTTGCATGCATCTTCTGTACCCGTTTATATCTCAAATTCAGGCTCAAAACACCCGAAAATTCGAAATTTTTGGGTTCCAGAAGCGATCTGTACATGCCTACTCAGTGCTAGAATGTTTTCAAAATATAGGCTCAAATCATGATAAAAATCGATATTTAATGTTTCCAAAGTCAATATGTGCATGCATCTTCTGTACCCGTTAATATCTCAAATTCAGGCTCAAAACACTCGAAAATTCGATATTTTTGAGTCCCAGAAGCGATCTGTACATACCTACTCAATGCTAGAATATTTTCAAAATATAGGCCCAGAACATGCTGAAAATCGATATTTTGGGTGCCAAAAGTCGAAATGTGCATGCATCTTCTGTACCCGTTTATATCTTAAATTCAGGCTCAAAACACTCGAAAATTCGATATTTTTGGGTTCCAGAAGCGATCTGTACATGACTACTCCGTGTTAGAGTATTTTCAAAATACAGGCTAAAAACATGCTCAAAATCGATATTTTGGGTGCCAAAAGTCGATATGTGTATGCATCTTCTGTACCCGTTTATATCTCAAATTCAGGTTCAGAACACTCGAAAATTCGATATTTTTGGGTCCCAGAAGCGATCTGTACATGCATACTCCGTGTTAGAGTATTTTCAATATACAGGCCCAAAACATGCTTAAAATCGATATTTTAGGTGCCCAAAGTTAATATGTGCATGCATCTTCTGTACCCGTTTATATCCCAAATTCAGGCTCAAAACATCCGAAAATTTGATATTTTTGGGTCCCAGAAGCAATCTGTACATGCCTACTCCTTGCTAGAATGTTTTCAAGATACAGACCCAAAACATGCTCAAAATCGATATTTTAGGTGCCCAAAGTCGATATGTGCATGCATCTTCAGTAACCGTTTATATCTCAAATTCAGGCTCAAAACGCCTGAAAATCAATATTTTTGGGTCCCAGAAGCGATCTGTGCATGCCTACTCAGTGCTAGAATGTTTTCAAAATATAGGGTCAAAACATGTTACAAATCAATATTTTAGGTGTCCAAAGTCGATATGTTCATGCATCTTCAGTACCTGTTTGTATCTCAAATTCAGGCTCAAAACACCCGAAAATTCGATATTTTTGGGTCCCAGAAGCGATCTGTACATGCCTACTCAGTGCTAGAATGTTTTCAAAATATACACCCAAAACATGCTAAAAATCGATATTTTAGGTGCCCAAAGTCGATATGTGCATGCATCTTCTGTACCCGTTTATATCTCAAATTCAGGCTTAAAACAACCGAAAATTCGATATTTTTGGGTCCCAGAAGCGATCTGTACATGCCTACTCTGTGTTAGAATATGTTTAAAATACAGGCCCAAAACATGCTGAAAATCAATATTTTAGGTGCCCAAAGTCAATATGTGTATGCATCTTCTGTACCCGTTTATTTCCCAAATTCATTCTCAAAACACCCGAAAATTCGATATTTTTGGGTCCCAGAAGCGATCTGTACATGCCTACTCCGTGTTAGAGTATTTTCAATATACAGGCCCAAAACATGCTTAAAATCGAAATTTTAGGTGCTCAAAGTTAATATGTGTATGCATCTTCTGTACCCGTTTATTTCCCAAATTCATGCTGAAAACACTCGAAAATTCGATATTTTTATGTCACAGAAGCGATCTATACATGCCAACTCCTTGCTAGAATGTTTTCAAGATACAGACCCAAAACATAATCAAAATCGATATTTTAGGTGCAAAAAGTAGATATGTGCTTGGATCTTCAGTACCCGTTTATATCTCAAATTCAGGCTAAAAACACCCGAAAATTCAACATTTTTGGGTCCCAGAAGCGATCTGTACATGCCTACTCAGTGCTAGAATGTTTTCAAAATATAGGCTCAAAACATGCTAAAAATAGATATTTAATGTTTCCAAAGTCGATATGTTCATGCATCTTCTGTACCCGTTTATATCTCAAATTCAGGCTCAAAACACCCGAAAATTCGATATTTTTGGGTCCCAGAAGCGATATGTACATGCCTACTCAGTGCTAGAATTTTTTCAAAATATGGGCCCAAAACATGCTAAAAATCTATATTTTAGGTGCAAAAAGTAGATATGTGAATGCATCTTCTGTACCCGTTTATATCTCAAATTCAGGCTTAAAACAACCGAAAATTCGATATTTTTGGGTCCCAGAAGCGATCTGTACATGCCTACTCTGTGTTAGAGTATGTTTAAGTTACAGGCCCAAAACATGCTGAAAATCAATATTTTAGGTGCCTAAAGTCAATATGGGTATGCATCTTCTGTACCCGTTTATTTCCCAAATTCAGGCTCAAAACACCCGAAAATTCGATATTTTTGGGTCCCAGAAGTGATCTGTACATGCCTACTCAGTGCTAGAATTTTTTCAATATATGGGCCCAAATCATGCTAAAAATCGATATTTTAGGTGCCCAAAGTCAATATGTGCATTCATCTTCAGTACCCGTTAATATCTCAAATTCAGGCTCAAAACACCCGAAAATTCGATATTTTTGGGTCCCAGAAGCGATCTGTACATGCCTACTCCGTTTTAGAGTATTTTCAAATTACAGACCCAAAACATGCTGAAAATCAATATTTTAGGTGCCCAAAATCGATATGTGCATGCATCTTCTGTACCCGTTTATATCTCAAATTCAGGTTCAGAACACTCGAAAATTCGATATTTTTGGGTCCCAGAAGCTATCTGTACATGCATACTCCGTGTTAGAGTATTTTCAATAAACAGGCCCAAAACATGCTTAAAATCGATATTTTAGGTGTCCAAAGTTAATATGTGTATGCATCTTCTGTAATCGTTTATTTCCCAAATTCAGGCTCAAAACACTCGAAAATTCGATATTTTTGGGTCACAGAAGCGATCTGTACATGCATACTCCTTGCTAGAAAGTTTTCAAGTACAGACCCAAAACATAATCAAAATCGATATTTTAGGTGCAAAAAGTCGATATGTGCATGCATCTTAAGTACCCGTTTATATCTCAAAATCAGGCTCAAAATACCCGAAAAGTTAACATTTTTGGGTCCTAGAAGCAATCTGTACATGCCTACTCAGTGCTAGAATTTTTTCAAAATATGGGCCCAAAACATGCTAAAAATCGATATTTTAGGTGCCCAAAGTCAATATGAGCATGCATCTTCTGTACCCGTTTATATCTCAAATTAAGGCTCAATACACCCGAAAATTCGATATTTTTGGGTCCTAGAAGCGATCTGTACATGCCTACTCCGTGTTAGAGTATTTTCAAAATACAGGCCTAAAACATGCTGGAAATCGATATTTTAGGTGCCCAAAGTCAATATGTGCATGAATCTTCAGTAACCGTTTATATCTCAAATTCAGGCTCAAAACACCCGAAAATCAATATTTTTGGGTCCCAGAAGGGATCTGTGCATGCCTACTCAGTGCTAGAATGTTTTCAAAATATAGGCTTAAAACATGTTAAAAATCAATATTTTAGGTGTCCAAAGTCGATATGTTCATGCATCTTCAGTACTTGTTTGTATCTCAAATTCAGGCTCAAAACACCCGAAAATTCGATATTTTTGGGTCCCAGAAGCGATCTGTACATGCCTACTCTGTGTTAGAGTATTTTCAAAATACAGGCCCAAAACATGCTAAAAATCGATATTTTAGGTGCCCAAAGTCAATATATGTATGCATCATATGTACCCGTTTATATCCCAAATTCAGGCTCAAAACACCTGAAAATTCGATATTTTTGGGTTCCAGAAGCGATCTGTACATACCTACTCATTGCTAGAATATTTTCAAAATATAGGCCCAGAACATGCAGAAAATCGATATTTTGGGTGCCAAAAGTCGAAACTTGCATGCATCTTCTGTACCCGTTTATATCTCAAATTCAGGCTCAAAACACCCGAAAATTCGAAATTTTTGGGTTCCAGAAGCGATCTGTACATGCCTACTCAGTGCTAGAATGTTTTCAAAATATAGGCTCAAATCATGATAAAAATCGATATTTAATGTTTCCAAAGTCGATATGTGCATGCATCTTCTGTACCCGTTAATATCTCAAATTCAGGCTCAAAACACTCGAAAATTCGATATTTTTGAGTCCCAGAAGCGATCTGTACATACCTACTCAATGCTAGAATATTTTCAAAATATAGGCCCAGAACATGCTGAAAATCGATATTTTGGGTGCCAAAAGTCGAAATGTGCATGCATCTTCTGTACCCGTTTATATCTTAAATTCAGGCTCAAAACACTCGAAAATTCCATATTTTTGGGTTCCAGAAGCGATCTGTACATGACTACTCCGTGTTAGAGTATTTTCAAAATACAGGACAAAAACATGCTCAAAATCGATATTTTAGGTGCCCAAAGTCAATATGTGTATGCATCTTCTGTACCCGTTTATATCCCAAATTAAGGCTCAAAACACCCGAAAATTCGATATTTTTGGGTCCCAGAAGCGATCTGTACATGCCTACTCAGTGCTAGAATGTTTTCAAAATATAGGCTCAAATCATGATAAAAATCGATATTTAATGTTTCCAAAGTCGATATGTGCATGCATCTTCTGTACCCGTTAATATCTCAAATTCATACTCAAAACACTCGAAAATTCGATATATTTGGGTCCCAGAAGCAATCTGTACATGCCTACTCAGTGCTAGAATTTTTTCAAAATATGTGCCCAAAACATGCTAAAAATCGATATTTTAGGTGCCCAAAGTCAATATGAGCATGCATCTTCTGTACCCGTTTATATCTCAAATTAAGGCTCAATACACCCGAAAATTCGATATTTTTGGGTCCTAGAAGCGATCTGTACATGCCTACTCCGTGTTAGAGTATTTTCAAAATACAGGCCTAAAACATGCTGGAAATCGATATTTTAGGTGCCCAAAGTCAATATGTGTATGCATCTTCTGAATCCGTTTATATCCCAAATTCAGGCTCAAAACACCCGAAAATTCGATATTTTTGGGTCCCAGAAGCGATCTGTACATGCCTACTTAATGCTAGAATATTTTTAAAATATAGGCCCAAAACATGCTGAAAATCGATATTTTGGGTACCCAAAGTCGATATGTGCATGTATCTTCTGTACCCGTTTATATCTCAAATTCAGGCTCAAAACACCCGAAAATTCGATATTTTTGGGTCCCAGAAGCGATCTGTACATGCCTACTCAGTGCTAGAATGTTTTCAAAATATACACCCAAAACATGCTAAAAATCGATATTTTAGGTGCCCAAAGTCGATATGTGCATGCATCTTCTGTACCCGTTTATATCTCAAATTCAGGCTTAAAACAACCGAAAATTCGATATTTTTGGGTCCCAGAAGCGATCTGTACATGCCTACTCTGTGTTAGAATATGTTTAAAATACAGGCCCAAAACATGCTGAAAATCAATATTTTAGGTGCCCAAAGTCAATATGTGTATGCATCTTCTGTACCCGTTTATTTCCCAAATTCAGGCTCAAAACACCCGAAAATTCGATATTTTTGGGTCCCAGAAGCGATCTGTACATGCCTACTCCGTGTTAGAGTATTTTCAATATACATGCCCAAAACATGCTTAAAATCGAAATTTTAGGTGCTCAAAGTTAATATGTGTATGCATCTTCTGTGCCCGTTTATTTCCCAAATTCAGGCTCAAAACACTCGAAAATTCGATATTTTTATGTCACAGAAGCGATCTGTACATGCCTACTCCTTGCTAGAATGTTTTCAAGATACAGACCCAAAACATAATCAAAATCGATATTTTAGGTGCAAAAAGTAGATATGTGCTTGGATCTTCAGTACCCGTTTATATCTCAAATTCAGGCTAAAAACACTCGAAAATTCAACATTTTTGGGTCCCAGAAGCGATCTGTACATGCCTACTCAGTGCTAGAATGTTTTCAAAATATAGGCTCAAATCATGATAATAATCGATATTTAATGTTTCCAAAGTCGATATGTGCATGCATCTTCTGTACCCGTTAATATCTCAAATTCAGGCTCAAAACACTCGAAAATTCGATATTTTTGGGTCCTAGAAGCGACCTGTACATACCTACTCAGTGCTAGAATATTTTCAAAATATAGGCCCAGAACATGCTGAAAATCGATATTTTGGGTGCCAAAAGTCGAAATGTGCATGCATCTTCTGTACCCGTTTATATCTTAAATTCAGGCTCAAAACACTCGAAAATTCGATATTTTTGGGTCCCAGAAGCGATCTGTACATACCTACTCAGTGCTAGAATATTTTCAAAATATAGGCCAAAAACATGCTCAAAATCGATATTTTGGGTGCCAAAAGTCGATATGTGCATGCATCTTCTGTACCCGTTTATATCTCAAATTCAGGCTCAAAACACCCGAAAATTCGAAATTTTTGGGTTCCAGAAGCGATCTGTATATGCCTACTTCGTGGTAGAGTATTTTCAATATACAGGCCCAAAACATGCTAAAAATCGATATTTTAGGTGCACAAAGTCAATATGTGTATGCATCTTCTGTACCCGTTTATATCCCAAATTAAGGCTCAAAACACCCGAAAATTCGATATTTTTGGGTCCCAGAAGCGATCTGTACATACCTACTCAGTGCTAGAATGTTTTCAAAATATAGGCTCAAATCATGATAAAAATCGATATTTAATGTTTCCAAAGTCGATATGTGCATGCATCTTCTGTACCCGTTAATATCTCAAATTCAGGCTCAAAACACTCGAAAATTCGATATATTTGGGTCCCAGAAGCAATCTGTACATGCCTACTCAGTGCTAGAATTTTTTCAAAATATGTGCCCAAAACATGCTAAAAATCGATATTTTAGGTGCCCAAAGTCAATATGAGCATGCATCTTCTGTACCCGTTTATATATCAAATTCAGGCTCAAAACACCCGAAAATTCGATATTTTTGGGTCCTAGAAGCGATCTGTACATGCCTACTCCGTGTTAGAGTATTTTCAAAATACAGGCCTAAAACATGCTGGAAATCGATATTATAGGTGCCCAAAGTCAATATGTGTATGCATCTTCTGAATCCGTTTATATCCCAAATTCAGGCTCAAAACACCCGAAAATTCGATATTTTTGGGTCCCAGAAGCGATCTGTACATGCCTACTTAATGCTAGAATATTTTTAAAATATAGGCCCAAAACATGCAAAAAATCGATATTTTGGGTACCCAAAGTCGATATGTGCATGTATCTTCTGTACCCGTTTATATCTCAAATTCAGGCTCAAAACACCCGAAAATTCGATATTTTTGGGTTCCAGAAGCGATCTGTACATGCCTACTCAGTGCTAGAATGTTTTCAAAATATACACCCAAAACATGCTAAAAATCGATATTTTAGGTGCCCAAAGTCGATATGTGCATGCATCTTCTGTACCCGTTTATATCTCAAATTCAGGCTTAAAACAATCGAAAATTCGATATTTTTGGGTCCCAGAAGCGATCTGTACATGCCTACTCTGTGTTAGAATATGTTTAAAATACAGGCCCAAAACATGCTGAAAATCAATATTTTAGGTGCCCAAAGTCAATTTGTGTATGCATCTTCTGTACCCGTTTATTTCCCAAATTCAGGCTCAAAACACCCGAAAATTCGATATTTTTGGGTCCCAGAAGCGATCTGTACATGCCTACTCCGTGTTAGAGTATTTTCAATATACATGCCCAAAACATGCTTAAAATCGAAATTTTAGGTGCTCAAAGTTAATATGTGTATGCATCTTCTGTGCCCGTTTATTTCCCAAATTCAGGCTCAAAACACTCGAAAATTCGATATTTTTATGTCACAGAAGCGATCTGTACATGCCTACTCCTTGCTAGAATGTTTTCAAGATACAGACCCAAAACATAATCAAAATCGATATTTTAGGTGCAAAAAGTAGATATGTGCTTGGATCTTCAGTACCCGTTTATATCTCAAATTCAGGCTAAAAACACCCGAAAATTCAACATTTTTGGGTCCCAGAAGCGATCTGTACATGCCTACTCAGTGCTAGAATGTTTTCAAAATATAAGCTCAAAACATGCTAAAAATAGATATTTAATGTTTCCAAAGTCGATATGTTCATGCATCTTCTGTACTCGTTTATATCTCAAATTCAGGCTCAAAACACCCGAAAATTCGATATTTTTGGGTCCCAAAAGCGATCTGTACATGCCTACTCAGTGATAGAATTTTTTCAAAATATGGGCCCAAAACATGCTAAAAATCTATATTTTAGGTGCAAAAAGTCGATATGTGAATGCATCTTCTGTACCCGTTTATATCTCAAATTCAGGCTTAAAACAACCGAAAATTCGATATTTTTTGGTTCCAGAAGCAATCTGTACATGCCTACTCTGTGTTAGAGTATGTTTAAATTACAGGCCCAAAACATGCTGAAAATCAATATTTTAGGTGCCTAAAGTCAATATGGGTTTGAATCTTCTGTACCCGTTTATTTCCCAAATTCAGGCTCAAAACACCCGAAAATTCGATATTTTTGGGTCCCAGAAGTGATCTGTGCATGCCTACTCAGTGCTAGAATTTTTTCAATATATGGGCCCAAATCATGCTAAAAATCGATATTTTAGGTGCCCAAAGTCAATATGTGCATTCATCTTCAGTACCCGTTTATATCTCAAATTCAGGCTCAAAACACCCAAAAATTCGATATTTTTGGGTCCCAGAAGCGATCTGTACATGCCTACTACGTGTTAGAGTATTTTCAAATTACAGACCCAAAACATGCTGAAAATCAATATTTTAGGTGCCCAAAATCGATATGTGCATGCATCTTCTGTACCCGTTTATATCTCAAATTCAGGTTCAGAACACTCGAAAATTCGATATTTTTGGGTCCCAGAAGCTATCTGTACATTCATACTCCGTGTTAGAGTATTTTCAATAAACAGGCCCAAAACATGCTTAAAATCGATATTTTAGGTGTCCAAAGATAATATGTGTATGCATCTTCTGTACTCGTTTATTTCCCAAATTCAGGCTCAAAACACTCGAAAATTCGATATTTTTGGGTCACAGAAGCGATCTGTACATGCCTACTCCTTGCTAGAAAGTTTTCAAGGTAGAGACCCAAAACATAATCAAAATCGATATTTTAGGTGCAAAAAGTCGATATGTGCATGCATCTTAAGTACCCGTTTATATATCAAAATCAGGCTCAAAATACCCGAAAATTTAACATTTTTGGGTTCCAGAAGCGATCTGTACATACCTACTCATTGCTAGAATATTTTCAAAATATAGGCCCAGAACATGCTGAAAATCGATATTTTGGGTGCCAAAAGTCGAAACTTGAATGCATCTTCTGTACCCGTTTATATCTTAAATTCAGGCTCATAACACTCGAAAATTCGATATTTTTGGGTCCCAGAAGCGATCTGTACATGCCTACTCCGTGTTAGTTTTTTCAAAATACAGGCACAGAACATGCTGAAAATCAATATTTTAGGTGCCAAAAGTCGATATGTGCATGCATCTTCTGTACCCGTTTATATCTTAAATTCAGGCTCATAACACTCGAAAATTCGATATTTTTGGGTCCCAGAAGCGATCTGTACATGACTACTCCGTGTTAGAGTATTTTCAAATTTCAGGCCAAAAACATGCTCAAATCGATATTTTGGGTGCCCAAAGTCGATATGTGCATGCATCTTCTGTACCCGTTTATATCTCAAATTCAGGCTCAAAACACCCGAAAATTCGAAATTTTTGGGTTCCAGAAGCGATCTGTATATGCCCACTCCGTGGTAGAGTATTTTCAATATACAGGCCCAAAACATGCTAAAAATCGATATTTTAGGTGCCCAAAGTCAATATGTGTATGCATCTTCTGTACCCGTTTATATCCCAAATTCAGGCTCAAAACACCCGAAAATTCGATATTTTTGGGTCCCAGAAGCGATCTGTACATGCCTACTCCGTGTTAGTTTTTTCAAAATACAGGCACAGAACATGCTGAAAATCAATATTTTAGGTGCCAAAAGTCGATATGTGCATGCATCTTCTGTACCCGTTTATATCTTAAATTCAGGCTCATAACACTCGAAAATTCGATATTTTTGGGTCCCAGAAGCGATCTGTACATGACTACTCCGTGTTAGAGTATTTTCAAAATTCAGGCCAAAAACATGCTCAAATCGATATTTTGGGTGCCCAAAGTCGATATGTGCATGCATCTTCTGTACCCGTTTATATCTCAAATTCAGGCTCAAAACACCCGAAAATTCGATATTTTTGGGTCCCAAAAGCAATCTGTACATGCCTACTCCGTGGTAGAGTATTTTCATTATAAAGGCCCAAAACATGCTGAAAATCGATATTTTAGTTGCCCAAAGACAATATTTTGTATGCATCTTCTGTACCCGTTTATTTCCCAAATTCAGGCTCAAAACACCCGAAAATTCGATATTTTTGGGTCCCAGAAGTGATCTGTACATGCCTACTCAGTGCTAGAATTTTTTCAATATATGGGCCCAAATCATGCTAAAAATCGATATTTTAGGTGCCCAAAGTCAATATGTGCATGCATCTTCTGTACCCGTTTATATCTCAAATTCATGGTCAAAACACCCGAAAATTCGATGTTTCTGGGTCCCATAAGCAATCTGTACATGCCTACTCAGTGCTAGAATTTTTTCAAAATATGGGCCCAAAACATGCTAAAAATCGATATTTTAGGTGCCCAAAGTTAATATGTGTATGCATCTTCTGTACCCGTTTATTTCCCAAATTCAGGCTTAAAACACTCGAAATTTCGATATTTTTGTGTACCAGAAGCGATCTGTACATGCCTACTCCGTGTTAGAGTATTTTCTAAATACAGGCCCAAAACATGCTCAAAATCGATATTTTGGGTGCCAAAAGTCGATATGTGCATGCATCTTCTGTACCCGTTTATATCTCAAATTCAGGCTCAAAACACCCGAAAATTCGAAATTTTTGGGTTCCAGAAGCGATCTGTATATGCCCACTCCGTGGTAGAGTATTTTCAATATACAGGCCCAAAACATGCTAAAAATCGATATTTTAGGTGCCCAAAGTCAATATGTGTATGCATCTTCTGTACCCGTTTATATCCCAAATTCAGGCTCAAAACACCCGAAAATTCGATATTTTTGGGTCCCAGAAGCGATCTGTACATGCCTACTCAGTGCTAGAATGTTTTCAAAATATAGGCTCAAAACATGATAAAAATCGATATTTAATGTTTCCAAAGTCGATATGTGCATGCATCTTCTGTACCCGTTAATATCTCAAATTCAGGCTCAAAACACCCGAAAATTCGATATATTTGGGTCCCAGAAGCAATCTGTACATGCCTACTCAGTGCTAGAATTTTTTCAAAATATGTGCCCAAAACATGCTAAAAATCGATATTTTAGGTGCCCAAAGTCAATATGTGTATGCATATTCTGTACCCGTTTATATCCCAGATTCAGGCTCAAAACACCCGAAAATTCGATATTTTTGGGTCCCAGAAGCGATCTGTACATGCCTACTCCGTGTTAGTTTTTTCAAAATACAGGCACAGAACATGCTGAAAATCAATATTTTGGGTGCCAAAAGTCGATATGTGCATGCATCTTCTGTAACCGTTTATATCTAAAATTCAGGCTCAAAACACCCGAAAATTCGATATTTTTGGGTCCCAGATGCAATCTGTACATGCCTACTCCGTGGTAGAGTATTTTCAATATACAGGCCCAAAACATGCTGAAAATCGATATTTTAGTTGCCCAAAGACAATATGTGTATGCATCTTCTGTACCCGTTTATATCTTAAATTCAGGCTCAAAACACTCGAAAATTCGATATTTTTGGGTCCCAGAAGCAATCTGTACATGCCTACTCCGTGGTAGAGTATTTTCAATATACAGGCCCAAAACATGCTGAAAATCGATATTTTAGTTGCCCAAAGACAATATGTGTATGCATCTTCTGTACCCGTTTATATCCCAGATTCAGGCTCAAAACACCCGAAAATTCGATATTTTTGGGTCCCAGGAGCGATCTGTACATGCCTACTCCGTGTTAGTTTTTTCAAAATACAGGCACAGAACATGCTGAAAATCAATATTTTGGGTGCCAAAAGTCGATATGTGCATTTATCTTCTGTACCCGTTTATATCTTAAATTCAGGCTCAAAACACTCGAAAATTCGATATTTTTGGGTCCCAGAAGCGATCTGTACATGACTACTCCGTGTTAGAGTATTTTCAAAATACAGGCCAAAAACATGCTCAAAATCGATATTTTGGGTGCCCAAAGTCGATATGTGCATGCATCTTCTGTACCCGTTTATATCTCAAATTCAGGCTCAAAACACCCGAAAATTCGATATTTTTGGGTCCCAGAAGCAATCTGTACATGCCTACTCCGTGGTAGAGTATTTTCAATATACAGGCCCAAAACATGCTGAAAATCGATATTTTAGTTGCCCAAAGACAATATGTGTATGCATCTTCTGTACCCGTTTATATCCCAAATTCATGCTCAAAACTCCAGAAATTTCGATTTTTTTGGGTCCCAGAAGCGATCTGTACATGCCTACTTAGTGCTAGAATATTTTCAAGATATGGGAACAAAACATGGTAAAAATCGATATTTTAAGTGCCCAAAGTCGATATGAGCATGCATCTTCATTACCCGTTTATATCTCAAATTCAGGCTCAAAACACCCGTAAATTCAATATTCTTGGGTCCCAGAAGCGATCTGAACATGCCTACTCAGTGCTAGAATATTTTCAAAATATAGGCTCAAAACATGCTAAAAACCGATATTTTAGGTGTCCAAACTCGATATGTGCATGCATCTTCTGTACCCGTTTACATCCCAAATTCAGGTTTAAAACACTCTAAAATTCGATATTTTTGGGTCCCAGAAGCGATCTGTACATGCCTACTCTGTGTTAGAGTATTTTCAATATACAGGCCCAAAGAATACTGAAAATCGATATTTTAGGTGCCCAAAGTTAATATGTGTATGCATCTTCTGTACCCGTTTATTTCCCAAATTCAGGCTTAAAACACTCGAAATTTCGATATTTTTGTGTACCAGAAGCGATCTGTACATGCCTACTCCGTGTTAGAGTATTTTCTAAATACAGGCCCAAAACATGTTCAAAATCGATATTTTAGGGTCAAAAAGTCGATATGTGCATGAATCTTCTGTACCCGTTTATATCTCAAATTCAGGCTTAAAAGAACCGAAAATTCTATATTTTTTGGTCCCAGAAGCGATCTGTACATGCCTACTCTGTGTTAGAGTATGTTTAAAATACAGGCCCAAACATGCTGAAAATCAATATTTTAGGTGCCTAAAGTCAATATGGGTATGCATCTTCTGTACCCGTTTATTTCCCAAATTCAGGCTCAAAACACCCGAAAATTCGATATTTTTGGGTCCCAGAAGTGATCTGTACATGCCTACTCAGTGCTAGAATTTTTTCAATATATGGGCCCAAATCATGCTAAAAATCGATATTTTAGGTGCCCAAAGTCAATATGTGCATTCATCTTCAGTACCCGTTTATATCTCAAATTCAGGCTCAAAATACCCGAAAATTCAACATTTTTAGGTCCCAGAAGCGATCTGTACATGCCTACTCAGTGCTAGAATGTTTTCAAAATATAGGCTCAAAACATGCTAAAAATCAATATTTAATGTGTCCAAAGTCGATATGTGCATACATCTTCTGTACCCGTTTATATCTCAAATTCAGGGTCAAAACACCCGAAAATTCGATGTTTCTGGGTCCCATAAGCAATCTGTACATGCCTACTCAGTGCTAGAATTTTTTTCAAAATATGGGCCCAAAACATGCTAAAAATCGATATTTTAGGTGCCCAAAGTCAATATGTGCATGCATCTTCTGTACCCGTTTATATCCCAAATTCAGGCTCAAAACACCCGAAAATTTGATATTTTTGGGTCCCAGAAGTGATCTGTACATGCCTACTCCTTGCTAGAATGTTTTCAAGATACAGACCCAAAACATGCTCAAAATCGATATTTTAGGTGCCCAAAGTCGATATGTTCATGCATCTTCAGTACCTGTTTGTATCTCAAATTCAGGCTAAAAAAACCTGAAAATTCGATATTTTTGGGTTCCAGAAGCGAGCTGTACATACCTACTCAGTGCTAGAATATTTTCAAAATATAGGCCCAGAACATGCTAAAAATCTATATTTTGGGTGCCAAAAGTCGAAATGTGCATGCATCTTCTGTACCCGTTTATATCTTAAATTCAGGCTCAAAACACCCGAAAATTCGAAATTTTTGGGTTCCAGAAGCGATCTGTATATGCCTACTCCGTGGTCGAGTATTTTCAATATACAGGCCCAAAACATGCTAAAAATCGATATTTTAGGTGCCCAAAGTCAATATGTGTATGCATCTTCTGTACCCGTTTATATCCCAAATTCAGGCTCAAAACACCCGAAAATTCGATATTTTTGGGTCCCAGAAGCGATCTGTACATGCCTACTCAGTGCTAGAATGTTTTCAAAATATAGGCTCAAAACATGATAAAAATCGATATTTAATGTTTCCAAAGTCGATATGTGCATGCATCTTCTGTACCCGTTAATATCTCAAATTCAGTCTCAAAACACCCGAAAATTCGATATATTTGGGTCCCAGAAGCAATCTGTACATGCCTACTCAGTACTAGAATTTTTTCAAAATATGTGCCCAAAACATGCTAAAAATCGATATTTTAGGTGCCCAAAGTCAATATGTGCATGCATCTTCTGTACCCGTTTATATCTCAAATTCAGGCTCAAAACACCCGAAAATCAATATTTTTGGGTCCCAGAAGGGATCTGTGCATGCCTACTCCGTATTAGAGTATTTTCAAAATAAAAACTCAAAATATGCTCAAAATTTATATTTTGGGTGCCCAAAGTCAATATGTGCATGTATCTTCTTTACCCGTTTATATCCCAAATTCAGGTTAAAAACACTCTAAAATTCGATATTTTTGGTTTCCAGAAGCGATCTGTACATGCCTACTCAGTGCTAGAATATTTTCAAAATGTAGGCCCAAAACATGCTAAAAATCTATATTTTGGGTGCCCAAAGTCGATATGTGCATGCATCTTCTGTACCCGTTTATATCTCAAAATCAGGCTCAAAACTCCCGAAAATTCGATATTTTTAGGTCCCAGAAGCGATCTGTACATGCCTACTCCGTGTAAGAGTATTTTCAATATACAGCCCCAAAACATGCTAAAAATCTATATTTTAGTTGCCCAAAGTCAATATGTGTATGCATATTCTGTACCCGTTTATATCCCAGATTCAGGCTCAAAACACCCGAAAATTCGATATTTTTGGGTCCCAGAAGCGATCTGTACATGCCTACTCCGTGTTAGTTTTTTCAAAATACAGGCACAGAACATGCTGAAAATCAATATTTTGTATGCCAAAAGTCGATATGTGCATGCATCTTCTGTAACCGTTTATATCTTAAATTCAGGCTCAAAACACCCGAAAATTCGATATTTTTGGGTCCCAGAAGCAATCTGTACATGCCTACTCCGTGGTAGAGTATTTTCAATATACAGGCCCAAAACATGCTGAAAATCGATATTTTAGTTGCCCAAAGACAATATGTGTATGCATCTTCTGTACCCGTTTATATCCCAGATTCAGGCTCAAAACACCCGAAAATTCGATATTTTTGGGTCCCACAAGCGATCTGTACATGCTTACTCCGTGTTAGTTTTTTCAAAATACAGGCACAGAACATGCTGAAAATCAATATTTTGGGTGCCAAAAGTCGATATGTGCATGCATCTTCTGTACCCGTTTATATCTTAAATTCAGGCTCAAAACACTCGAAAATTCAATATTTTTTGTCCCAGAAGCGATCTGTACATGACTACTCCGTGTTAGAGTATTTTCAAAATACAGGCCAAAAACATGCTCAAAATCGATATTTTGGGTGCCCAAAGTCGATATGTGCATGCATCTTCTGTACCCGTTTATATCTCAAATTCAGGCTCAAAACACCCGTAAATTCAATATTCTTGGGTCCCAGAAGCGATCTGAACATGCCTACTCAGTGCTAGAATATTTTCAAAATATAGGCTCAAAACATGCTAAAAACCGATATTTTAGGTGTCCAAACTCGATATGTGCATGCATCTTCTGTACCCGTTTACATCCCAAATTCAGGTTTAAAACACTCTAAAATTCGATATTTTTGGGTCCCAGAAGCGATCTGTACATGCCTACTCTGTGTTAGAGTATTTTCAATATACAGGCCCAAAGAATACTGAAAATCGATATTTTAGGTGCCCAAAGTTAATATGTGTATGCATCTTCTGTACCCGTTTATTTCCCAAATTCAGGCTTAAAACACTCGAAATTTCGATATTTTTGTGTACCAGAAGCTATCTGTACATGCCTACTCCGTGTTAGAGTATTTTCTAAATACAGGCCCAAAACATGCTCAAAATCGATATTTTAGGGTCAAGAAGTCGATATGTGCATGCATCTTCTGTACCCGTTTATATCTCAAATTCAGGCTTAAAAGAACCGAAAATTCTATATTTTTTGGTCCCAGAAGCGATCTGTACATGCCTACTCTGTGTTAGAGTATGTTTAAAATACAGGCCCAAACATGCTGAAAATCAATATTTTAGGTGCCTAAAGTCAATATGGGTATGCATCTTCTGTACCCGTTTATTTCCCAAATTCAGGCTCAAAACACCCGAAAATTCGATATTTTTGGGTCCCAGAAGTGATCTGTACATACCTACTCAGTGCTAGAATGTTTTCAAAATATAGGCTCAAATCATGATAAAAATCGATATTTAATGTTTCCAAAGTCGATATGTGCATGCATCTTCTGTACCCGTTAATATCTCAAATTCAGGCTCAAAATACTCGAAAATTCGATATATTTGGGTCCCAGAAGCAATCTGTACATGCCTACTCAGTGCTAGAATTTTTTCAAAATATGTGCCCAAAACATGCTAAAAATCGATATTTTAGGTGTCCAAAGTCAATATGAGCATGCATCTTCTGTACCCGTTTATATCTCAAATTCAGGCTCAAAACACCCGAAAATTCGATATTTTTGGGTCCTAGAAGCGATCTGTACATGCCTACTCCGTGTTAGAGTATTTTCAAAATACAGGCCTAAAACATGCTGGAAATCGATATTATAGGTGCCCTAAAGTCAATATGTGTATGCATCTTCTGAATCCGTTTATATCCCAAATTCAGGCTCAAAACACCCGAAAATTCGATATTTTTGGGTCCCAGAAGCGATCTGTACATGCCTACTTAATGCTAGAATATTTTTAAAATATAGGCCCAAAACATGCTAAAAATCGATATTTTGGGTACCCAAAGTCGATATGTGCATGTATCTTCTGTACCCGTTTATATCTCAAATTCAGGCTCAAAACACCCGAAAATTCGATATTTTTGGGTCCCAGAAGCGATCTGTACATGCCTACTCAGTGCTAGAATGTTTTCAAAATATACACCCAAAACATGCTAAAAATCGATATTTTAGGTGCCCAAAGTCGATATGTGCATGCATCTTCTGTACCCGTTTATATCTCAAATTCAGGCTTAAAACAATCGAAAATTCGATATTTTTGGGTCCCAGAAGCGATCTGTACATGCCTACTCTGTGTTAGAATATGTTTAAAATACAGGCCCAAAACATGCTGAAAATCAATATTTTAGGTGCCCAAAGTCAATTTGTGTATGCATCTTCTGTACCCGTTTATTTCCCAAATTCAGGCTCAAAACACCCGAAAATTCGATATTTTTGGGTCCCAGAAGCGATCTGTACATGCCTACTCCGTGTTAGAGTATTTTCAATATACAGGCCCAAAACATGCTTAAAATCGAAATTTTAGGTGCTCAAAGTTAATATGTGTATGCATCTTCTGTACTCGTTTATTTCCCAAATTCAGGCTCAAAACACTCGAAAATTCGATATTTTTGGGTCACAGAAGCGATCTGTACATGCCTACTCCTTGCTAGAAAGTTATCAAGGTACAGACCCAAAACATAATCAAAATCGATATTTTAGGTGCAAAAAGTCGATATGTGCATGCATCTTAAGTACCCGTTTATATCTCAAAATCAGGCTCAAAATACCCGAAAATTTAACATTTTTGGGTTCCAGAAGCGATCTGTACATACCTACTCATTGCTAGAATATTTTCAAAATATAGGCCCAGTACATGCTGAAAATCGATATTTTGGGTGCCAAAAGTCGAAACTTGCATGCATCTTCTGTACCCGTTTATATCTCAAATTCAGGCTCAAAACACCCGAATATTCGAAATTTTTGGGTTCCAGAAGCGATCTGTATATGCCTACTCCGTGGTAGAGTATTTTCAATATACAGACCCAAAACATGCTGAAAATCAATATTTTCGTTGCCCAAAGTCAATATGTGTATGCATATTCTGTACCCGTTTATATCCCAGATTCAGGCTCAAAACACCCGAAAATTCGATATTTTTGGGTCCCAGAAGCGATCTGTACATGCCTACTCCGTGTTAGTTTTTTCAAAATACAGGCACAGAACATGCTGAAAATCAATATTTTAGGTGCCAAAAGTCGATATGTGCATGCATCTTCTGTACCCGTTTATATCTCAAATTCAGGCTCAAAACACCCGAAAATTCGATATTTTTGGGTCCCAGAAGCAATCTGTACATGCCTACTCCGTGGTAGAGTATTTTCATTATACAGGCCCAAAACATGCTGAAAATCGATATTTTAGTTGCCCAAAGACAATATTTTGTATGCATCCTCTGTACCCGTTTATTTCCCAAATTCAGGCTCAAAACACCCGAAAATTCTATATTTTTGGGTCCCAGAAGTGATCTGTACATGCCTACTCAGTGCTAGAATTTTTTCAATATCTGGGCCCAAATCATGCTAAAAATCGATATTTTAGGTGCCCAAAGTCAATATGTGCATGCATCTTCTGTACCCGTTTATATCTCAAATTCATGGTCAAAACACCCAAAAATTCGATGTTTCTGGGTCCCATAAGCAATCTGTACATGCCTACTCAGTGCCAGAATTTTTTCAAAATATGGGCCCAAAACATGCTAAAAATCGATATTTTAGGTGCCCAAAGTTAATATGTGTATGCATCTTCTGTACCCGTTTATTTCCCATATTCAGGCTTAAAGCACTCGAAATTTCGATATTTTTGTGTACCAGAAGCGATCTGTACATGCCTACTCCGTGTTAGAGTATTTTCTAAATACAGGCCCAAAACATGCTCAAAATCGATATTTTGGGTGCCAAAAGTCGATATGTGCATGCATCTTCTGTACCCGTTTATATCTCAAATTCAGGCTCAAAACACCCGAAAATTCGAAATTTTTGGGTTCCAGAAGCGATCTGTATATGCCCACTCCGTGGTAGAGTATTTTCAATATACAGGCCCAAAACATGCTAAAAATCGATATTTTAGGTGCCCAAAGTCAATATGTGTATGCATCTTCTGTACCCGTTTATATCCCAAATTCAGGCTCAAAACACCCGAAAATTCGATATTTTTGGGTCCCAGAAGCGATCTGTACATGCCTACTCAGTGCTAGAATGTTTTCAAAATATAGGCTCAAAACATGATAAAAATCGATATTTAATGTTTCCAAAGTCGATATGTGCATGCATCTTCTGTACCCGTTAATATCTCAAATTCAGGCTCAAAACACCCGAAAATTCGATATATTTGGGTCCCAGAAGCAATCTGTACATGCCTACTCAGAGCTAGAATTTTTTCAAAATATGTGCCCAAAACATGCTAAAAATCGATATTTTAGGTGCCCAAAGTCAATATGTGTATGCATATTCTGTACCCGTTTATATCCCAGATTCAGGCTCAAAACACCCGAAAATTCGATATTTTTGGGTTCCAGAAGCGATCTGTACATGCCTACTCCGTGTTAGTTTTTTCAAAATACAGGCACAGAACATGCTGAAAATCAATATTTTGGGTGCCAAAAGTCGATATGTGCATGCATCTTCTGTAACCGTTTATATCTTAAATTCAGGCTCAAAACACCCGAAAATTCGATATTTTTGGGTCCCAGATGCAATCTGTACATGCCTACTCCGTGGTAGAGTATTTTCAATATACAGGCCCAAAACATGCTGAAAATCGATATTTTAGTTGCCCAAAGACAATATGTGTATGCATCTTCTGTACCCGTTTATATCTTAAATTCAGGCTCAAAACACTCGAAAATTCGATATTTTTGGGTCCCAGAAGCAATCTGTACATGCCTACTCCGTGGTAGAGTATTTTCAATATACAGGCCCAAAACATGCTGAAAATCGATATTTTAGTTGCCCAAAGACAATATGTGTATGCATCTTCTGTACCCGTTTATATCCCAGATTCAGGCTCAAAACACCCGAAAATTCGATATTTTTGGGTCCCAGAAGCGATCTGTACATGCCTACTCCGTGTTAGTTTTTTCAAAATACAGGCACAGAACATGCTGAAAATCAATATTTTGGGTGCCAAAAGTCGATATGTGCATTTATCTTCTGTACCCGTTTATATCTTAAATTCAGGCTCAAAACACTCGAAAATTCGATATTTTTGAGTCCCAGAAGCGATCTGTACATGACTACTCCGTGTTAGAGTATTTTCAAAATACAGGCCCAAAACATGCTCAAAATCGATATTTTGGGTGCCCAAAGTCGATATGTGCATGCATCTTCTGTACCCGTTTATATCTCAAATTCAGGCTCAAAACACCCGAAAATTCGATATTTTTGGGTCCCAGAAGCAATCTGTACATGCCTACTCCGTGGTAGAGTATTTTCAATATACAGGCCCAAAACATGCTGAAAATCGATATTTTAGTTGCCCAAAGACAATATGTGTATGCATCTTCTGTACCCGTTTATATCCCAAATTCATGCTCAAAACTCCAGAAATTTCGATTTTTTTGGGTCCCAGAAGCGATCTGTAAATGCCTACTTAGTGCTAGAATATTTTCAAGATATGAGAACAAAACATGGTAAAAATCGATATTTTAAGTGCCCAAAGTCGATATGAGCATGCATCTTCATTACCCGTTTATATCTCAAATTCAGGCTCAAAACACCCGTAAATTCAATATTCTTGGGTCCCAGAAGCGATCTGAACATGCCTACTCAGTGCTAGAATATTTTCAAAATATAGGCTCAAAACATGCTAAAAACCGATATTTTAGGTGTCCAAACTCGATATGTGCATGCATCTTCTGTACCCGTTTACATCCCAAATTCAGGTTTAAAACACTCTAAAATTCGATATTTTTGGGTCCCAGAAGCGATCTGTACATGCCTACTCTGTGTTAGAATATTTTCAATATACAGGCCCAAAGAATACTGAAAATCGATATTTTAGGTGCCCAAAGTTAATATGTGTATGCATCTTCTGTACCCGTTTATTTCCCAAATTCAGGCTTAAAACACTCGAAATTTCGATATTTTTGTGTACCAGAAGCGATCTGTACATGCCTACTCCGTGTTAGAGTATTTTCTAAATACAGGCCCAAAACATGCTCAAAATCGATATTTTAGGGTCAAAAAGTCGATATGTGCATGCATCTTCTGTACCCGTTTATATCTCAAATTCAGGCTTAAAAGAACCGAAAATTCTATATTTTTTGGTCCCAGAAGCGATCTGTACATGCCTACTCTGTGTTAGAGTATGTTTAAAATACAGGCCCAAACATGCTGAAAATCAATATTTTAGGTGCCTAAAGTCAATATGGGTATGCATCTTCTGTACCCGTTTATTTCCCAAATTCAGGCTCAAAACACCCGAAAATTCGATATTTTTGGGTCCCAGAAGTGATCTGTACATGCCTACTCAGTGCTAGAATGTTTTCAAAATATAGGCTCAAAACATGCTAAAAATCAATATTTAATGTGTCCAAAGTCGATATGTGCATGCATCTTCTGTACCCGTTTATATCTCAAATTCAGGGTCAAAACACCCGAAAATTCGATGTTTCTGGGTCCCATAAGCAATCTGTACATGCCTACTCAGTGCTAGAATTTTTTCAAAATATGGGCCCAAAACATGCTAAAAATCGATATTTTAGGTGCCCAAAGTCAATATGTGCATGCATCTTCTGTACCCGTTTATATCCCAAATTCAGGCTCAAAACACCCGAAAATTTGATATTTTTGGGTCCCAGAAGTGATCTGTACATGCCTACTCCTTGCTAGAATGTTTTCAAGATACAGACCCAAAACATGCTCAAAATCGATATTTTAGGTGCCCAAAGTCGATATGTTCATGCATCTTCAGTACCTGTTTGTATCTCAAATTCAGGCTCAAAAAACCTGAAAATTCGATATTTTTGGGTTCCAGAAGCGAGCTGTACATACCTACTCAGTGCTAGAATATTTTCAAAATATAGGCCCAGAACATGCTAAAAATCTATATTTTGGGTGCCAAAAGTCGAAATGTGCATGCATCTTCTGTACCCGTTTATATCTTAAATTCAGGCTCAAAACACCCGAAAATTCGAAATTTTTGGGTTCCAGAAGCGATCTGTATATGCCTACTCCGTGGTCGAGTATTTTCAATATACAGGCCCAAAACATGCTAAAAATCGATATTTTAGGTGCCCAAAGTCAATATGTGTATGCATCTTCTGTACCCGTTTATATCCCAAATTCAGGCTCAAAACACCCGAAAATTCGATATTTTTGGGTCCCAGAAGCGATCTGTACATGCCTACTCAGTGCTAGAATGTTTTCAAAATATAGGCTCAAAACATGATAAAAATCGATATTTAATGTTTCCAAAGTCGATATGTGCATGCATCTTCTGTACCCGTTAATATCTCAAATTCAGGCTCAAAACACCCGAAAATTCGATATATTTGGGTCCCAGAAGCAATCTGTACATGCCTACTCAGTACTAGAATTTTTTCAAAATATGTGCCCAAAACATGCTAAAAATCGATATTTTAGGTGCCCAAAGTCAATATGTGCATGCATCTTCTGTACCCGTTTATATCTCAAATTCAGGCTCAAAACACCCGAAAATCAATATTTTTGGGTCCCAGAAGGGATCTGTGCATGCCTACTCCGTATTAGAGTATTTTCAAAATAAAAACTCAAAATATGCTCAAAATTTATATTTTGGGTGCCCAAAGTCAATATGTGCATGCATCTTCTTTACCCGTTTATATCCCAAATTCAGGTTAAAAACACTCTAAAATTCGATATTTTTGGTTTCCAGAAGCGATCTGTACATGCCTACTCAGTGCTAGAATATTTTCAAAATGTAGGCCCAAAACATGCTAAAAATCTATATTTTGGGTGCCCAAAGTCGATATGTGCATGCATCTTCTGTACCCGTTTATATCTCAAAATCAGGTTCAAAACTCCCGAAAATTCGATATTTTTAGGTCCCAGAAGCGATCTGTACATGCCTACTCCGTGTAAGAGTATTTTCAATATACAGCCCCAAAACATGCTAAAAATCTATATTTTAGTTGCCCAAAGTCAATATGTGTATGCATATTCTGTACCCGTTTATATCCCAGATTCAGGCTCAAAACACCCGAAAATTCGATATTTTTGGGTCCGAGAAGCGATCTGTACATGCCTACTCCGTGTTAGTTTTTTCAAAATACAGGCACAGAACATGCTGAAAATCAATATTTTGTATGCCAAAAGTCGATATGTGCATGCATCTTCTGTAACCGTTTATATCTTAAATTCAGGCTCAAAACACCCGAAAATTCGATATTTTTGGGTCCCAGAAGCAATCTGTACATGCCTACTCCGTGGTAGAGTATTTTCAATATACAGGCCCAAAACATGCTGAAAATCGATATTTTAGTTGCCCAAAGACAATATGTGTATGCATCTTCTGTACCCGTTTATATCCCAGATTCAGGCTCAAAACACCCGAAAATTCGATATTTTTGGGTCCCAGAAGCGATCTGTACATGCTTACTCCGTGTTAGTTTTTTCAAAATACAGGCACAGAACATGCTGAAAATCAATATTTTGGGTGCCAAAAGTCGATATGTGCATGCATCTTCTGTACCCGTTTATATCTTAAATTCAGGCTCAAAACACTCGAAAATTCAATATTTTTTGTCCCAGAAGCGATCTGTACATGACTACTCCGTGTTAGAGTATTTTCAAAATACAGGCCAAAAACATGCTCAAAATCGATATTTTGGGTGCCCAAAGTCGATATGTGCATGCATCTTCTGTACCCGTTTATATCTCAAATTCAGGCTCAAAACACCCGAAAATTCGATATTTTTGGGTCCCAGAAGCAATCTGTACATGCCTACTCCGTGGTAGAGTATTTTCAATATACAGGCCCAAAACATGCTGAAAATCGATATTTTAGTTGCCCAAAGACAATATGTGTATGCATCTTCTGTACCCGTTTATATCCCAAATTCAGGCTCAAAACTCCCGAAAATTCGATATTTTTGGGTCACAGAAGCGATCTGTACATGCCTACTCCTTGCTAGAAAGTTTTCAAGGTACAGACCCAAAACATAATCAAAATCGATATTTTAGGTGCAAAAAGTCGATATGTGCATGCATCTTAAGTACCCGTTTATATCTCAAAATCAGGCTCAAAATACCCGAAAAGTTAACATTTTTGGGTCCTAGAAGCAATCTGTACATGCCTACTCAGTGCTAGAATTTTTTCAAAATATGGGCCCAAAACATGCTAAAAATCGATATTTTAGGTGCCCAAAGTCAATATGTGCATGCATCTTCTGTACCCGTTTATATCCCTAATTCAGGCTCAAAACACCCGAAAATTTGATATTTTTGGGTCCCAGAAGTGATCTGTACATGCCTACTCCTTGCTAGAATGTTTTCAAGATACAGACCCAAAACATGCTCAAAATCGATATTTTAGGTGCCCAAAGTCGAAATGTGCATGAATCTTCAGTAACCGTTTATATCTCAAATTCAGGCTCAAAACACCCGAAAATCAATATTTTTGGGTCCCAGAAGGGATCTGTGCATGCCTAGTCAGTGCTAGAATGTTTTCAAAATATAGGCTTAAAACATGTTAAAAATCAATATTTTAGGTGTCCAAAGTCGATATGTTCATGCATCTTCAGTACTTGTTTGTATCTCAAATTCAAGCTCAAAACCCCCGAAAATTCGACATTTTTGGGTCCCAGAAGCGATCTGTGCATGCCTACTCAGTGCTAGAATGTTTTCAAAATATAGGCTCAAAACATGCTTAAAATCGATATTTTAGGTGTCGAAAGTCGATATGTGCATGAATCTTCTGTACCCGTTTATATCTCAAATTCAGGCTCAAAACACCCGAAAATTCGATATTTTTGGGTCCCAGAAGCGATCTGTACATGCCTACTCTGTGTTAGAGTATTTTCAAAATACAGGCCCAAAACATGCTAAAAATCGATATTTTAGGTGCCCAAAGTCAATATATGTATGCATCATATGTACCCGTTTATATCCCAAATTCAGACTCAAAACACCTGAAAATTCGATATTTTTGGGTTCCAGAAGCGATCTGTACATACCTACTCATTGCTAGAATATTTTCAAAATATAGGCCCAGAACATGCAGAAAATCGATATTTTGGGTGCCAAAAGTCGAAACTTGCATGCATCTTCTGTACCCGTTTATATCTCAAATTCAGGCTCAAAACACCCGAAAATTCGAAATTTTTGGGTTCCAGAAGCGATCTGTACATGCCTACTCAGTGCTAGAATGTTTTCAAAATATAGGCTCAAATAATGATAAAAATCGATATTTAATGTTTCCAAAGTCGATATGTGCATTCATCTTCTGTACCCGTTAATATCTCAAATTCAGGCTCAAAACACTCGAAAATTCGATATTTTTGAGTCCCAGAAGCGATCTGTACATACCTACTCAATGCTAGAATATTTTCAATATATAGGCCCAGAACATGCTGAAAATCGATATTTTGGGTGCCAAAAGTCGAAATGTGCATGCATCTTCTGTACCCGTTTATATCTTAAATTCAGGCTCAAAACACTCGAAAATTCCATATTTTTGGGTTCCAGAAGCGATCTGTACATGACTACTCCGTGTTAGAGTATTTTCAAAATACAGGACAAAAACATGCTCAAAATCGATATTTTGGGTGCCAAAAGTCGATATGTGCATGCATCTTCTGTACCCGTTTATATCTCAAATTCAGGCTCAAAACACCCGAAAATTCGAAATTTTTGGGTTCCAGAAGCGATCTGTATATGCCTACTTCGTGGTAAAGTATTTTCAATATACAGGCCCAAAACATGCTAAAAATCGATATTTTAGGTGCCCAAAGTCAATATGTGTATGCATCTTCTGTACCCGTTTATATCCCAAATTAAGGCTCAAAACACCCGAAAATTCGATATTTTTGGGTCCCAGAAGCGATCTGTACATGCCTACTCAGTGCTAGAATGTTTTCAAAATATAGGCTCAAATCATGATAAAAATCGATATTTAATGTTTCCAAAGTCGATATGTGCATGCATCTTCTGTACCCGTTAATATCTCAAATTCATACTCAAAACACTCGAAAATTCGATATATTTGGGTCCCAGAAGCAATCTGTACATGCCTACTCAGTGCTAGAATTTTTTCAAAATATGTGCCCAAAACATGCTAAAAATCGATATTTTAGGTGCCCAAAGTCAATATGAGCATGCATCTTCTGTACCCGTTTATATCTCAAATTAAGGCTCAATACACCCGAAAATTCGATATTTTTGGGTCCTAGAAGCGATCTGTACATGCCTACTCCGTGTTAGAGTATTTTCAAAATACAGGCCTAAATCATGCTGGAAATCGATATTTTAGGTGCCCAAAGTCAATATGTGTATGCATCTTCTGAATCCGTTTATATCCCAAATTCAGGCTCAAAACACCCGAAAATTCGATATTTTTGGGTCCCAGAAGCGATCTGTACATGCCTACTTAATGCTAGAATATTTTTAAAATATAGGCCCAAAACATGCTGAAAATCGATATTTTGGGTACCCAAAGTCGATATGTGCATGTATCTTCTGTACCCGTTTATATCTCAAATTCAGGCTCAAAACACCCGAAAATTCGATATTTTTGGGTCCCAGAAGCGATCTGTACATGCCTACTCAGTGCTAGAATGTTTTCAAAATATACACCCAAAACATGCTAAAAATCGATATTTTAGGTGCCCAAAGTCGATATGTGCATGCATCTTCTGTACCCGTTAATATCTCAAATTCAGGCTCAAAACACCCGAAAATTCGATATATTTGGGTCCCAGAAGCAATCTGTACATGCCTACTCAGTGCTAGAATTTTTTCAAAATATGTGCCCAAAACATGCTAAAAATCGATATTTTAGGTGCCCAAAGTCAATATGTGTATGCATATTCTGTACCCGTTTATATCCCAGATTCAGGCTCAAAACACTCGAAAATTCGATATTTTTGGGTCCCAGAAGCGATCTGTACATGCCTACTCCGTGTTAGTTTTTTCAAAATACAGGCACAGAACATGCTGAAAATCAATATTTTGGGTGCCAAAAGTCGATATGTGCATGCATCTTCTGTAACCGTTTATATCTTAAATTCAGGCTCAAAACACCCGAAAATTCGATATTTTTGGGTCCCAGATGCAATCTGTACATGCCTACTCCGTGGTAGAGTATTTTCAATATACAGGCCCAAAACATGCTGAAAATCGATATTTTAGTTGCCCAAAGACAATATGTGTATGCATCTTCTGTACCCGTTTATATCTTAAATTCAGGCCCAAAACACTCGAAAATTCGATATTTTTGGGTCCCAGAAGCAATCTGTACATGCCTACTCCGTGGTAGAGTATTTTCAATATACAGGCCCAAAACATGCTGAAAATCGATATTTTAGTTGCCCAAAGACAATATGTGTATGCATCTTCTGTACCCGTTTATATCCCAGATTCAGGCTCAAAACACCCGAAAATTCGATATTTTTGGGTCCCAGAAGCGATCTGTACATGCCTACTCCGTGTTAGTTTTTTCAAAATACAGGCACAGAACATGCTGAAAATCAATATTTTGGGTGCCCAAAGTCGATATGTGCATGCATCTTCTGTACCCGTTTATATCTCAAATTCAGGCTCAAAACACCCGTAAATTCAATATTCTTGGGTCCCAGAAGCGATCTGAACATGCCTACTCAGTGCTAGAATATTTTCAAAATATAGGCTCAAAACATGCTAAAAACCGATATTTTAGGTGTCCAAACTCGATATGTGCATGCATCTTCTGTACCCGTTTACATCCCAAATTCAGGTTTAAAACACTCTAAAATTCGATATTTTTGGGTCCCAGAAGCGATCTGTACATGCCTACTCTGTGTTAGAGTATTTTCAATATACAGGCCCAAAGAATACTGAAAATCGATATTTTAGGTGCCCAAAGTTAATATGTGTATGCATCTTCTGTACCCGTTTATTTCCCAAATTCAGGCTTAAAACACTCGAAATTTCGATATTTTTGTGTACCAGAAGCTATCTGTACATGCCTACTCCGTGTTAGAGTATTTTCTAAATACAGGCCCAAAACATGCTCAAAATCGATATTTTAGGGTCAAGAAGTCGATATGTGCATGCATCTTCTGTACCCGTTTATATCTCAAATTCAGGCTTAAAAGAACCGAAAATTCTATATTTTTTGGTCCCAGAAGCGATCTGTACATGCCTACTCTGTGTTAGAGTATGTTTAAAATACAGGCCCAAACATGCTGAAAATCAATATTTTAGGTGCCTAAAGTCAATATGGGTATGCATCTTCTGTACCCGTTTATTTCCCAAATTCAGGCTCAAAACACCCGAAAATTCGATATTTTTGGGTCCCAGAAGTGATCTGTACATGCCTACTCAGTGCTAGAATTTTTTCAATATATGGGCCCAAATCATGCTAAAAATCGATATTTTAGGTGCCCAAAGTCAATATGTGCATTCATCTTCAGTACCCGTTTATATCTCAAATTCAGGCTCAAAATACCCGAAAATTCAACATTTTTGGATCCCAGAAGCGATCTGTACATGCCTACTCAGTGCTAGAATGTTTTCAAAATATAGGCTCAAAACATGCTAAAAATCAATATTTAATGTGTCCAAAGTCGATATGTGCATGCATCTTCTGTACCCGTTTATATCTCAAATTCAGGGTCAAAACACCCGAAAATTCGATGTTTCTGGGTCCCATAAGCAATCTGTACATGCCTACTCAGTGCTAGAATTTTTTCAAAATATGGGCCCAAAACATGCTAAAAATCGATATTTTAGGTGCCCAAAGTCAATATGTGCATGCATCTTCTGTACCCGTTTATATCCCAAATTCAGGCTCAAAACACCCGAAAATTTGATATTTTTGGGTCCCAGAAGTGATCTGTACATGCCTACTCCTTGCTAGAATGTTTTCAAGATACAGACCCAAAACATGCTCAAAATCGATATTTTAGGTGCCCAAAGTCGATATGTTCATGCATCTTCAGTACCTGTTTGTATCTCAAATTCAGGCTCAAAACACCTGAAAATTCGATATTTTTGGGTTCCAGAAGCGAGCTGTACATACCTACTCAGTGCTAGAATATTTTCAAAATATAGGCCCAGAACATGCTAAAAATCTATATTTTGGGTGCCAAAAGTCGAAATGTGCATGCATCTTCTGTACCCGTTTATATCCCAAATTCAGGCTCAAAACACCCGAAAATTCGATATTTTTGGGTCCCAGAAGCGATCTGTACATGCCTACTCAGTGCTAGAATGTTTTCAAAATATAGGCTCAAAACATGATAAAAATCGATATTTAATGTTTCCAAAGTCGATATGTGCATGCATCTTCTGTACCCGTTAATATCTCAAATTCAGGCTCAAAACACCCGAAAATTCGATATATTTGGGTCCCAGAAGCAATCTGTACATGCCTACTCAGTACTAGAATTTTTTCAAAATATGTGCCCAAAACATGCTAAAAATCGATATTTTAGGTGCCCAAAGTCAATATGTGCATGCATCTTCTGTACCCGTTTATATCTCAAATTCAGGCTCAAAACACCCGAAAATCAATATTTTTGGGTCCCAGAAGGGATCTGTGCATGCCTACTCCGTATTAGAGTATTTTCAAAATAAAAACTCAAAATATGCTCAAAATTTATATTTTGGGTGCCCAAAGTCAATATGTGCATGCATCTTCTTTACCCGTTTATATCCCAAATTCAGGTTAAAAACACTCTAAAATTCGATATTTTTGGTTTCCAGAAGCGATCTGTACATGCCTACTCAGTGCTAGAATATTTTCAAAATGTAGGCCCAAAACATGCTAAAAATCTATATTTTGGGTGCCCAAAGTCGATATGTGCATGCATCTTCTGTACCCGTTTATATCTCAAAATCAGGCTCAAAACTCCCGAAAATTCGATATTTTTAGGTCCCAGAAGCGATCTGTACATGCCTACTCCGTGTAAGAGTATTTTCAATATACAGCCCCAAAACATGCTAAAAATCGATATTTTAGTTGCCCAAAGACAATATGTGTATGCATCTTCTGTACCCGTTTATATCCCAGATTCAGGCTCAAAACACCCGAAAATTCGATATTTTTGGGTCCCAGAAGCGATCTGTACATGCTTACTCCGTGTTAGTTTTTTCAAAATACAGGCACAGAACATGCTGAAAATCAATATTTTGGGTGCCAAAAGTCGATATGTGCATGCATCTTCTGTACCCGTTTATATCTTAAATTCAGGCTCAAAACACTCGAAAATTCGATATTTTTGGGTCCCAGAAGCGATCTGTACATGACTACTCCGTGTTAGAGTATTTTCAAAATACAGGCCAAAAACATGCTCAAAATCGATATTTTGGGTGCCCATAGTCGATATGTGCATGCATCTTCTGTACCCGTTTATATCTCAAATTCAGGCTCAAAACACCCGAAAATTCGATATTTTTGGGTCCCAGAAGCAATCTGTACATGCCTACTCCATGGTAGAGTATTTTCAATATACAGGCCCAAAACATGCTGAAAATCGATATTTTAGTTGCCCAAAGACAATATGTGTATGCATCTTCTGTACCCGTTTATATCCCAAATTCAGGCTCAAAACTCCCGAAAATTCGATTTTTTTGGGTCCCAGAAGCGATCTGTACATGCCTACTTAGTGCTAGAATATTTTCAAGATATGGGAACAAAACATGGTAAAAATCGATATTTTAAGTGCCCAAAGTCGATATGAGCATGCATCTTCAGTACCCGTTTATATCTCAAATTCAGGCTCAAAACACCCGTAAATTCAATATTCTTGGGTCCCATAAGCAATCTGTACATGCCTACTCAGTGCTAGAATATTTTCAAAATATAGGCTCAAAACATGCTAAAAATCGATATTTTAGGTGTCCAAACTCGATATGTGCATGCATCTTCTGTACCCGTTTACATTCCAATTTCAGGTTTAAAACACTCTAAAATTCGATATTTTTGGGTCCCAGAAGCGATCTGTACATGCCTACTCTGTGTTAGTGTATTTTCAATATACAGGCCCAAAGCATGCTGAAAATCGATATTTTAGGTGCCCAAAGTTAATATGTGTATGCATCTTCTGTACCCGTTTATTTCCCAAATTCAGGCTTAAAACACTCGAAATTTCGATATTTTAGTGTACCAGAAGCGATCTGTACATGCCTACTCCGTGTTAGAGTATTTTCTAAATACAGGCCCAAAACATGCTCAAAATCGATATTTTAGGGTCAAAAAGTCGATATGTGCATGCATCTTCTGTACCCGTTTATATCTCAAATTCAGGCTTAAAACAACCGAAAATTCTATTTTTTTGGTCCCAGAAGCGATCTGTACATGCCTACTCTGTGTTAGAGTATGTTTAAAATACAGGCCCAAAACATGCTGAAAATCAATATTTTAGGTGCCTAAAGTCAATATGGGCATTCATCTTCAGTACCCGTTTATATCTCAAATTCAGGCTCAAAATACCCAAAAATTCAACATTTTTGGGACCCAGAAGCGATCTGTACATGCCTACTCAGTGCTAGAATGTTTTCAAAATATAGGCTCAAAACATGCTAAAAATCGATATTTAATGTGTCCAAAGTCGATATGTGCATGCATCTTCTGTACCCGTTTATGTCTCAAATTCAGGGTCAAAACACCCGAAAATTCGATGTTTCTGGGTCCCATAAGCAATCTGTACATGCCTACTCAGTGCTAGAATTTTTTCAAAATAAGGGCCCAAAACATGCTAAAAATCGATATTTTAGGTGCCCAAAGTCAATATGTGCATGCATCTTCTGTACCCGTTTATATCCCAAATTCAGGCTCAAAACACCCGAAAATTTGATATTTTTGGGTCCCAGAAGCGATCTGTACATGCCTACTCCTTGCTAGAATGTTTTCAAGATACAGACCCAAAACATGCTGAAAATCGATATTTTAGGTGCCCAAAGTCGATATGTGCATGCATCTTCAGTAACCGTTTATATCTCAAATTCAGGCTCAAAACGCCTGAAAATCAATATTTTTGGGTCCCAGAAGGGATCTGTGCATGCCTACTCAGTGCTAGAATGTTTTCAAAATATAAGCTCAAAACATGTTACAAATCAATATTTTAGGTGTCCAAACACGATATGTTCATGCATCTTCAGTACATGTTTGTATCTCAAATTCAGGCTCAAAACACCTGAAAATTAGATATTTTTGGGTTCCAGAAGCCACCTGTACATACCTACTCAGTGCTAGAATATTTTCAAAATATAGGCCGAGAACATGCTGAAAATCTATATTTTGGGTGCCAAAAGTCGAAATGTGCATGCATCTTCTGTACCCGTTTATATCTCAAAATCAGGCTCAAAACTCCCGAAAATTCGATATTTTTAGGTCCCAGAAGCGATCTGTACATGCCTACTCCGTGTAAGAGTATTTTCAATATACAGGCCCAAAACATGCTAAAAATCTATATTTTAGTTGCCCAAAGTCAATATGTGTATGCATCTTCTGTACCCGTTTATATCCCAAATTAAGGCTCAAAACACCCGAAAATTCGATATTTTTGGGTCCCAGAAGCGATCTGTACTTGCCTACTCAGTGCTAGAATATTTTCAAGATATGGGCCCAAAACAGGGTAAAAATCGATATTTTAAGTGCCTAAAGTCGATATGTGCATGCATCTTCTGTACCCGTTTATATCTCAAATTCAGGCTCAAAACACCCGAAAATTCGATATTTTTGGGTCCTAGGAGCGATCTGTACATGCCTACTCCGTGTTAGAGTATTTTCAAAATACAGGCCCAAAACATGCTGAAAATCGATATTTTAGGTGCCCAAAGTCAATATGTGTATGCATCTTCTGAATCCGTTTATACCCCAAATTCAGGCTGAAAACACCCGAAAATTCGATATTTTTAGGTCCCAGAAGCGATCTGTACATGCCTACTTAATGCTAGAATATTTTTAAAATATAGGCCCAAAACATGCTAAAAATCGATATTTTGGGTACCCAAAGTCGATATGTGCATGTATCTTCTGTACCCGTTTATATCTCAAATTCAGGCTCAAAACACCCGAAAATTCGATATTTTTGGGTCCCAGAAGCGATCTGTACATGCCTACTCAGTGCTAGAATTTTTTCAAAATATGGGCGCAAAACATGCTAAAAATCTATATTTTAGGTGCAAAAAGTAGATATGTGAATGCATCTTCTGTACCCGTTTATATCTCAAATTCAGGCTTAAAACAACAGAAAATTCTATATTTTTGGGTCCCAGAAGCGATCTGTACATGCCTACTCTGTGTTAGAGTATGTTTAAAATACAGGCCCAAAACATGCTGAAAATCAATATTTTAGGTGCCTAAAGTCAATATGGGTATGCATCTTCTGTACCCGTTTATTTCCCAAATTCAGGCTCAAAACACCCGAAAATTCGATATTTTTGTGTCCCAGAAGCAATCTGTACATGCCTACTCAGTGCTAGAATTTTTTCAAAATATGTGCCCAAAACATGCTAAAAATTGATATTTTAGGTGCCCAAAGTCAATATGAGCATGCATCTTCTGTACCCGTTTATATCTCAAATTAAGGCTCAATACACCCGAAAATTCGATATTTTTGGGTCCTAGAAGCGATCTGTACATGCCTACTCCGTGTTAGAGTATTTTCAAAATACAGGCCTAAATCATGCTGGAAATCGATATTTTAGGTGCCCAAAGTCAATATGTGTATGCATCTTCTGAATCCGTTTATATCCCAAATTCAGGCTCAAAACACCCGAAAATTCGATATTTTTGGGTCCCAGAAGCGATCTGTACATGCCTACTTAATGCTAGAATATTTTTAAAATATAGGCCCAAAACATGCTGAAAATCGATATTTTGGGTACCCAAAGTCGATATGTGCATGTATCTTCTGTACCCGTTTATATCTCAAATTCAGGCTCAAAACACCCGAAAATTCGATATTTTTGGGTCCCAGAAGCGATCTGTACATGCCTACTCAGTGCTAGAATGTTTTCAAAATATACACCCAAAACATGCTAAAAATCGATATTTTAGGTGCCCAAAGTCGATATGTGCATGCATCTTCTGTACCCGTTAATATCTCAAATTCAGGCTCAAAACACCCGAAAATTCGATATATTTGGGTCCCAGAAGCAATCTGTACATGCCTACTCAGTGCTAGAATTTTTTCAAAATATGTGCCCAAAACATGCTAAAAATCGATATTTTAGGTGCCCAAAGTCAATATGTGTATGCATCTTCTGTACCCGTTTATTTCCCAAATTCAGGCTTAAAACACTCGAAATTTCGATATTTTTGTGTACCAGAAGCGATCTGTACATGCCTACTCCGTGTTAGAGTATTTTCTAAATACAGGCCCAAAACATGCTCAAAATCGATATTTTAGGGTCAAGAAGTCGATATGTGCATGCATCTTCTGTACCCGTTTATATCTCAAATTCAGGCTTAAAAGAACCGAAAATTCTATATTTTTTGGTCCCAGAAGCGATCTGTACATGCCTACTCTGTGTTAGAGTATGTTTAAAATACAGGCCCAAACATGCTGAAAATCAATATTTTAGGTGCCTAAAGTCAATATGGGTATGCATCTTCTGTACCCGTTTATTTCCCAAATTCAGGCTCAAAACACCCGAAAATTCGATATTTTTGGGTCCCAGAAGTGATCTGTACATGCCTACTCAGTGCTAGAATTTTTTCAATATATGGGCCCAAATCATGCTAAAAATCGATATTTTAGGTGCCCAAAGTCAATATGTGCATTCATCTTCAGTACCCGTTTATATCTCAAATTCAGGCTCAAAATACCCGAAAATTCAACATTTTTGGATCCCAGAAGCGATCTGTACATGCCTACTCAGTGCTAGAATGTTTTCAAAATATAGGCTCAAAACATGCTAAAAATCAATATTTAATGTGTCCAAAGTCGATATGTGCATGCATCTTCTGTACCCGTTTATATCTCAAATTCAGGGTCAAAACACCCGAAAATTCGATGTTTCTGGGTCCCATAAGCAATCTGTACATGCCTACTCAGTGCTAGAATTTTTTCAAAATATGGGCCCAAAACATGCTAAAAATCGATATTTTAGGTGCCCAAAGTCAATATGTGCATGCATCTTCTGTACCCGTTTATATCCCAAATTCAGGCTCAAAACACCCGAAAATTTGATATTTTTGGGTCCCAGAAGTGATCTGTACATGCCTACTCCTTGCTAGAATGTTTTCAAGATACAGACCCAAAACATGCTCAAAATCGATATTTTAGGTGCCCAAAGTCGATATGTTCATGCATCTTCAGTACCTGTTTGTATCTCAAATTCAGGCTCAAAACACCTGAAAATTCGATATTTTTGGGTTCCAGAAGCGAGCTGTACATACCTACTCAGTGCTAGAATATTTTCAAAATATAGGCCCAGAACATGCTAAAAATCTATATTTTGGGTGCCAAAAGTCGAAATGTGCATGCATCTTCTGTACCCGTTTATATCCCAAATTCAGGCTCAAAACACCCGAAAATTCGATATTTTTGGGTCCCAGAAGCGATCTGTACATGCCTACTCAGTGCTAGAATGTTTTCAAAATATAGGCTCAAAACATGATAAAAATCGATATTTAATGTTTCCAAAGTCGATATGTGCATGCATCTTCTGTACCCGTTAATATCTCAAATTCAGGCTCAAAACACCCGAAAATTCGATATATTTGGGTCCCAGAAGCAATCTGTACATGCCTACTCAGTACTAGAATTTTTTCAAAATATGTGCCCAAAACATGCTAAAAATCGATATTTTAGGTGCCCAAAGTCAATATGTGCATGCATCTTCTGTACCCGTTTATATCTCAAATTCAGGCTCAAAACACCCGAAAATCAATATTTTTGGGTCCCAGAAGGGATCTGTGCATGCCTACTCCGTATTAGAGTATTTTCAAAATAAAAACTCAAAATATGCTCAAAATTTATATTTTGGGTGCCCAAAGTCAATATGTGCATGCATCTTCTTTACCCGTTTATATCCCAAATTCAGGTTAAAAACACTCTAAAATTCGATATTTTTGGTTTCCAGAAGCGATCTGTACATGCCTACTCAGTGCTAGAATATTTTCAAAATGTAGGCCCAAAACATGCTAAAAATCTATATTTTGGGTGCCCAAAGTCGATATGTGCATGCATCTTCTGTACCCGTTTATATCTCAAAATCAGGCTCAAAACTCCCGAAAATTCGATATTTTTAGGTCCCAGAAGCGATCTGTACATGCCTACTCCGTGTAAGAGTATTTTCAATATACAGCCCCAAAACATGCTAAAAATCGATATTTTAGTTGCCCAAAGACAATATGTGTATGCATCTTCTGTACCCGTTTATATCCCAGATTCAGGCTCAAAACACCCGAAAATTCGATATTTTTGGGTCCCAGAAGCGATCTGTACATGCTTACTCCGTGTTAGTTTTTTCAAAATACAGGCACAGAACATGCTGAAAATCAATATTTTGGGTGCCAAAAGTCGATATGTGCATGCATCTTCTGTACCCGTTTATATCTTAAATTCAGGCTCAAAACACTCGAAAATTCGATATTTTTGGGTCCCAGAAGCGATCTGTACATGACTACTCCGTGTTAGAGTATTTTCAAAATACAGGCCAAAAACATGCTCAAAATCGATATTTTGGGTGCCCAAAGTCGATATGTGCATGCATCTTCTGTACCCGTTTATATCTCAAATTCAGGCTCAAAACACCCGAAAATTCGATATTTTTGGGTCCCAGAAGCAATCTGTACATGCCTACTCCATGGTAGAGTATTTTCAATATACAGGCCCAAAACATGCTAAAATCGATATTTTAGTTGCCCAAAGACAATATGTGTATGCATCTTCTGTACCCGTTTATATCCCAAATTCAGGCTCAAAACTCCCGAAAATTCGATTTTTTTGGGTCCCAGAAGCGATCTGTACATGCCTACTTAGTGCTAGAATATTTTCAAGATATGGGAACAAAACATGGTAAAAATCGATATTTTAAGTGCCCAAAGTCGATATGAGCATGCATCTTCAGTACCCGTTTATATCTCAAATTCAGGCTCAAAACACCCGTAAATTCAATATTCTTGGGTCCCAGAAGCGATCTGAACATGCCTACTCAGTGCTAGAATATTTTCAAAATATAGGCTCAAAACATGCTAAAAATCGATATTTTAGGTGTCCAAACTCGATATGTGCATGCATCTTCTGTACCCGTTTACATTCCAATTTCAGGTTTAAAACACTCTAAAATTCGATATTTTTAGGTCCCAGAAGCGATCTGTACATGCCTACTCCGTGTAAGAGTATTTTCAATATACAGCCCCAAAACATGCTAAAAATCGATATTTTAGTTGCCCAAAGACAATATGTGTATGCATCTTCTGTACCCGTTTATATCCCAGATTCAGGCTCAAAACACCCGAAAATTCGATATTTTTGGGTCCCAGAAGCGATCTGTACATGCTTACTCCGTGTTAGTTTTTTCAAAATACAGGCACAGAACATGCTGAAAATCAATATTTTGGGTGCCAAAAGTCGATATGTGCATGCATCTTCTGTACCCGTTTATATCTTAAATTCAGGCTCAAAACACTCGAAAATTCGATATTTTTGGGTCCCAGAAGCGATCTGTACATGACTACTCCGTGTTAGAGTATTTTCAAAATACAGGCCAAAAACATGCTCAAAATCGATATTTTGGGTGCCCAAAGTCGATATGTGCATGCATCTTCTGTACCCGTTTATATCTCAAATTCAGGCTCAAAACACCCGAAAATTCGATATTTTTGGGTCCCAGAAGCAATCTGTACATGCCTACTCCATGGTAGAGTATTTTCAATATACAGGCCCAAAACATGCTGAAAATCGATATTTTAGTTGCCCAAAGACAATATGTGTATGCATCTTCTGTACCCGTTTATATCCCAAATTCAGGCTCAAAACTCCCGAAAATTCGATTTTTTTGGGTCCCAGAAGCGATCTGTACATGCCTACTTAGTGCTAGAATATTTTCAAGATATGGGAACAAAACATGGTAAAAATCGATATTTTAAGTGCCCAAAGTCGATATGAGCATGCATCTTCAGTACCCGTTTATATCTCAAATTCAGGCTCAAAACACCCGTAAATTCAATATTCTTGGGTCCCAGAAGCGATCTGAACATGCCTACTCAGTGCTAGAATATTTTCAAAATATAGGCTCAAAACATGCTAAAAATCGATATTTTAGGTGTCCAAACTCGATATGTGCATGCATCTTCTATACCCGTTTACATTCCAATTTCAGGTTTAAAACACTCTAAAATTCGATATTTTTGGGTCCCAGAAGCGATCTGTACATGCCTACTCTGTGTTAGTGTATTTTCAATATACAGGCCCAAAGCATGCTGAAAATCGATATTTTAGGTGCCCAAAGTTAATATGTGTATGCATCTTCTGTACCCGTTTATTTCCCAAATTCAGGCTTAAAACACTCGAAATTTCGATATTTTAGTGTACCAGAAGCGATCTGTACATGCCTACTCCGTGTTAGAGTATTTTCTAAATACAGGCCCAAAACATGCTCAAAATCGATATTTTAGGGTCAAAAAGTCGATATGTGCATGCATCTTCTGTACCCGTTTATATCTCAAATTCAGGCTTAAAACAACCGAAAATTCTATTTTTTTGGTCCCAGAAGCGATCTGTACATGCCTACTCTGTGTTAGAGTATGTTTAAAATACAGGCCCAAAACATGCTGAAAATCAATATTTTAGGTGCCTAAAGTCAATATGGGCATTCATCTTCAGTACCCGTTTATATCTCAAATTCAGGCTCAAAATACCCAAAAATTCAACATTTTTGGGTCCCAGAAGCGATCTGTACATGCCTACTCAGTGCTAGAATGTTTTCAAAATATAGGCTCAAAACATGCTAAAAATCGATATTTAATGTGTCCAAAGTCGATATGTGCATGCATCTTCTGTACCCGTTTATGTCTCAAATTCAGGGTCAAAACACCCGAAAATTCGATGTTTCTGGGTCCCATAAGCAATCTGTACATGCCTACTCAGTGCTAGAATTTTTTCAAAATAAGGGCCCAAAACATGCTAAAAATCGATATTTTAGGTGCCCAAAGTCAATATGTGCATGCATCTTCTGTACCCGTTTATATCCCAAATTCAGGCTCAAAACACCCGAAAATTTGATATTTTTGGGTCCCAGAAGCGATCTGTACATGCCTACTCCTTGCTAGAATGTTTTCAAGATACAGACCCAAAACATGCTGAAAATCGATATTTTAGGTGCCCAAAGTCGATATGTGCATGCATCTTCAGTAACCGTTTATATCTCAAATTCAGGCTCAAAACGCCTGAAAATCAATATTTTTGGGTCCCAGAAGGGATCTGTGCATGCCTACTCAGTGCTAGAATGTTTTCAAAATATAAGCTCAAAACATGTTACAAATCAATATTTTAGGTGTCCAAACACGATATGTTCATGCATCTTCAGTACCTGTTTGTATCTCAAATTCAGGCTCAAAACACCTGAAAATTAGATATTTTTGGGTTCCAGAAGCCACCTGTACATACCTACTCAGTGCTAGAATATTTTCAAAATATAGGCCGAGAACATGCTGAAAATCTATATTTTGGGTGCCAAAAGTCGAAATGTGCATGCATCTTCTGTACCCGTTTATATCTCAAAATCAGGCTCAAAACTCCCGAAAATTCGATATTTTTAGGTCCCAGAAGCGATCTGTACATGCCTACTCCGTGTAAGAGTATTTTCAATATACAGGCCCAAAACATGCTAAAAATCTATATTTTAGTTGCCCAAAGTCAATATGTGTATGCATCTTCTGTACCCGTTTATATCCCAAATTAAGGCTCAAAACACCCGAAAATTCGATATTTTTGGGTCCCAGAAGCGATCTGTACTTGCCTACTCAGTGCTAGAATATTTTCAAGATATGGGCCCAAAACAGGGTAAAAATCGATATTTTAAGTGCCTAAAGTCGATATGTGCATGCATCTTCTGTACCCGTTTATATCTCAAATTCAGGCTCAAAACACCCGAAAATTCGATATTTTTGGGTCCTAGGAGCGATCTGTACATGCCTACTCCGTGTTAGAGTATTTTCTAAATACAGGCCCAAAACATGCTGAAAATCGATATTTTAGGTGCCCAAAGTCAATATGTGTATGCATCTTCTGAATCCGTTTATACCCCAAATTCAGGCTGAAAACACCCGAAAATTCGATATTTTTAGGTCCCAGAAGCGATCTGTACATGCCTACTTAATGCTAGAATATTTTTAAAATATAGGCCCAAAACATGCTAAAAATCGATATTTTGGGTACCCAAAGTCGATATGTGCATGTATCTTCTGTACCCGTTTATATCTCAAATTCAGGCTCAAAACACCCGAAAATTCGATATTTTTGGGTCCCAGAAGCGATCTGTACATGCCTACTCAGTGCTAGAATTTTTTCAAAATATGGGCGCAAAACATGCTAAAAATCTATATTTTAGGTGCAAAAAGTAGATATGTGAATGCATCTTCTGTACCCGTTTATATCTCAAATTCAGGCTTAAAACAACAGAAAATTCTATATTTTTGGGTCCCAGAAGCGATCTGTACATGCCTACTCTGTGTTAGAGTATGTTTAAAATACAGGCCCAAAACATGCTGAAAATCAATATTTTAGGTGCCTAAAGTCAATATGGGTATGCATCTTCTGTACCCGTTTATTTCCCAAATTCAGGCTCAAAACACCCGAAAATTCGATATTTTTGGGTCCCAGAAGTGATCTGTACATGCCTACTCAGTGCTAGAATTTTTTCAATATATGGGCCCAAATCATGCTAAAAATCGATATTTTAGGTGCCCAAAGTCAATATGTGCATTCATCTTCAGTACCCGTTCATATCTCAAATTCAGGCTCAAAACACCCGAAAATTCGATATTTTTGGGTCCCAGAAGCGATCTGTACATGCCTACTCCGTGTTAGAGTATTTTCAGATTACAGACCCAAAACATGCTGAAAATCAATATTTTAGGTGCCCAAAATCGATATGTGCATGCATCTTCTGTACCTGTTTATATCTCAAATTCAGGTTCAGAACACTCGAAAATTCTATATTTTAGGGTCCCAGAAGCTATCTGTACATGCATACTCCGTGTTAGAAAGTTTTCAAGGTACAGACCCAAAACATAATCAAAATCGATATTTTAGGTGCAAAAAGTCGATATGTGCATGCATCTTAAGTACCCGTTTATATCTCAAATTCATGCTCAAAATACCCGAAAATTAAACATTTTTGGGTCCCAGAAGCAATCTGTACATGCCTACTCAGTGCTTGAATTTTTTCAAAATATGGGCCCAAAACATGCTAAAAATCGATATTTTAGGTGCCCAAAGTCAATATGTGCATGCATCTTCTGTACCCGTTTATATCCCAAATTCAGGGTCAAAACACCCGAAAATTTGATATTTTTGGGTCCCAGAAGCGATCTGTACATGCCTACTCCTTGTTAGAATGTTTTCATGATACAGACCCAAAACATGCTCAAAATCGATATTTTAGGTGCCCAAAGTCGATATGTGCATGCATCTTCAGTAACCGTTTATATCTCAAATTCAGGCTCAAAACACATGAAAATCAATATTTTTGGGTCCCAGAAGGGATCTGTGCATGCCTACTCAGTGCTAGAATGTTTTCAAAATATAGGCTCAAAACATGTTAAAAATCAATATTTTAGGTGTCCAAAGTCGATATGTTCATGCATCTTCAGTACCTGTTTGTATCTCAAATTCAGGCTCAAAACACCCGAAAATTCGATATTTTTGGGTCCCAGAAGCGATCTGTGCATGCCTACTCAGTGCTGGAATGTTTTCAAAATATAGGCTCAAAACATGCTTAAAATCGATATTTTAGGTGTCGAAAGTCGATATGTGCATGAATCTTCTGTACCCGTTTATATCTCAAATTCAGGCTCAATACACCCGAAAATTCGATATTTTTTGGTCCCAGAAGCGATCTGTACATGCCTACTCTGTGTTAGAGTATTTCCAAAATACAGGCCCAAAACATGCTGAGAATCGATATTTTAGTTGCCCAAAGTCAATTTGTGTATGCATATTCTGTACCCGTTTATATCCCAGATTCAGGCTCAAAACACCCGAAAATTCGATATTTTTGGGTCCCAAAAGCGATCTGTACATGCCTACTCAGTGTTAGAATGTTTTCAAAATAAAGGCTCAAAACATGATAAAAATCGATATTTAATGTTTCCAAAGTCGATATGTGCATGCATCTTCAGTAACCGTTTATATCTCAAATTCAGGCTCAAAACACCAGAAAATCAATATTTTTGGATCCCAGAAGGGATCTGTGCATGCCTACTCAGTGCTAGATTGTTTTCAAAATATAGGCTCAAAACATGTTAGAAATCAATATTTTAGGTGTCCAAAGTCGGGCTGTTCATGCATCTTCAGTACCCGTTTGTATCTCAAATTCAGGCTCAAAACACCCGAAAATTCAATATTTTTGGGTCCCAGAAGCGATTTGTGCATGCCTACTCAGTGCTAGAATGTTTTCAAAATATAGCTCAAAACATGATAAAAATCGATATTTTAGGTGTCTAAAGTCGATATGGGCATGAATCTTCTGTACCCGTTTATATCTCAAATTCAGGCTCAAAACACCCGAAAATTCGAAATATTTGGGTTCCAGAAGCGATCTGTACATGCCTACTCCGTGGTAGAGTATTTTTAATATACAGGCCCAAAACATGCTAAAAATCGATATTTTAGTTGCCCAAAGTCAATATGTGTATGCATCTTCTGTACCCGTTTATATCCCAAATTCTGGCTCAAAACACCCGAAAATTCGATATTTTTGAGTCCCAGAAGCGATCTGTACATGCTTACTCAGTGCTAGAATTTTTTCAATATATGGGCCCAAATCATGCTAAAAATCGATATTTTAGGTACCCAAAGTCGATATGTGCATGCATCTTCTGTACCCGTTTATATCCCAAATTCTGGCTCAAAACACCCGAAAATTCGATATTTTTCTGTCCCAGAAGCGATCTGTACATGCCTACTCCGTGTTAGAGTATTTTTAATTTACAGGCCCAAAACATGTTAAAAATCGATATTTTAGTTGCCCAAAGTCAATATGTGTATGCATCTTCTGTACCCGTTTATATCCCAAATTCTGTCTCAAAACACCCGAAAATTCGATATTTTTGGGTCCCAGAAGCGATCTGTACATGCCTACTCCGTGTTAGAGTATTTTCAATATACAGGAACAAAACATGCTGAAAATCGATATTTTAGGTGCCCAAAGTCAATATGTGTATGCATCTTCTGTACCCGTATATTTCCCAAATTCAGGCTCAAAACACCCAAAAATTCGTTATTTTTGGGTCCCAGAAGCGATCTGTACATGCCTACTCAGTGCTAGAATATATTGAAGATATGGGCCCAAAACATGCTAAAAATCGACATTTTAGGAGCCCAAAGTCGATATGTGCATTCATCTTCTGTACCCGTTTATATCTCAAATTCAAGCTCAAAACACACGAAAATTCGATATTTTTGGGTCCCAGAAGTGATCTGTTCATGCCTACTCCGTGTTAGATTTTTTTTAAATACAGGCCCAAAACATGCTGAAAATCTATATTTTAGGTGCACAAAGTCAATATGTGTATGCATCTTCTGTATCCGTTTATATCCCAAATTCAGGCTCAAAACACCCGAAAATTTAAAATTTTTGGGTCCTAGAAGCGATCTGTACATGCCCACTCAGTGCTAGAATATTTTCAAAATGTAGGCTCAAAACATGCTACAAATCGATATTTTAGGTGTCCAAAGTCGATATGTGCATGCATCTTCTGTACCCGTTTATATCTCAAATTCAGGCTCAAAACACTCGAAAATTCGATATTTTTGGTTCCCAGAAGCGATCTGTACATGCCTACTCAGTGCTAGAATTTTTTCAAAATATGGGCCCAAAACATGCTAAAAATCGATATTTTAAATGCAAAAAGTCGATATGTGCATGCATCTTCTGTACGCGTTTATATCTCAAATTCAGGCTCGAAACACCCGAAAATTCGATATTTTTGGTTCCCAGAAGCGATCTGTACATGCCTACTCCGTGTTAGAGTATTTTCAAAATACAGCCGCAAAACATGCTGGAAATTAATATTTTAGGTGCACAAAGTCAATATGTGTATTTATCTTCTATACCCGTTTATTTCCCAAATTCAGGCTCAAAACACCCGAAAATTCGATATTTTTGGGTCCCAGAAGTGATCTGTACATGCCTACTCAGTGCTAGAATTGTTTCAATATATGGGCCCAAAACATGCTAAAAATCGATATTTTAAGTGCAAAAAGTCGATATGTGCATGCATCTTCAGTACCCGTTTATATCTCAAATTCAGGCTCAAAACACCCGAAAATTCGATATTTTTGGTTAACAGAAGCGATCTGTACATGCCTACTCCGTGTTAGAGTATTTTCAAAATACAGGCGCAAAACATGCTGGAAATTAATATTTTAGGTGCCCAAAGTCAATATGTGTATTTATCTTCAATACCCGTTTATTTCTCAAATTCAGGCTCAAAACACCCGAAAATTCGATATTTTTGGGTCCCAGAAGTGATCTGTACATGACTACTCAGTGCTAGAATTGTTTCAATATATGGGCCCAAAACATGCTAAAAATCGATATTTTAAGTGCAAAAAGTCGATATGTGCATGCATCTTCTGTACCCGTTTATATCTCAAATTCAAGCTCAAAACACACGAAAATTCAATATTTTTGGGTCCCAGAAGCGATCTGTACATGCCTACTCCGTGTTAGATTTTTTTTAAATACAGGCCCAAAACATGCTGAAAATCTATATTTTAGGTGCACAAAGTCAATATGTGTATGCATCTTCTGTATCCGTTTATATCCCAAATTCAAGCTCAAAAAACCCGAAAATTTAACATTTTTGGGTCCTAGAAGCGATTTGTACATGCCCACTCAGTGCTAGAATGTTTTCAAAATGTAGGCTCAAAACATGCTACAAATCGATATTTTAGGTGTCCAAAGTCGATATGTGCATGCATCTTCTGTACCCGTTTATATCTCAAATTCAGGCTCAAAACACCCGAAAATTCGATATTTTTGGTTCCCAGAAGCGATCTGTACATGCCTACTCAGTGCTAGAATTTTTTCAAAATATGGGCCCAAAACATGCTAAAAATCGATATTTTAAATGCAAAAAGTCGATATGTGCATGCATCTTCTGTACGCGTTTATATCTCAAATTCAGGCTCGAAACACCCGAAAATTCGATATTTTTGGTTCCCAGAAGCGATCTGTACATGCCTACTCCGTGTTAGAGTATTTTTAAAAATACAGCCGCAAAACATGCTGGAAATTAATATTTTAGGTGCCCAAAGTCAATATGTGTATTTATCTTCAATACCCGTTTATTTCCCAAATTCAGGCTCAAAACACCCGAAAATTCGATATTTTTGGGTCCCAGAAGTGATCTGTACATGCCTACTCAGTGCTAGAATTGTTTCAATATATGGGCCCAAAACATGCTAAAAATCGATATTTTAAGTGCAAAAAGTCGATATGTGCATGAATCTTCTGTACCCGTTTATATCTCAAATTCAGGCTCAAAACACACGAAAATTCGAAAATTTTGGGTTCCAGAAGCGATCTGTACATGCCTACTCCGTGGTAGAGTATTTTTAATATACAGGCCCAAAACATGCTGAAAATCGATATTTTAGGTGCCCAAAGTCAATATGTGTATTGATCTTCTGTACCCGTTTATATCCCAAATTCAGGCTCAAAACACCCGAAAATTCGATATTTTTGGGTCCCAGAAGCGATCTGTACATGCTTACTCAGTGCTGGAAATTTTTCAATATATGGGCCCAAATCATGCTAAAAATCGATATTTTAGGTGCACAAAGTCGATATGTGCATGCATCTTCTGTACCCGTTTATATCTCAAATTCAGCCTCAAAACACCCGAAAATTCGATATTTTTGGGTCCCAGAAGCGATCTGTATATGCCTACTCCGTGTTAGTGTATTTTCAAAATACAGGCCCCAAAAATGCTTAAAATCAATATTTTAGGTGCCCAAATTCGATATGTGCATGCATCTTCTGTACCCGTTTATATCTCAAATTCAGGTTCAGAACACCCGAAAATTCGATATTTTTGGGTCCCAGAAGCGATCTGTACATGCCTACTCCGTGTTAGAGTATTTTCAATATACAGGCCCAAAACATGCTGAAAATCGATATTTTAGGTGCCAAAAGTCAATATGTGTATGCATCTTCTGTACCCGTTTATTTCCCAAATTCAGGCTCAAAACTCCCGAAAATTCGATATTTTTGGGTCCCAGAAGCGATCTGTACATGCCTACTCAGTGCTAGAATATATTGAAGATATGGGCCCAAAACATGCTAGAAATCGATATTTTAGGTGTCCAAAGTCGATATGTGCATTCATTTTCTGTACCCGTTTATATCTCAAATTCAAGCTCAAAACACACGAAAATTCGATATATTTGTGTCCCAGAAGCGATCTGTACATGCCTACTCCGTGTTAGATTTTTTTTAAACACAGGCGCAAAACATGCTAAAAATCTATATTTTAGGTGCACAAAGTCAATATGTGTATGCATCTTCTGTATACGTTTATATCCCAAATTCAAGCTCAAAACACCCGAAAATTCAACATTTTTGGGTCCCAGAAGCGATCGGTACATGCCTACTCAGTGCTAGAATGTTTTCAAAATATAGGCTCAAAACATGCTAGAAATCGATATTTTAGGTGTCCAAAGTCGATATGTGCATGCATCTTCTGTACCCGTTTATATCTCAAATTCAGGCTTAAAACACACGAAAATTCGATATTTTTGGGTCCCAGAAGCGACCTGTACATGCCTACTCCGTGTTAGAGTATTTTTAAAATACAGGCCCAAAACATGCTCAAAATCGATATTTTGGGTGCCCAAACTCGATACGTAAATGCATCTTCTGTACCCGTTTATATCCTAAATTCAGGTTTAAAACACTCGAAAATTCGATATTTTTGGGTCACAGAAGCGATCTGTACATGCCTATTCCTTGCTAGAATGTTTTCAAGATACAGACCCAAAACATAATCAAAATCGATATTTTAGGTGCAAAAAGTCGATACGTGCATGCATCTTCAGTACCCGTTTATATCTCATATTCAGGCTCAAAATATCCGAAAATTCAACATTTTTGGGTCCCAGAAGCGATCTGTACATGCCTACTCAGTGCTAGAATGTTTTCAAAATATAGGCTCAAAACATGCTAAAAATCGATATTAAATGTGTCCAATGTCGATATCTGCATGCATCTTCTGTACCCGTTTAAATCTAAAATTCAGACTCAAAACACCCGAAAATTCGATATTTTTGGGTCCAAGAGGCGATCTGTACATGCTTACTCAGTGCTAGAATTTTTTCAATATATGGGCCCAAATCATGCTAAAAATCGATATTTTAGGTGCACAAAGTCGATATGTGCATGCATCTTCTGTACTCGTTTATATCTCAAATTCAGGCTCAAAACCCCCGAAAATTCGATATTTTTGGGTCCCTGAAGCGATCTGTACATGCCTACTACGTGTTAGAGTATTTTCAAAATACAGGCCCAAAACATGCTGAAAATCAATATTTTAGGTGCCCAAAGTCGATATGTGCATGCATCATCTGTACCCGTTTATATCTCAAATTCAGGTTCAGAACACCTGAAAATTCGATATTTTTGGGTCCCAGAAGCGATCTGTACATGCCTACTCCGTGTTAGAGTATTTTCAATATAAAGGCACAAAACATGCTGAAAATCGATATTTTAGGTGCCCAAAGTCAATATGTGTATGCATCTTCTGTACCCGTTTATATCTCAAATTCAGGCTCAAAATACCCGAAAATTCGATATTTTTGGGTCCCAGAAGCGATCTGTACATGACTACTCAGTGCTAGAAATTTTTCAAAATACAGGCCCAAAACATGGTAAAAATCGATATTTTAAGTGTCCCAGGTCGATATGTGCATGCATCTTCTGTACCCGTTTATATCTCAAATTCAGGCTCAAAACACCCGAAAATTCGATATTTTTGGGTCCCAGAAGCGATCTGTACATGCCTACTCAGTGCTAGAAATTTTTCAAAATACAGGCCCAAAACATGCTAAAAATCGATATTTTAAGTGCAAAAAGTCGATATGTGCATGCATCTTCTGTACCCGTTTGTATCTCAAATTCAGGCTCAAAACACCCGAAAATTCGATATTTTTGGGTCCCAGAAGCGATCTATATATGCCTACTCAGTGCTAGAATATTATCAAGATATACGGCCAACACATGCTAAAAATCGATATTTTGGGTGCCCAAAGTCGATATGTGCATGCATCTTCTGTACCCGTTTATATCTCAAATTCAGACTTAAAACACACGAAAATTCGATATCTTTGTGTCCCAAAAGCGATCTGTTCATGCCTACTCCGTGTTAGAGTATTTTCAAAATACAGGCCCAAAACATGCTCAAAATCGATATTTTCGGTGCCAAAAGTCGATATGTGCATGCATCTTCTTTATCCGTTTATATCCCAAATTCAGGTTCAAAACACTCTAAAATTCGATATTTTTGGGTTCCAGAAGCGATCTGTACATGCCTACTCAGTGCTAAAATTGTTTCAATATATGGGCCCAAAACATGCTAAAAATCGATATTTTAAGTGCAAAAAGTCGATATGTGCATGCATCTTCTGTACCCGTTTATATCTCAAATTCAGGCTCAAAACACCCGAAAATTCGATATTTTTGGTTCCCAGAAGCGATCCGTACATTCCTACTCCGTGTTAGAGTATTTTCATAATAAAGACGCAAAACATGCTGGAAATTAATATTTTAGGTGCCCAAAGTCAATATGTGTATTTATCTTCTATACCCGTTTATTTTCTAAATTCAGGCTCAAAACACCCAAAAATTCGATATTTTTGGGTCCCAGAAGCGATCTGTACATGCCTAATCCGTGTTTGAGTATTTTCAATATACAGGCCCAAAACATGCTAAAAATCGATATTTTAGGTGCCCAAAGTTAATATGTGTATGCATCTTCTGTACCCGTTTATATCCCAAATTCAGGTTTAAAACTCTCGAAAATTCGATATTTTTGGGTCCCAGAAGCGATCTGTACATGCCTACTCCTTGCTAGAATGTTTTCAAGATACAGACCCAAAACATAATCAAAATTGATATTTTAGGTGCAAAAAGTCGATATGTGCATGCATCTTCTGTACTCGTTTATATCTCAAATTCAGGCTCAAAACACCCGAAAATTCGATATTTTTGGGTCCCAGGAGCGATCTGTACATGCCTACTCCGTGTTAGAGTATTTTCAAAATACAGGCGCAAAACATGCTGGAAATTAATATTTTAGGTGCCCAAAGTCAATATGTGTATTTATCTTCTATACCCGTTTATTTCCCAAATTCAGGCTCAAAACACCCAAAAATTCGATATTTTTGGGTCCCCGAAGCGATCAGTACATGCCTACTCCGTGTTAGAGTATTTTCAAGATACAGGCCGAAAACATGCTGAAAATCAATATTTTAGGTGCCCAAATTCGATATGTGCATGCATCTTCTGTACCCGTTTATATCTCAAATTCAGGTTCAGAACCCCCGAAAATTCGATATTTTTGGGTCCCAGAAGCGATCTGTACATGCCTACTCCGTGTTAGAGTATTTTCAATATACAGGCCCAAAACATGCTAAAAATCGACATTTTAGGTGCCCAAAGTTAATATGTGTATGCATCTTCTGTACTCGTTTATTTCCCAAATTCAGGCTCAAAACACTCGAAAATTCGATATTTTTGTGTACCAGAAGCGATCTGTACATGCCTTCTCCGTGTTAGAGTATTTTCAAAATACAGGCCCAAAACATGCTCAAAATCGATATTTTGGGTGCCCAAACTCGATATGTAAATGCATCTTCTGTACCCGTTTATATCCTAAATTCAGGTTTAAAACACTCTAAAATTCGATATTTTTGGGTCACAGAAGCCATCTGTACATGCCTACTCCTTGCTAGAATGTTTTCAAGATACATACCCAAAACATAATCAAAATCGATATTTTAGGTGCAAAAAGTCGATATGTGCATGCATCTTCAGTACCCGTTTATATCTCAAATACAGGCTCAAAATATCCGAAAATTCAACATTTTTGGGTCCCAGAAGCGATCTGTACATGCCTACTCAGTGCTAGAATGTTTTCAAAATATAGGCTCAAAACATGCTAAAAATCGATATTAAATGTGTCCAATGTCGATATGTGCATGCATCTTCTGTACCCGTTTATATCTAAAATTCAGACTCAAAACACCCGAAAATTCGATATTTTTGGGTCCAAGAAGCGATCTGTACATGCTTACTCAGTGCTAGAATTTTTTCAGTATATGGGCCCAAATCATGCTAAAAATCGATATTTTAGGTGCACAAAGTCGATATGTGCATGCATCTTCTGTACTCGTTTATATTTCAAATTCAGGCTCAAAACTCCCGAAAATTCGATATTTTTGGGTCCCAGAAGCGATCTGTACATGCCTACTCCGTGTTAGAGTATTTTCAAAATACAGGCCCAAAACATGCTGAAAATCAATATTTTAGGTGCCCAAAGTCGATATGTGCATGCATCTTCTGTACCCGTTTATATCTCAAATTCAGGTTCAGAACACCCGAAAATTCGATATTTTTGGGTCCCAGAAGCGATCTGTACATGCCTACTCCGTGTTAGAGTATTTTCAATATACAGCCACAAAACATGCTGAAAATCGATATTTTAGGTGCCCAAAGTCAATATGTGTATGCATCTTCTGTACCCGTTTATATCTCAAATTCAGGCTCAAAACACCCGAAAATTCGATATTTTTGGTTCCCAGAAGCGATTTGTACATGCCTACTCCGTGTTAGAGTATTTTCATAATACAGGCGCAAAACATGCTGGAAATTAATATTTTAGGTGCCCAAAGTCAATATGTGTATTTATCTTCTATACCCGTTTATTTCCCAAATTCAGGCTCAAAACACCCAAAAATTCGATATTTTTGGGTCCCAGAAGCGATCAGTACATGCCTACTCCGTGTTAGAGTATTTTCAAGATACAGGCCGAAAACATGCTGAAAATCAATATTTTAGGTGCCCAAAATCGATATGTGCATGCATCTTCTGTACCCGTTTATATCTCAAATTCAGGTTCAGAACCCCCGAAAATTCGATATTTTGGGGTCCCAGAAGCGATCTGTACATGCCTACTCCTTGTTAGAGTATTTTCAATATACAGGCCCAAAACATGCTTAAAATCGATATTTTAGGTGCCCAAAGTTAATATGTGTATGCATCTTCTGTACTCGTTTATTTCCCAAATTCAGGCTCAAAACACTCGAAAATTCGATATTTTTGTGTACCAGAAGCGATCTGTACATGCCTACTCCGTGTTAGAGTATTTTCAAAATACAGGCCCAAAACATGCTCAAAATCGATATTTTGGGTGCCCAAACTCGATATGTAAATGCATCTTCTGTACCCGTTTATATCCTAAATTTAGGTTTAAAACACTCTAAAATTCGATATTTTTGGGTCACAGAAGCGATCTGTACATGCCTACTCCTTGCTAGAATGTTTTCAAGATACAGACCCAAAACATAATCAAAATCGATATTTTAGGTGCAAAAAGTCGATATGTGCATGCATCTTCAGTACCCGTTTATATCTCAAATTCAGGCTCAAAATATCCGAAAATTCAACATTTTTGGGTCCCAGAAGCGATCTGTACATGCCTACTCAGTGCTAGAATGTTTTCAAAATATAGGCTCAAAACATGCTAAAAATCGATATTAAATGTGTCCAATGTCGATATGTGCATGCATCTTCTGTACCCGTTTATATCTAAAATTCAGAATCAAAACACCCGAAAATTCGATATTTTTGGGTCCAAGAAGCGATCTATACATGCTTACTCAGTGCTAGAATTTTTTCAGTATATAGGCCCAAATCATGCTAAAAATCGATATATTAGGTGCACAAAGTCGATATGTGCATGCATCTTCTGTACTTGTTTATATCTCAAATTCAGGCTCAAAACTCCCGAAAATTCGATATTTTTGGGTCCCAGAAGCGATCTGTACATGCCTACTCTGTGTTAGAGTATTTTCAAAATACAGGCCCAAAACATGCTGAAAATCAATATTTTAGGTGCCCAAAGTCGATATGTGCATGCATCTTCTGTACCCGTTTATATCTCAAATTCAGGTTCAGAACACCCGAAAATTCGATATTTTTGGGTCCCAGAAGCGATCTGTACATGCCTACTCCGTGTTAGAGTATTTTCAATATACAGCCACAAAACATGCTGAAAATCGATATTTTAGGTGCCCAAAGTCAATATGTGTATGCATCTTCTGTACCCGTTTATTTCCCAAATTCAGGCTCAAAACACCCGAAAATTCGATATTTTTTGGTCCCAGAAGAGATCTGTACATGCCTACTCAGTGCTAGAATATATTGAAGATATGGGCCCAAAACATGCTAAAAATCGATATTTTAGTTGCCCAAAATCGATATGTATATTCATCTTCTGTACCCGTTTATATCTGAAATTCAGGCTCAAAATACCCGAAAATTCGATATTTTAGGGTACCAGAAGCGATCTGTACATGCCTACACAGTGCTAGAATGTTTTCAAAATATAGGCTCAAAACATGCTAAAAATCGATATTTTAGGTGTCCAAAGTCGATATGTGCATGCATCTTCTGTACCCATTTATATCTCAAATTCAGGCTCAAAACACCAGAAAATTCGATATTTTTGGGTCCCAGAAGCGATCTGTATATGCCTACTCAGTGCTAGAAATTTTTCAAAATACAGGCCCAAAACATGCTAAAAATCGATATTTTAAGTGCAAAAAATCGATATGTGCATGCATCTTCTGTACCCGTTTACATCCCAAATTCAGGTTTAAAACACTCGAAAATTCGATATTTTTGGGTCACAGAAGCGATCTGTACATGCCTACTCCTTGCTAGAATGTTTTAATGATACAGACCCAAAACATAATCAAAATCGATATTTTAGGTGCAAAAACTCTATATGTGCATGCATCTTCAGTACCCGTTTATATCTCAAATTCAGGCTCAAAACACCCGAAAATTCAATATTTTTGGGTCCCTAAAGCGATGTGTACATGCCTACTCAGTGCTAGAATGTTTTCAAGATAAAGACCCAAAACATGCTAAAAATCGATATTTAATGTGTCCAAAGTCAATATGTGCATGCATCTTCTGTACCCGTTTACATCCCAAATTCAGGTTTAAAACACTCGAAAATTCGATATTTTTGGGTCACAGAAGTGACCTGTACATGCCTACTCCTTGCTAGAATGTTTTCAAGATACAGACCCAAAACATAATCAAAATCGATATTTTAGGTGCAAAAAGTCGATATGTGCATGCATCTTCAGTACCCGTTTATATCTCAAATTCAGTCTCAAAACACCCGAAAATTCAATATTTTTGGGTCTCAGAAGCGATGTGTACATGCCTACTCAGTGCTAGAATTTCTTCAAAATAAAGGCCCAAAACATGCTCAAAATCGATATTTTGGGTGCCCAAAGTCGATATGTCAATGCATCTTCTGTACCCGTTTATATCTCAAATTCAGGCTCAAAACACACGAAAATTCGATATTTTTGTGTCCCAGAAGCGATCTGTACATGCCTACTTAATGCTAGAATATTTTCTAAATATAGGCCCAAAACATGCTAGAAATCGATATTTTGGGTACCCAAAGTCGATATGTGCATGTATCTTCTGTACCCGTTTATATCTCAAATTCAGGCTCAAAACACCCGAAAATTCGATATTTTTGGGTCCAAGAAGCGATCTGTACATGCCTACTCAGTGATAGAATGTTTTCAAAATATACGCCCAAAACATGCTAAAAATCGATATTTTAGGTGCCCAAAGTCGATATATGCATGCATCTTCTGTACCCGTTTATATCTCAAATTCAGGCTTAAAACAACCGAAAATTCGATATTTTTGGGTCCCAGAAGCGATCTGTACATGCCTACTCTGTGTTAGAATATGTTTAAAGTACAGGCCCAAAACATGCTGAAAATCGATATTATAGGTGCCCAAAGTCAATATGAGTATGCATCTTCTGTACCCGTTTATTTCCCAAATTCAGGCTCAAAACACCCGAAAATTCGATATTTTTGGGTCCCAGAAGCGATCTGTACATGCCTACTCCGTGTTAGAGTATTTTCAATATACAGGCCAAAAACTTGCTAAAAATCGAAATTTTAGGTGCCCAAAGTTAATATGTGTATGCATCTTCAGTACCCGTTTATTTCCCAAATTCAGGCTCAAAACACTCTAAAATTCGATATTTTTATGTCACAGAAGCTATCTGTACATGCCTACTCCTTGCTAGAATGTTTTCAAGAAACAGACCCAAAACATAATCAAAATCGATATTTTAGGTGCAAAAAGTCGATATGTTCATGGATCTTCAGTACCCGTTTATATCTCAAATTCAGTCTCAAAAAACCCGAAAATTCAACATTTTTGGGTCCCAGAAGCGATCTGTACATGCCTAATCAGTGCTAGAATGTTTTCAAAATATAGGCTCAAAACATGCTAAAAATCGATATTTAATGTGTCCAAAGTCGATATGTGCATGCATCTTCTGTACCCGTTTATATCTCAAATTCAAGCTTAAAACACCCGAAAATTCGATATTTTTGGGTCCCAGAAGCGATCTGTACATGCTTACTCAGTGCTATATTTTTTTCAATGTATGGGCCCAAATCATACTAAAAATCTATATTTTAGGTGCCCAAAGTCGATATGTGCATGCATCTTCTGTACCCATTTATATCTCAAATTCAGGCTCAAAACACCCGAAAATTCGATATTTTTGTGTACCAGAAGCAATCTGTACATGCCTACTCCGTGTTAGAGTATTTTCAAAATACAGGCCCAAAACATGCTCAAAATCAATATTTTGGGTGCCCAAAATCGATATGTGCATGCATCATCTGTACCCGTTTATATCTCAAATTCAGGTTCAGAACACCCGAAAATTCGATATTTTTGTGTACCAGAAGCAATCTGTACATGCCTACTCCGTGTTAGAGTATTTTCAAAATACAGGCCCAAAACATGCTCAAAATCAATATTTTGGGTGCCCAAACTCGATATGAAAATGCATCTTCTGTACCCGTTTATATCCTAAATTCAGGTTTAAAACACTCGAAAATTCGATATTTTTGGGTCACAGAAGCGATCTGTACATGCCTACTCCTTGCTAGAATGTTTTCAAGATACAGACCCAAAACATAATCAAAATCGATATTTTAGGTGCAAAAAGTCGATATGTGCATGCATCTTCAGTACCCGTTTATATCTCAAATTCAGGCTCAAAATATCCGAAAATTCAACATTTTTGGGTTCCAGAAGCGATCTGTACATACCTACTCAGTGCTAGATTGTTTTCAAAATATAGGCTCAAAAAATGCTAAAAATCGATATTAAATGTGTCCAATGTCGATATGTGCATGCATCTTCTGTACCTGTTTATATCTAAAATTCAGACTCAAAACACCCGAAAATTCGATATTTTTTGGGTCCTAGAAGCGATCTGTACATGCTTACTCAGTGCTAGAATTTTTTCAATATATGGGCCCAAATCATGCTAAAAATCGATATTTTAGGTGCACAAAGTCGATATGTGCATGCATCTTCTGTACTCGTTTATATCTCAAATTCAGGCTCAAAACACCCGAAAATTCGATATTTTTGGGTCCCAGAAGCGATCTGTACATGCCTACTACGTGTTAGAGTATTTTCAAAATACAGGCCCAAAACATGCTGAAAATCAATATTTTAGGTGCCTAAAGTCGATATGTGCATGCATCATCTGTACCCGTTTATATCTCAAATTCAGACTCAAAATACCCGAAAGTTCGATATTTTTGGGTCCCAGAAGCGATCTGTACATGCCTACTCAGTGCTAGAATGTTTTCAAAATATAGGCTCAAAACATGCTAAAAATCGATATTTTAGGTGTCCAAAGTCGATATGTGCATGCATCTTCTGTACCCGTTTATATCTCAAATTCAGGCTCAAAACACCCGAAAATTCGATATTTTTGGGTCCCAGAAGCGATCTGTACATGCCTACTCAGTGCTAGAATATTTTCAAAATGTAGGCCCAAAACCTGCTTAAAATCGATATTTTGGGTGCCAAAAGTCGATATGTGCATGCATCTTCTGTACCCGTTCATATCTCAAAATCAGGCTCAAAACTCCCGAAAATTCGATATTTTTGGGTCCAAGAAGCGATCTGTACATGCGTACTCCGTGTAAGAGTATTTTCAATATACAGGCCCAAAACATGCTGAAAATCGATATTTTAGTTGCCCAAAGTCAATATGTTTATGCATCTTCTGTACTCGTTTATATCCCAAATTAAGGCTCAAAACACCCGAAAATTCGATATTTTTGGGTCCCAGAAACGATCTGTACATGCCTACTCAGTGCTAGAATATTTTCAAGATATGGGCCCAAAACAGGGTAAAAATTGATATTTTAAGTGCCTAAAGTCGATATGTGCATGCATCTTCTGTACCCGTTTATATCTGAAATTCAGGCTCAATACACCCGAAAATTCGATATTTTTGGGTCCTAGAAGCGATCTGTACATGCCTACTCCGTGTTAGAGTATTTTCAAAATACAGGCCCAAAACATGCTAAAAATCGATATTTTAGGTGCCCAAAGTCAATATGTGTATGCATCTTCTGTATCCGTTTATTTCCCAAATTTAGGCTCAAAACACCCGAAAATTCGATATTTTTGGGTCCCAGAAGCGATCTGTACATGCCTACTTAATGCTAGAATATTTTCTAATTATAGGCCCAAAACATGCTAAAAATCGATATTTTGGGTACCCAAAGTCGATATGTGCATGTATCTTCTGTACCCGTTTATATCTCAAATTCAAGCTCAAAACAACCGAAAATTCGATATTTTTGGGTCCCAGAAGCGATCTGTACATGCCTACTCAGTGCTAGAATGTTTTCAAAATATACGCCAAAACATGCTAAAAATCGATATTTTAGGTGCCCAAAGTCGATATGTGCATGCATCTTCTGTACCCGTTTATATCTCAAATTCAGGCTTAAAACAACCGAAAATTCGATATTTTTGGGTCCCAGAAGCGATCTGTACATGCCTACTCTGTGTTAGAATATGTTTAAAATACAGGCCCAAAACATGCTGAAAATCAATATTTTAGGTGCCCAAAGTCAATATGAGTATGCATCTTCTGTACCCGTTTATTTCCCAAATTCAGGCTCAAAACACCCGAAAATTCGATATTTTTGGGTCCCAGATGCGATCTGTACATGCCTACTCCGTGTTAGAGTATTTTCAATATACAGGCCAAAAACGTGCTAAAAATCGAAATTTTAGGTGCCCAAAGTTAATATGTGTATGAATCTTCAGTACCCGTTTATTTCCCAAATTCAGGCTCAAAACACTCTAAAATTCGATATTTTTATGTCACAGAAGCGATCTGTACATGCCTACTCCTTGCTAGAATGTTTTCAAGAAACAGACGCAAAACATAATCAAAATCGATATTTTAGGTGCAAAAAGTCGATATGTTCATGGATCTTCAGTACCCGTTTATATCTCAAATTCAGTCTCAAAAAACCCGAAAATTCAACATTTTTGGGTCCCAGAAGCGATCTGTACATGCCTACTCAGTGCTAGAATGTTTTCAAAATATAGGCTCAAAACATGCTAAAAATCGATATTTAATGTGTCCAAAGTCGATATGTGCATGCATCTTCTGTACCCGTTTATATCTCAAATTCAAGCTTATAACACCCGAAAATTCGATATTTTTGGGTCCCAGAAGCGATCTGTACATGCTTACTCAGTGCTATATTTTTTTCAATGTATGGGCCCAAATCATGCTAAAAATATATATTTTAGGTGCCCAAAGTCGATATGTGCATGCATCTTCTGTACACGTTTATATCTCAAATTCAGGCTCAAAACACCCGAAAATTCGATATTTTTTAGTCCCAGAAGCGATCTGTACATGCCTACTCCGTATTAGAGTATTTTCAAAAATACAGGCCCAAAACATGCTGAAAATCAATATTTTAGGTGCCCAAAGTCGATATGTGCATGCATCTTCTGTACCCGTTTATATCTCAATTTCAGGTTCAGAACACCCGAAAATTCGATATTTTTGGGTCCCAGAAGCGATCTGTACATGCCTACTCCGTGTTAAAGTATTTTCAATATACAGGCACAAAACATGCTGAAAATCGATATTTTATGTGCCCAAAGTCAATATGTGTATGCATCTTCTGTACCCGTTTATTTCCCAAATTCAGGCTCAAAACACCCGAAAATTCGATATTTTTGGGTCCCAGAAGCGATCTGTACATGCCTACTCAGTGCTAGAATGTATTGAAGATATTTGCCCAAAACATGCTAAAAATCGACATTTTAGGTGCCCAAAGTCGATATGTGCATTCATCTTCTGTACCCGTTTATATCTCAAATTCAGGCTCAAAACACCCGAAAATTCGATATTTTTGGTTCCCAGAAGCGATCTGTACATGCCTACTCCGTGTTAGAGTATTTTCAAAATACAGGCGCAAAACATGCTGGAAATTAATATTTTGGGTGCCCAAAGTCAATATGTGTATTCATCTTCTGTACCCGTTTATATCCCAAATTCAGGCTCAAAACACTTGAAAATTCGATATTTTTGGGTCCCAGAAGCGATCTATCTATGCCTACTCAGTGCTAGAATATTTTCAAGATATACGTTCAAAACATGCTAAAAATCGATATTTTAGGTGCCCAAAGTCGATATGTGCATTCATCTTCTGTACCCGTTTATATCTCAAATTCAGCTTAAAACACACGAAAATTTGATATCTTTGTGTCCCAGATGCGATCTGTACATGCCTACTCCGTGTTAGAGTATTTTCAAAATACAGGCCCAAAACATGCTCAAAATCGATATTTTAGGTGCCCAAAGTCGATATATGCATGCATCTTCTGTACCCGTTTATATCCCAAATTCAGGTTCAAAACACTCTAAAATTCGATATTTTTGGGTTCCAGAAGCCATCTGTACATGCCTACTCAGTGCTAGAATATTTTCAAAATGTAGGCCCAAAACCTGCTTAAAATCGATATTTTGGGTGCCCAAAGTCGATATGTGCATTCATCTTCTGTACCCGTTTATATCTCAAATTCAGGCTCAAAACTCCCGAAAATTCGATATTTTTGTGTCCCAGAAGCGATCTGTACATGCCTACTCCGTGTTAGAGTATTTTCAATATACAGGTCCAAAACATTCTAAAAATCGATATTATAGGAGCCCAAAGTCGATATGTGCATGCATCTTCTGTACCCGTTTATATCTCAAATTCAGGCTCAAAACACCCGAAAATTCGATATTTTTGGGTCCCAGAAGCGTACTGTACATGCCTACTCCGTGTTAGAGTATTTTCAAAATACAGGCACAAAGCATGCTGAAAATCGATATTTTGGGTGCCCAAAGTCGATATGTGCATGCATCTTCTGTACCCGTTTATATCTCAAATTCAGGCTCAAAACTCCCGAAAATTATAAAAATTTTGGGTCCAAGAAGCGATCTGTACATGCGTACTCCGTGTTAAAGTATTTTCAATATACAGGCCCAAAACATGCTAAAAATCTATATTTTAGGTGCCCAAAGTCGATATGTGCATGCATCTTCTGTACACGTTTATATCTCAAATTCAGGCTCAAAACACCCGAAAATTCGATCTTTTTGGGTCCCAGAAGCGATCTGTACATGCCTACTACGTGTTAGAGTATTTTCAAAATACAGGCCCAAAACATGCTGAAAATCAATATTTGAGGTGCCCAAAGTCGATATGTGCATGCATCATCTGTACCCGTTTATATCTCAAATTCAGGTTCAGAACACCCGAAATTTCGAAATTTTTGTGTACCAGAAGCAATCTGTACATGCCTACTCCGTGTTAGAGTATTTTCAAAATACAGGCCCAAAACATGCTCAAAATCAATATTTTGGGTGCCCAAACTCGATATGAAAATGCATCTTCTGTACCCGTTTATATCCTAAATTCAGGTTTAAAACACTCGAAAATTCGATATTTTTGGGTCACAGAAGCGATCTATTCATGCCTACTCCTTGCTAGAATGTTTTCAAGATACAGACCCAAAACATAATCAAAATCGATATTTTAGGTGCAAAAAGTCGATATGTGCATGCATCTTCAGTACCCGTTTATATCTCAAATTCAGGCTCAAAATATCCGAAAATTCGATATTTTTTGGGTCCTAGAAGCGATCTGTACATGCTTACTCAGTGCTAGAATTTTTTCAATATATGGGCCCAAATCATGCTAAAAATCGATATTTTAGGTGCACAAAGTCGATATGTGCATGCATCTTCTGTACTCGTTTATATCTCAAATTCAGGCTCAAAACACCCGAAAATTCGATATTTTTGGGTCCCAGAAGCGATCTGTACATGCCTACTACGTGTTAGAGTATTTTCAAAATACAGGCCCAAAACATGCTGAAAATCAATATTTTAGGTGCCTAAAGTTGATATGTGCATGCATCATCTGTACACGTTTATATCTCAAATTCAGGTTCAGAACACCCGAAAATTCGATATTTTTGGGTCCCAGAAGCGATCTGTACATGCCTACTCCGTGTTAGAGTATTTTCAATATACAGGCACAAAACATGCTGAAAATCGATATTTTAGGTGCCCAAAGTCAATATGTGTATGCATCTTCTGTACCCGTTTATTTCCCAAATTCAGGCTCAAAACACCCGAAAATTCGATATTTTTTGGTCCCAGAAGACAACTGTACATGCCTACTCAGTGCTAGAATATATTGAAGATATAGGCCCAAAACATGCTAAAAATCGATATTTTAGGTGCCCAAATTCGATATGTACATTCATCTTCTGTACCCGTTTATATCTCAAATTCAGACTCAAAATACCCGAAAGTTCGATATTTTTGGGTCCCAGAAGCGATCTGTACATGCCTACTCAGTGCTAGAATATTTTCAAAATGTAGGCCCAAAACCTGCTTAAAATCGATATTTTGGGTGCCAAAAGTCGATATGTGCATGCATCTTCTGTACCCGTTTATATCCCAAATTCAGGCTCAAAACACTTGAAAATTCGATATTTTTGGGTCCCAGAAGCGATCTATCTATGCCTACTCAGTGCTAGAATATTTTCAAGATATACGTTCAAAACATGCTAAAAATCGATATTTTAGGTGCCCAAAGTCGATATGTGCATTCATCTTCTGTACCCGTTTATATCTCAAATTCAGCTTAAAACACACGAAAATTTGATATCTTTGTGTCCCAGATGCGATCTGTACATGCCTACTCCGTGTTAGAGTATTTTCAAAATACAGGCCCAAAACATGCTCAAAATCGATATTTTAGGTGCCCAAAGTCGATATATGCATGCATCTTCTGTACCCGTTTATATCCCAAATTCAGGTTCAAAACACTCTAAAATTCGATATTTTTGGGTTCCAGAAGCCATCTGTACATGCCTACTCAGTGCTAGAATATTTTCAAAATGTAGGCCCAAAACCTGCTTAAAATCGATATTTTGGGTGCCCAAAGTCGATATGTGCATTCATCTTCTGTACCCGTTTATATCTCAAATTCAGGCTCAAAACTCCCGAAAATTCGATATTTTTGTGTCCCAGAAGCGATCTGTACATGCCTACTCCGTGTTAGAGTATTTTCAATATACAGGTCCAAAACATTCTAAAAATCGATATTATAGGAGCCCAAAGTCGATATGTGCATGCATCTTCTGTACCCGTTTATATCTCAAATTCAGGCTCAAAACACCCGAAAATTCGATATTTTTGGGTCCCAGAAGCGTACTGTACATGCCTACTCCGTGTTAGAGTATTTTCAAAATACAGGCACAAAGCATGCTGAAAATCGATATTTTGGGTGCCCAAAGTCGATATGTGCATGCATCTTCTGTACCCGTTTATATCTCAAATTCAGGCTCAAAACTCCCGAAAATTATAAAATTTTTGGGTCCAAGAAGCGATCTGTACATGCGTACTCCGTGTTAAAGTATTTTCAATATACAGGCCCAAAACATGCTAAAAATCTATATTTTAGGTGCCCAAAGTCGATATGTGCATGCATCTTCTGTACACGTTTATATCTCAAATTCAGGCTCAAAACACCCGAAAATTCGATCTTTTTGGGTCCCAGAAGCGATCTGTACATGCCTACTACGTGTTAGAGTATTTTCAAAATACAGGCCCAAAACATGCTGAAAATCAATATTTGAGGTGCCCAAAGTCGATATGTGCATGCATCATCTGTACCCGTTTATATCTCAAATTCAGGTTCAGAACACCCGAAATTTCGAAATTTTTGTGTACCAGAAGCAATCTGTACATGCCTACTCCGTGTTAGAGTATTTTCAAAATACAGGCCCAAAACATGCTCAAAATCAATATTTTGGGTGCCCAAACTCGATATGAAAATGCATCTTCTGTACCCGTTTATATCCTAAATTCAGGTTTAAAACACTCGAAAATTCGATATTTTTGGGTCACAGAAGCGATCTATTCATGCCTACTCCTTGCTAGAATGTTTTCAAGATACAGACCCAAAACATAATCAAAATAGATATTTTAGGTGCAAAAAGTCGATTTGTGCATGCATCTTCAGTACCCGTTTATATCTCAAATTCAGGCTCAAAATATCCGAAAATTCGATATTTTTTGGGTCCTAGAAGCGATCTGTACATGCTTACTCAGTGCTAGAATTTTTTCAATATATGGGCCCAAATCATGCTAAAAATCGATATTTTAGGTGCACAAAGTCGATATGTGCATGCATCTTCTGTACTCGTTTATATCTCAAATTCAGGCTCAAAACACCCGAAAATTCGATATTTTTGGGTCCCAGAAGCGATCTGTACATGCCTACTACGTGTTAGAGTATTTTCAAAATACAGGCCCAAAACATGCTGAAAATCAATATTTTAGGTGCCTAAAGTTGATATGTGCATGCATCATCTGTACACGTTTATATCTCAAATTCAGGTTCAGAACACCCGAAAATTCGATATTTTTTTGTCCCAGAAGCGATCTGTACATGCCTACTCCGTGTTAGAGTATTTTCAATATACAGGCACAAAACATGCTGAAAATCGATATTTTAGGTGCCCAAAGTCAATATGTGTATGCATCTTCTGTACCCGTTTATTTCCCAAATTCAGGCTCAAAACACCCGAAAATTCGATATTTTTTGGTCCCAGAAGACAACTGTACATGCCTACTCAGTGCTAGAATATATTGAAGATATAGGCCCAAAACATGCTAAAAATCGATATTTTAGGTGCCCAAATTCGATATGTACATTCATCTTCTGTACCCGTTTATATCTCAAATTCAGACTCAAAATACCCGAAAGTTCGATATTTTTGGGTCCCAGAAGCGATCTGTACATGCCTACTCAGTGCTAGAATATTTTCAAAATGTAGGCCCAAAACCTGCTTAAAATCGATATTTTGGGTGCCAAAAGTCGATATGTGCATGCATCTTCTGTACCCGTTTATATCTCAAAATCAGGCTGAAAACTCCCGAAAATTCGATATTTTTGGGTCCGAGAAGCGATCTGTACATGCATACTCCGTGTAAGAGTATTTTCAATATACAGGCCCAAAACATGCTGAAAATCGATATTTTAGTTGCCCAAAGTCAATATGTGCATGCATCTTCTGTACCCGTTTATATCCCAAATTAAGGCTCAAAACACCCGAAAATTCGATATTTTTGGGTCCCAGAAGCGATCTGTACATGCCTACTCAGTGCTAGAATATTTTCAAAATACAGGCCCAAAACATGCTGAAAATCAATATTTTAAGTGCCTAAAGTCGATATGTGCATGCATCTTCTGTACCCGTTTATATCTGAAATTCAGGCTCAATACACCCGAAAATTCGATATTTTTGGGTCCCAGAAGCGATCTGTACATGCCTACTCCGTGTTAGAGTATTTTCAAAATACAGGCCCAAAACATGCTGAAAATCGATATTTTAGGTGCCCAAAGTCAATATGTGTATGCATCTTCTGTATCCGTTTATATCCCAAATTTAGGCTCAAAACACCCGAAAATTCGATATTTTTGGGTCCCAGAAGCAATCTGTACATGCCTACTTAATGCTAGAATATTTTCTAAATATAGGCCCAAAACAGCTAAAAATCGATATTTTGGGTACCCAAAGTCGATATGTGCATGTATCTTCTGTACCCGTTTATATCTCAAATTCAAGCTCAAAACACCCGAAAATTCGATATTTTTGGGTCCCAGAAGCGATCTGTACATGCCTACTCAGTGCTAGAATGTTTTCAAAATATACGCCAAAACATGCTAAAAATCGATATTTTAGGTGCCCAAAGTCGATATGTGCATGCATCTTCTGTACCCATTTATATCTCAAATTCAGGCTTAAAACAACCGAAAATTCGATATTTTTGGGTCCCAGAAGCGATCTGTACATGCCTACTCTGTGTTAGAATATGTTTAAAATACAGGCCCAAAACATGCTGAAAATCAATATTTTAGGTGCCCAAAGTCAATATGAGTATGCATCTTCTGTACCCGTTTATTTCCCAAATTCAGGCTCAAAACACCCGAAAATTCGATATTTTTGGGTCCCAGATGCGATCTGTACATGCCTACTCCGTGTTAGAGTATTTTCAATATACAGGCCAAAAACCTGCTAAAAATCGAAATTTTAGGTGCCCAAAGTTAATATGTGTATGCATCTTCAGTACCCGTTTATTTCCCAAATTCAGGCTCAAAACACTCGAAAATTCGATATTTTTATGTCACAGAAGCGATCTGTACATGCCTACTCCTTGCTAGAATGTTTTCAAGAAACAGACCCAAAACATAATCAAAATCGATATTTTAGGTGCAAAAAGTCGATATGTTCATGGATCTTCAGTACCCGTTTATATCTCAAATTCAGTCTCAAAAAACCCGAAAATTCAACATTTTTGGGTCCCAGAAGCTATCTGTACATGCCTACTCAGTGCTAGAATGTTTTCAAAATATAGGCTCAAAACATGCTAAAAATCGATATTTAATGTGTCCAAAGTCGATATGTGCATGCATCTTCTGTACCCGTTTATATCTCAAATTCAAGCTTAAAACACCCGAAAATTCGATATTTTTGGGTCCCAGAAACGATCTGTACATGCTTACTCAGTGCTATATTTTTTTCAATGTATGGGCCCAAATCATGCTAAAAATATATATTTTAGGTGCCCAAAGTCGATATGTGCATTCATCTTCTGTACACGTTTATATCTCAAATTCAGGCTCAAAACACCCGAAAATTCGATATTTTTGGGTCCCAGAAGCGATCTGTACATGCCTACTCCGTGTTAGAGTATTTTCAAAAATACAGGCCCAAAACATGCTGAAAATCAATATTTTAGGTGCCCAAAGTCGATATGTGCATGCATCTTCTGTACCCGTTTATATCTCAAATTCAGGTTCAGAACACCCGAAAATTCGATATTTTTGGGTCCCAGAAGCGATCTGTACATGCCTACTCCGTGTTAAAGTATTTTCAATATACAGGCACAAAACATGCTGAAAATCGATATTTTATGTGCCCAAAGTCAATATGTGTATGCATCTTCTGTACCCGTTTATTTCCCAAATTCAGGCTCAAAACACCCGAAAATTCGATATTTTTTGGTCCCAGAAGCGATCTGTACATGCCTACTCAGTGCTAGAATATATTGAAGATATGGGCCCAAAACATGCTAAAAATCGACATTTTAGGTGCCCAAAGTCGATATGTGCATTCATCTTCTGTACCCGTTTATATCTCAAATTCAGGCTCAAAACACCCGAAAATTCGATATTTTTGGTTCCCAGAAGCGATCTGTACATGCCTACTCCGTGTTAGAGTATTTTCAAAATACAGGCGCAAAACATGCTGGAAATTAATATTTTTGGTGCCCAAAGTCAATATGTGTATTCATCTTCTGTACCCGTTTATATCCCAAATTCAGGCTCAAAACACTTGAAAATTCGATATTTTTGGGTCCCAGAAGCGATCTATCTATGCCTACTCAGTGCTAGAATATTTTCAAGATATACGTTCAAAACATGCTAAAAATCGATATTTTAGGTGCCCAAAGTCGATATGTGCATTCATCTTCTGTACCCGTTTATATCTCAAATTCAGCTTAAAACACACGAAAATTCGATATCTTTGTGTCCCAGATGCGATCTGTACATGCCTACTCCGTGTTAGAGTATTTTCAAAATACAGGCCCAAAACATGCTCAAAATCGATATTTTAGGTGCCCAAAGTCGATATGTGCATGCATCTTCTGTACCCGTTTATATCCCAAATTCAGGTTCAAAACACTCTAAAATTCGATATTTTTGGGTTCCAGAAGCCATCTGTACATGCCTACTCAGTGCTAGAATATTTTCAAAATGTAGGCCCAAAACCTGCTTAAAATCGATATTTTGGGTGCCCAAAGTCGATATGTGCATGCATCTTCTGTACCCGTTTATATCTCAAATTCAGGCTCAAAACTCCCGAAAATTCGATATTTTTGGGTCCCAGAAGCGATCTGTACATGCCTACTCCGTGTTAGAGTATTTTCAATATACAGGCCCAAAACATTCTAAAAATCGATATTATAGGAGCCCAAAGTCGATATGTGCATGCATCTTCTGTACCCGTTTATATCTCAAATTCAGGCTCAAAACACCCGAAAATTCGATATTTTTGGGTCCCAGAAGCGTACTGTACATGCCTACTCCGTGTTAGAGTATTTTCAAAATACAGGCACAAAGCATGCTGAAAATCGATATTTTGGGTGCCCAAAGTCGATATGTGCATGCATCTTCTGTACCCGTTTATATCTCAAATTCAGGCTCAAAACTCCCGAAAATTCGATATTTTTGTGTACCAGAAGCGATCTGTACATGCCTACTTCGTGATAGAGTATTTTCAAAATACAGGCCCAAAACATGCTCAAAATCGATATTTTGGGTGCCCAAAGTCGATATGTGCATGCATCTTCTGTACCCGTTTATATCTCAAATTCAGGCTCAAAACACTCTAAAATTCGATATTTTTGGGTTCCAGAAGCCATCTGTACATGCCTACTCAGTGCTAGAATATTTTCAAAATGTAGGCCCAAAACCTGCTTAAAATCGATATTTTGAGTGCCCAAAGTCGATATGTGCATGCATCTTCTGTACCCGTTTATATACCAAATTCAGGCTCAAAACTCCCGAAAATTCGATATTTTTGGGTCCCAGAAGCGATCTGTACATGCCTACTCCGTGTTAGAGTATTTTCAATATACAGGCCCAAAACATTCTAAAAATCGATATTATAGGAGCCCAAAGTCGATATGTGCATGCATCTTCTGTACCCGTTTATATCTCAAATTCAGGCTCAAAACACCCGAAAATTCGATATTTTTGGGTCCCAGAAGCGTACTGTACATGCCTACTCCGTGTTAGAGTATTTTCAAAATGCAGGCCCAAAACATGCTCAAAATCGATATTTTAGGTGCCCAAAGTCGATATGTGCATGCATCTTCTGTACCCGTTTATATCTCAAATTCAGGCTCAAAACACCCGAAAATTCGATATTTTTGGGTCCCAGAAGCGTACTGTACATCCCGCCGTGCTGGGCGGGATATCTCAGCAACCCTGGAAGACCAATGGTTCTTTTAGCAGATGAGTCTTCCTGGGTGGGTTTGGGAACCCTGGGTTGGAGGAAATGCCACTCAAAATCCTATTAGTACACCACCGGCCAATGCTCTTATTGGGCGTATGAGTGTTCTTCTTAGTAGGGTTCAGGGTAGCCCTTAAGGCGGAAGAGCAGCTTTATGCTGCCAACGGCATCTCTGAAATGGAGTCATGGGTTGATGCCATAGTCATTTGCCTGATTTTCCGCAACTCATCCATTTCCCTACTATTAGATGGCACAATCTAACTAATTTCACCTTTACTTTCCAATTTATTCTTTCTTATTCTTACTCTTATAAAGGTGAAGCTGCTCATCTTGGTGCAAACCGCAGTCACGCAGCTACTATCTTTGATCCGGTTATAAGATCAGATTATGGCAGTTATTCTGGTCGCCATGCTCAGATAGTGAAGGTGGGAAGATCATTTTTGATCTATTGAGAAGTAACGCCCGCCTAAGCAAGGCAGTCCCTTGCCAGTAGGTTCTTCTCCTGCCCGTCACCCCTGGAGAGTTTGAGCTAGCTCTTCCAGGCCAATGTCTGAAAGGGATGACGTTAATTTTACTAGCTTGCTGACTCAGGTTTCCTTATACTTGGTTCTTCCGGTTATATGACCTTTGCTTGTACTTGGACTTGCTTCACGATTTCTCTACTTCTCATCTTCCCATTTTACTTCTTTCAGTTATTCAAGTTTTTACTTGTTATTTTGTCCGGTGATATTGAATTAAATCCCGGTCCACGTAGACCTACCCATCATGTGAGAAGCTGCCGTATTTTGTATTCTAACATCCGCGACTTCATAAGAACATTAAAGATCTAACTTTGGCATCAGTAGATTATGACATTGTTTTTTGTTCAGAAACTCTTGTCTCTAACCATAGACACGTTTCAGAACTTCTTATGCCTGGCTTTAATAAACCACTTCTTATTCGTCGTGACTCTTTTCCTCGTGTTCGTGGAATGAGTTTGTACATCCGATCTGGCTTCAATGCCCAGCCTTTAACAAAATTTATTTGCGGTTGCCATGAGATCCAGTTAGTTAAAGTTTCCAGTAAATATCATAACCACTACATTTTTAGCCTATATAGAAATCCTGACGCCAATGACAACCTATATGACTGTCTCTTAAATGCCATGGCATTAATTCAGTCTGTTGATGTCAAGTCCTCTTTCATCTTTGTTGGAGATGTAAATGCACATCATCAAGAGTGGCTGAACTCTGTTTCTCCAACAAATAGACACGGTCATGCTGCCCTGGATTTTACTAATTTATCTGGGTGTGAACAGTTGATTACTGGACCTACACATATTTCTGGAAACTGTCTGGATCTCGTTTTGACAGATGTTCCTGGTGTTGTGGAGACTATAGTTCTTGCACCTGTGGGTACTTCTGACCATAATTCCATATCCTATAAAATCAATCTTGAATTTACTGTGCCTGATATCACTATCACTCGTAAAGTCTATCTTAAATCTCGGGTTAACTGGGATAATGTATGTGATGATGTTACTAATATCCAGTGGAACCACATACTAAGATCTGATGACCCAGTTTCATCACTCAATAACTCTCTCTTGGAAATTCTTAACAGAAGAGTCCCATCAAAATTAATCAAATCCCGTATAAAAGATAAAGCTTGGTTTGATGATGACTGCAAACGTGCTTTTAATAACAAGCAGGCTGCATACCATCGCTGGAGACGTGGTCGAAACCAGTTGCTTTGGGATGACTATATACATCTTAGGTCAGTTGCGCAGAGAGTTTATAGTAATGCTGAGAGGGATTACAATTCCCATTTACAGGAGGTTCTTGCAGGTGCTACTCAGCCACATAAATGGTGGGCTTCACTTAAGGCCTCATTATTTGGTATTGATTCCTCCATGCCTCCACTTCGTGATTCTGATGGTTCTGTTTCTTTTGACCCATTGATTAAGGCTAATATGCTTTCAAATATATTCATTGGTAAGCAGAGTGATCAGGAATTGCAATTACCTTCAACATGTTACCCTAGTCCTGGTCTAAGGTCAATGGCTTTTAAATCAGCTGAATTGAAACAATATCTATTGGATCTTGACACTTATGGTGGGACTGACCCTGATGGATTTTTCCCTCTCTTCCTTAAGAAGATTGCTGTTGTTTTAGCACCTAAATTGGCTGTGGTATTTAGGTTGCTCTTGAAATCTGGTAGTTTTCCTCTTTGCTGGCGTAAAGCCAGAATTACCCCAATTCCAAAGGGAGCCACTGCGTCATCAAATCCATCCGAGTATCGTCCCATTTCCATTACACCTATTCTTTCTAAGATCTTTGAGAGGCTTTTAGCGAGGCGTCTTAACTCTTATTGTAATAATAATGATTTAATACCCATTTCACAATTTGGTTTTCGCAAAGGTTTGGGTACCTGCGATGCACTTTTGACCTTGTCTCACGCACTTCAATCTTCGTTGGACAAGGGATATGAATCTCGTGTTGTGGCTATTGATTTTAGCTCTGCTTTTGATCGGGTTAATCATAAAGCACTTTTACATAAGCTGCAACTTATTGGTATTGGTGGTAGTCTCTTATCAATTTTTAAAGAATTTCTGATGAACAGGTCACAATGTGTTGTCATTGATGGGTGCACTTCTGTCCCTGTACCTGTTGTTTCGGGTGTTCCACAGGGCAGTGTACTTGGGCCTCTGTTTTTTATTCTTTTTACTGCTGACTTGGGCTTTGAGCTCGAAAATAAGCTTATTTCTTATGCTGATGACACAACTTTATATTCACCCATTCCATCACCAGGGAGTAGAATTGAAGTTGCAGCATCCCTAAGCAGGGACTTGGCTAAGATTACTTCTTGGTGTGAACTTTGGGGTATGAAGCTTAATGCCAAGAAAACTCACTCCATGATTATTAGCAGATCACGCACTTTGGTTCCTCCTCATCCTTGTTTGCATATTTCTGGTGAACAAATTGAGGATGTGACAGGTTTGCATTTGTTGGGAGTGACTCTTGATCCCAAGTTGACCTTTGAAAGGCATATTCGTTCCTTATCTTCTACTATTGCACAAAAGATTGGTTTACTCCGCAAGTGTTTTAAAAATTTGCGTGTGAAACCATAGTCTTAAAATCTTTTTATGCTTTTATTTTGCCTCACTTTGAATATTGCTCTTCTGTTTGGAACTCTGCTGCTGACTGTCATCTAAAGTTGCTTGACAGAGCTCTTACTTCTATAAAATTTGTTCTACCTGCTGTATCTCTTGATCTCCATCATCGGCGTCAGGTTGGAGCCCTTAGTCTTGTATTCAAAATTTTTAACAATACTCGGCATCCCCTGCATAGTGTTTTACCTGAACGTTTTATTCCGACTCGCATAACAAGGTTTACAAGGAGTCTTAATGACTTTGCCATGACTCTAATTAATGCTTCTACATCTCAATTTTCTCGTTGTTTTATTCCTTCTATGATTACCTTATGGAATCATCTGCCTAACGAGGTTGTACAGTCAACTGATATTACTGGTTTTAAATCTAAAGTTAATGTCTTATTGCAACAGTAGTTTGTCTATTTTTTAAAAATCATATCTTTTCTTTTGTATAAGCTTTCATTGACAACTAGTTTTTTCTTTTGGGCTCTCTATACTCAGTAGCCCCTTTCCTTTTTTCTTAGTTGTTGTAGTCTCTCTTCAGTACTCCCCAGGTATTTTGTGTTGATCCATCTATTGATGTGTCTGCACCCTGTTGGGAGGCTATGACAGCTTCTATAATAATAATAATAATAATAATAATAATACTCCGTGTTAGAGTATTTTCACAATACAGGCCCAAAACATGCTGAAAATCGATATTTTGGGTGCCCAAAGTCGATATGTGCATGCATCTTCTGTACCCGTTTATATCTCAAATTCAGGCTCAAAACTCCCGAAAATTCGATATTTTTGGGTCCCAGAAGCGATCTGTACATGCCTACTCCGTGTTAGAGTATTTTCAATATACAGGCACAAAACATGCTGAAAATCGATATTATAGGTGCCCAAAGTCAATATGTGTATGCATCTTCTGTACCAGTTTATTTCCCAAATTCAGGCTCAAAACACCCGAAAATTCGATATTTTTGTGTACCAGAAGCGATCTGTACATGCCTACTCCGTGATAGAGTATTTTCAAAATACAGGCCCAAAACATGCTCAAAATCGATATTTTGGGTGCCCAAAGTCGATATGTGCATGCATCTTCTGTCCCCGTTTACATCCCAAATTCAGGTTTAAAACACTCGAAAAAAAAATTTGGGGGGGTCACAGAAGCGATCTGTACATGCCTACTCCTTGCTAGAATGTTTTCAAGATACAGACCCAAAACATAATCAAAATCGATATTTTAGGTGCAAAAAGTCGATATGTGCATGCATCTTCAGTACCCGTTTATATCTCAAATTCAGGCTCAAAACACCCGAAAATTCAATATTTTTGGGTCCCAGAAGCGATGTGTACATGCCTACCCAGTGCTAGAATGTTTTCAAAATATAGGCTCAAAACATGCTAAAAATCGACATTTAATGTGTCCAAAGTCGATATGTGCATGCATCTTCTGTACCCGTTTATATCTCAAATTCTGGCTCAAAACACCTGAAAATTCGATATTTTTGGGTCCCAGAAGCGATCTGTACATGCCTACTCCGTGTTAGAGTATTTTCAATATACAGGCCCAAAACATGCTGAAAATCAATATTTTAGGTGCCCAAAGTCAATATGTGTATGCATCTTCAGTACCCGTTTATTTCCCAAATTCAGGCTCAAAACACTCGAAAATTCGATATTTTTATGTCACAGAAGCGATCTGTACATGCCTACACCTTGCTAGAATGTATTCAGGATACAGACCCAAAACATAATCAAAATCGATATTTTAGGTGCAAAAAGTCGATATGTTCATGGATCTTCAGTACCCGTTTATATCTCAAATTCAGTCTCAAAAAACCCGAAAATTCAACATTTTTGGGTCCCAGAAGCGATCTGTACATGCCTACTCAGTGCTAGAATGTTTTCAAAATATAGGCTCAAAACATGCTAAAAATCGATATATAATGTGTCCAAAGTCGATATGTGCATGCATCTTCTGTACCCGTTTATATCTCAAATTCAAGCTTAAAATACCCGAAAATTCGATAATTTTGGGTCCCAGAAGCGATCTGTACATGCTTACTCAGTGCTATATTTTTTTCAATGTATGGGCCCAAATCATGCTAAAAATCTATATTTTAGGTGCCCAAAGTCGATATGTGCATGCATCTTCTGTACACGTTTATATCTCAAATTCAAGCTCAAAACACCCGAAAATTCGATATTTTTGGGTCCCAGAAGCGATCTGTACATGCCTACTCCGTGTTAAAGTATTTTCAATATACAGGCACAAAACATGCTGAAAATCGATATTTTAGGTGCCCAAAGTCAATAAGTGTATGCATCTTCTGTACCCGTTTATTTCCCAAATTCAGGCTCAAAACACCCGAAAATTCCATATTTTTTGGACCCAGAAGCGATCTGTACATGCCTACTCAGTGCTAGAATATATTGAAGATATGGGTCCAAAACATGCTAAAAATCGACATTTTAGGTGCCCAAAGTCGATATGTGCATTCATCTTCTGTACCCGTTTATATCTCAAATTCAGCTCAAAACACCCGAAAATTCGATATTTTTTGGTCCCAGAAGCGTACTGTACATGTCTACTCCGTGTTAGAGTATTTTCAAAATACAGGCCCAAAACATGCTAAAAATCGATATTTTAAGTGCAAAAAGTCGATATGTGCATGCATCTTCTGTACCCGTTTATATCTCAAATTCAGGCTCAAAACACCCGAAAATTCGATATTTTTGGTTCCCAGAAGCGATCTGTACATGCCTACTCCGTGTTAGAGTATTTTCAAAATACAGGCGCAAAACATGCTGGAAATTAATATTTTTGGTGCCCAAAGTCAATATGTGTATTTATCTTCTGTACCCGTTTATATCCCAAATTCAGGCTCAAAAAACTTGAAAATTCGATATTTTGGGTCCCAGAAGCGATCTAAATATGCCTACTCAGTGCTAGAATATTTTCAAGATATACGCCCAAAACATGCTAAAAATCGATATTTTAGGTGCCCAAAGTCGATATGTGCATGCATCTTCTGTACCCGTTTATATCTCAAATTCAGGCTTAAAACACACGAAAATTCGATATCTTTGTGTCCCAGATGCGATCTGTACATGCCTACTCCGTGTTAGAGTATTTTCAAAATACAGGCCCAAAACATGCTAAAAATCGATATTTTAGGTGCCCAAAGTCAATATGTGCATGCATCTTCTTTACCCGTTTATATCCCAAATTCAGGTTCAAAACACTCTAAAATTCGATATTTTTGGGTTCCAGAAGCGATCTGTACATGCCTACTCAGTGCTAGAATATTTTCAAAATGTAGGCCCAAAACCTGCTTAAAATCGATATTTTGGGTGCCCAAAGTCGATATGTGCATGCATCTTCTGTACCCGTTTATATCTCAAATTCAGGCTCAAAACTCCCGAAAATTCGATATTTTTGTGTACCAGAAGCGATCTGTACATGCCTACTCCGTGATAGAGTATTTTCAAAATGCAGGCCCAAAACATGCTCAAAATCGATATTTTGGGTGCCCAAAGTCGATATGTGCATGCATCTTCTGTACCCGTTTACATCCCAAATTCAGTTTAAAACATTCGAAAATTCGATATTTTTGGGTCACAGAAGCGATCTGTACATGTCTACTCCTTGCTAGAATGTTTTAAACATACAGACCCAAAACATAATCAAAATCGATATTTTAGGTGCAAAAAGTCGATATGTACATGCATCTTCAGTACCCGTTTATATCTCAAATTCAGGCTCAAAACACCCGAAAATTCAATATTTTTGGGTCCCTAAAGCGATGTGTACATGCCTACTCAGTGCTAGAATGTTTTCAAAATATAGGCTCAAAACATGCTAAAAATCGATATTTAATGTGTCCAAAGTCAATATGTGCATGCATCTTCTGTACCCGTTTATATCTCAAATTTAGGCTCAAAACACCCGAAAATTCAATATTTTTGGGTCCCAGAAGCGATCTGTACATACCTACTCCGTGTTAGAGTATTTTCAATATACAGGCCCAAAACATGCTAAAAATCGATATTATAGGTGCCCAAAGTCAATATGTGCATGCATCTTCTGTACCCGTTTATATCTCAAATTCAGGCTCAAAACACCCGAAAAATCGATATTTTTGGGTCCCAGAAGCGTACTGTACATGCCTACTCCGTGTTAGAGTATTTTCACAATACAGGCCAAAAAACATGCTGAAAATCGATATTTTGGGTGCCCAAAGTCGATATGTGCATGCATCTTCTGTACCCGTTTATATCTCAAATTCAGGCTCAAAACTCCCGAAAATTCGATATTTTTGGGTCCCAGAAGCGATCTGTACATGCCTACTCCGTGTTAGAGTATTTTCAAAAATACAGGCCCATAACATGCTGAAAATCAATATTTTAGGTGCCCAAAGTCGATATGTGCATGCATCTTCTGTACCCGTTTATATCTCAAATTCAGGTTCAGAACACCCGAAAATTCGATATTTTTGGGTCCCAGAAGCGATCTGTACATGCCTACTCCGTGTTAAAGTATTTTCAATATACAGGCACAAAACATGCTGAAAATCGATATTTTAGGTGCCCAAAGTCAATATGTGTATGCATCTTCTGTACCCGTTTATTTCCCAAATTCAGGCTCAAAACACCCGAAAATTCGATATTTTTTGGTCCCAGAAGCGATCTGTACATGCCTACTCAGTGCTAGAATATATTGAAGATATGGGCCCAAAACATGCTAAAAATCGACATTTTAGGTGCCCAAAGTCAATATGTGCATTCATCTTCAGTACCCGTTTATATCTCAAATTCAGGCTCAAAATACCCGAAAATTCGATATTTTTGGGTCCCAGAAGCGATCTGTACATGCCTACTCTGTGTTAGATTTTTTTTTAAATACAGGCCCAAAACATGCTGAAAATCTATATTTTAGGTGCACAAAGTCAATATGTGTATGCATCTTCTGTATCCGTTTATATCCCAAATTCAGGCTGAAAACACCCGAAAATTCAACATTTTTGGATCCCAGAAGCGATCTGTACATGCCTACTCAGTGCTAGAATTTTTTCAAAATATAGGCTCTAAACATGCTAAAAATCGATATTTTAGGTGTCCAAAGTCGATATGTGCATGCATCTTCTGTACCCGTAAATATCTCAAATTCAGGCTCAAAACACACGAAAATTCGATATTTTTGGGTCCCAGAAGCGATCTGTACATGCCTACTCCGTGTTAGAGTATTTTCAATATACAGGCCCAAAACATGCTTAAAATCGATATTTTTGGTGCCCAAAGTTAATATGTGTATGCATCTTCTGTACTCGTTTATTTCCCAAATTCAGGCTCAAAACACTCGAAAATTCGATATTTTTGTGTACCAGAAGCGATCTGTACATGCCTACTCCGTGTTAGAGTATTTTCAAAATACAGGCCCAAAACATGCTCAAAATCGATATTTTGGGTGCCCAAAGTCGATATGTGCATGCATCTTCTGTACCCGTTTATATCCCAAATTCAGGTTTAAAACACTCGAAAATTCGATATTTTTGGGTCCCAGAAGCGATCTGTTCATGCCTACTCCTTGCTAGAATGTTTTCAAGGTACAGACCTAAAACATAATCAAAATCGATATTTTAGGTGCAAAAAGTCGATATGTGCATGCATCTTCAGTACCCGTTTATATCTCAAATTCAGGCTCAAAATATCCGAAAATTAAACATTTTTGGGTCCCAGAAGCGATCTGTACATGCCTAATCAGTGCTAGAATGTTTTCAAAATATAGGCTCAAAACATGCTAAAAATCGATATTTTAGGTGTCCAAAGTCGATATGTGCATGCATCTTCTGTACCCGTTTATATATAAAATTCAGGCTCAAAATACCCGAAAATTCGATATTTTTGGGTCCCAGAAGCGATCTGTACATGCTTACTCAGTGCTAGATTTTTTTCAATGTATGGGCCCAAATCATGCTAAAAATCGATATTTTAGGTGCCCAAAGTCGATATGTGCATGCATCTTCTGTACCCGTTTATATCTCAAATTCAGGCTCAAAATACCCGAAAATTCGATATTTTTGGGTCCCAGAAGCGATCTGTACATGCCTACTCCGTGTTAGAGTATTTTCAAGATAAAGGCCCAAAACATGCTGAAAATCAATATTTTATGTGCCCAAAATCGATATGTGCATGCATCTTCTGTACCCGTATATATCTCAAATTCAGGTTCAGAACACCCTAAAATTCGATATTTTTGGGTCCCACAAGCGATCTGTACATGCCTACTCCGTGTTAGAGTATTTTCAATATACAGGCCCAAAACATGCTTAAAATCGTTATTTTAGGTGTCCAAAGTTCATATGTGTATGCATCTTCTGTACTCGTTTATTTCCCAAATTCAGGCTCAAAACACTCGAAAATTCGATATTTTTGTGTACCAGAAGCGATCTGTACATGCCTACTCCGTGTTAGTGTATTTTCAAAATACAGGCCCAAAACAGGCTCAAAATCGATATTTTGGGTGCCCAAAGTCGATATGTGCATGCATCTTCTGTACCCGTTTATATCTCAAATTCAGGCTCAAAATACCCGAAAATTCGATATTTTTGGGTCCCAGAAGCGATCTGTACATGCCTACTCCGTGTTAGAGTATTTTCAAAAATACAGGCCCAAAACATGCTGAAAATCAATATTTTAGGTGCCCAAAGTCGATATGTGCATGCATCTTCTGTACCCGTTTATATCTCAAATTCAGGTTCAGAACACCCGAAAATTCGATATTTTTGGGTCCCAGAAGCGATCTGTACATGCCTACTCCGTGTTAAAGTATTTTCAATATACAGGCACAAAACATGCTGAAAATCGATATTTTAGGTGACCAAAGTCAATATGTGTATGCATCTTCTGTACCCGTTTATTTCCCAAATTCAGGCTCAAAACACCCGAAAATTCGATATTTTTGGGTCCCAGAAGCGATCTGTACATGCCTACTCAGTGCTAGAATATATTGAAGATATGGGCCCAAAACATGCTAAAAATCGACATTTTAGGTGCCCAAAGTCGATATGTGCATTCATCTTCTGTACCCGTTTATATCTCAAATTCAGGCTCAAAACACCCGAAAATTCGATATTTTTGGGTCCCAGAAGCGATCTGTACATGCATACTCCGTGTTAGATTTTTTTTTAAATACAGGCCCAAAACATGCTGAAAATCTATATTTTAGGTGCACAAAGTCAATATGTGTATGCATCTTCTGTATCCGTTTATATCCCAAATTCAGGCTGAAAACACCCGAAAATTCAACATTTTTGGGTCCCAGAAGCGATCTGTACATGCCTACTCAGTGCTAGAATTTTTTCAAAATATAGGCTCGAAACATGCTAAAAATCGATATTTTAGGTGTCCAAAGTCGATATGTGCATGCATCTTCTGTACCCGTTAATATCTCAAATTCAGGCTCAAAACACCCGAAAATTCGATATTTTTGGGTCCCAGAAGCGATCTGTACATGCCTACTCCGTGTTAGAGTATTTTCAAAATACAGGCCCAAAACATGCTCAAAATCGATATTTTAGGTGCAAAAAGTCGATATGTGCATGCATCTTCAGTACCCGTTTATATCTCAAATTCAGGCTCAAATATCCGAAAATTCAACATTTTTGGGTCCCAGAAGCGATCTGTACATGCCTAATCAGTGCTAGAATGTTTTCAAAATATAGGCTCAAAACATGCTAAAAATCGATATTTTAGGTGTCCAAAGTCGATATGTGCATGCATCTTCTGTACCCGTTTATATATAAAATTCAGGCTCAAAATACCCGAAAATTCGATTTTTTGGGTCCCAGAAGCGATCTGTACATGCTTACTCAGTGCTAGATTTTTTTCAATGTATGGGCCCAAATCATGCTAAAAATCGATATTTTAGGTGCCCAAAGTCGATATGTGCATGCATCTTCTGTACCCGTTTATATCTCAAATTCAGGCTCAAAATACCCGAAAATTCGATATTTTTGGGTCCCAGAAGCGATCTGTACATGCCTACTCCGTGTTAGAGTATTTTCAAAAATACAGGCCCAAAACATGCTGAAAATCAATATTTTAGGTGCCCAAAGTCGATATGTGCATGCATCTTCTGTACCCGTTTATATCTCAAATTCAGGTTCAGAACACCCGAAAATTCGATATTTTTGGGTCCCAGAAGCGATCTGTACATGCCTACTCCGTGTTAAAGTATTTTCAATATACAGGCACAAAACATGCTGAAAATCGATATTTTAGGTGACCAAAGTCAATATGTGTATGCATCTTCTGTACCCGTTTATTTCCCAAATTCAGGCTCAAAACACCCGAAAATTCGATATTTTTGGGTCCCAGAAGCGATCTGTACATGCCTACTCAGTGCTAGAATATATTGAAGATATGGGCCCAAAACATGCTAAAAATCGACATTTTAGGTGCCCAAAGTCGATATGTGCATTCATCTTCTGTACCCGTTTATATCTCAAATTCAGGCTCAAAACACCCGAAAATTCGATATTTTTGGGTCCCAGAAGCGATCTGTACATGCATACTCCGTGTTAGATTTTTTTTTAAATACAGGCCCAAAACATGCTGAAAATCTATATTTTAGGTGCACAAAGTCAATATGTGTATGCATCTTCTGTATCCGTTTATATCCCAAATTCAGGCTGAAAACACCCGAAAATTCAACATTTTTGGGTCCCAGAAGCGATCTGTACATGCCTACTCAGTGCTAGAATTTTTTCAAAATATAGGCTCGAAACATGCTAAAAATCGATATTTTAGGTGTCCAAAGTCGATATGTGCATGCATCTTCTGTACCCGTTAATATCTCAAATTCAGGCTCAAAACACCCGAAAATTCGATATTTTTGGGTCCCAGAAGCGATCTGTACATGCCTACTCCGTGTTAGAGTATTTTCAAAATACAGGCCCAAAACATGCTCAAAATCGATATTTTAGGTGCAAAAAGTCGATATGTGCATGCATCTTCAGTACCCGTTTATATCTCAAATTCAGGCTCAAATATCCGAAAATTCAACATTTTTGGGTCCCAGAAGCGATCTGTACATGCCTAATCAGTGCTAGAATGTTTTCAAAATATAGGCTCAAAACATGCTAAAAATCGATATTTTAGGTGTCCAAAGTCGATATGTGCATGCATCTTCTGTACCCGTTTATATATAAAATTCAGGCTCAAAATACCCGAAAATTCGATTTTTTGGGTCCCAGAAGCGATCTGTACATGCTTACTCAGTGCTAGATTTTTTTCAATGTATGGGCCCAAATCATGCTAAAAATCGATATTTTAGGTGCCCAAAGTCGATATGTGCATGCATCTTCTGTACCCGTTTATATCTCAAATTCAGGCTCAAAACACTTGAAAATTCGATATATTTGGGTCCCAGAAGCGATCTGTACATGCCTACTCCGTGTTAGAGTATTTTCAAAAATACAGGCCCAAAACATGCTGAAAATCAATATTTTAGGTGCCCAAAGTCGATATGTGCATGCATCTTCTGTACCCGTTTATATCTCAAATTCAGGTTCAAAACACCCGAAAATTCGATATTTTTGGGTCCCAGAAGCGATCTGTACATGCCTACTCCGTGTTAGATTTTATTTTAAATACAGGCCCAAAACATGCTGAAAATCTATATTTTAGGTGCACAAAGTCAATATGTGTATGCATCTTCTGTATCCGTTTATATCCCAAATTCAGGCTGAAAACACCCGAAAATTCAACATTTTTGGGTCCCAGAAGCGATCTGTACATGCCTACTCAGTGCTAGAATGTTTTCAAAATATAGGCTCGAAAGATGCTAAAAATCGATATTTTAGGTGTCCAAAGTCGATATGTGCATGCATCTTCTGTACCCGTTTATATCTCAAATTCAGGCTCAAAATACCCGAAAATTCTATTTTTTGGGTCCCAGAAGCGATCTGTACATGCCTACTCCGTGTTAGAGTATTTTCAATATACAGGCCCAAAACATGCTTAAAATCGATATTTTAGGTGCCCAAAGTTAATATGTGTATGCATCTTCTGTACTCGTTTATTTCCCAAATTCAGGCTCAAAACACTCGAAAATTCGATATTTTTGTGTACCAGAAGCGATCTGTACATGCCTACTCTGTGTTAGAATATGTTTAAAATACAGGCCCAAAACATGCTGAAAATCAATATTTTAGGTGCCCAAAGTCAATATGTGTATGCATCTTCTGTACCCGTTTATTTCCCAAATTCAGGTTTGAAACACTCGAAAATTCGATATTTTTGGGTCACAGAAGCGATCTGTACATGCCTACTTCTTGCTAGAATGTTTTCAATATACAGGCCCAAAACATGCTAAAAATCGATATTTTAGGTGCCCAAAGTCGATATGTGCATGCATCTTCAGTACCCGTTTATATCCCAAAATCAGGTTCAAAACACACTAAAATTCGATATTTTTGTGTCCCGGAAGCGATCTGTACATGCCTACTCAGTGCTAGAATATTTTCCAAATATAGGCCCAAAACCTGCTAAAAATCGATATTTTGGGTGCCCAAAGTCGATATGTGCATGCATCTTCTGTACCCGTTTATATCTCAAATTCAGGTTCAGAACACCCGAAAATTCGATATTTTTGGGTCCCAGAAGCGATTTGTACATGCCTACTCCGTGTTAGAATATTTTCAATATACAGGCCCAAAACATGCTAAAAATCGATATTATAGGTGCCCAAAGTCAATATGTGTATTCATCTTCTGTATCCGTTTATATCCCAAATTCAGGTTAAAAACACTCTAAAACTCTATATTTTTGGGTCCCAGAAGCGATCTGTACATGCCTACTCTGTGTTAGAATATGTTTAAAATACAGGCCCAAAACATGCTGAAAATCAATATTTTAGGTGCCCAAAGTCAATATGTGTATGCATCTTCTGTACCCGTTTATTTCCCAAATTCAGGCTCAAAACACCCTAAAATTCGATATTTTTGGGTCCCAGAAGCGATCTGTACATGCCTACTCCGTGTTAGAGTATTTTCAATATACAGGCCGAAAACATGCTTAAAATCGAAATTTTAGGTGCCCAAAGTTAATATGTGTATGCATCTTCTGTACCCGTTTATTTCCCAAATTCAGGCTCAAAACACTCGAAAATTCGATATTTTTATGTCACAGAAGCGATCTGTACATGCCTACTCCTTGCTAGAATGTTTTCAAGATACAGACCCAAAACATAATCAAAATCGATATTTTAGGTGCAAAAAGTCGATATGTGCATGGATCTTCAGTACCCGTTTATATCTCAAATTCAGGCTCAAAATACCCGAAAAATCAACATTTTTGGGTCCCAGAAGCGATCTGTACATGCCTACTCAGTGCTAGAATGTTTTCAAAATATAGGCTCAAAACATGCTAAAAATCGATATTTAATGTGTCCAAAGTCGATATGTGCATGCATATTCTGTACCCGTTTATATCTCAAATTCAAGCTCAAAACACCCGAAAATTCGATATTTTTGGGTCCCAGAAGCGATCTGTACATGCTTACTAAGTGCTAGATTTTTTTCAATGTATGGGCCCAAATCATGCTAAAAATCGATATTTTAGGTGAACAAAGTCGATATGTGCATGCATCTTCTGTACCCGTTTATATCTCAAATTCAGGCTCAAAATACCAAAAAATTCGATATTTTTGGGTCCCTAAAGCGATCTGTACATGCCTACTCCGTGTTAGAGTATTTTCAATAATACAGGCCCAAAACATGCTGAAAATCAATATTTTAGGTGCCCAAAGTCGATATGTGCATGCATCTTCTGTACCCGTTTATATCTCAAATTCAGGTTCAGAACACCCGAAAATTCGATATTTTTGGGTCCCAGAAGCGATCTGTACATGCCTACTCCGTGTTAAAGTATTTTCAATATACAGGCACAAAACATGCTGAAAATCGATATTTTAGGTGCCCAAAGTCAATATGTGTATGCATCTTCTGTACCCGTTTATTTCCCAAATTCAGGCTCAAAACACCCGAAAATTCGATATTTTTGGGTACCAGAAGCGATCTGTACATGCCTACTCAGTGCTAGAATATATTATAGATATGGGCCCAAAACATGCTAAAAATCGACATTTTAGGTGCCCAAAGTCGATATGTGCATTCATCTTCTGTACCCGTTTATATCTCAAATTCAGGCTCAAAACCCCCGAAAATTCGATATTTTTGGGTCCCAGAAGCGATCTGTACATGCCTACTCCGTGTTAGATTTTTTTTTAAATACAGGCCCAAAACATGCTGAAAATCTATATTTTAGGTGCCCAAAGTCGATATGTGCATGCATCTTCTTTACCCGTTTATATCCCAAAATCAGGTTCAAAACACACTAAAATTCGATATTTTTGTGTCCCGGAAGCGATCTGTACATGCTTACTAAGTGCTAGATTTTTTTCAATGTATGGGCCCAAATCATGCTAAAAATCGATATTTTAGGTGCCCAAAGTCAATATGTGTATGCATCTTCTGTATCCGTTTATATCCCAAATTCAGGCTGAAAATACCCGAAAATTCAACATTTTTGGGTCCCAAAAGCGATCTGTACATGCCTACTCAGTGCTAGAATTTTTTCAAAATATAGGCTCGAAACATGCTAAAAATCGATATTTTAGGTGTCCAAAGTCGATATGTGCATGCATCTTCTGTACCCGTTAATATCTCAAATTCAGGCTCAAAACACCCGAAAATTCGATATTTTTGGGTCCCAGAAGCGATCTGTACATGCCTACTCCGTGTTAGAGTATTTTCAATATACAGGCCCAAAACATGCTAAAAATCGATATTTTAGGTGCCCAAAGTCGATATGTGCATGCATCTTCTGTACCCGTTTATTTCTCAAATTCAGGTTCAGAACACCCGAAAATTCGATATTTTTGGGTCCCAGAAGCGATTTGTACATGCCTACTCCGTGTTAGAATATTTTCAATATACAGGCCCAAAACATGCTAAAAATCGATATTATAGGTGCCCAAAGTCAATATGTGTATTCATCTTCTGTATCCGTTTATATCCCAAATTCAGGTTAAAAACACTCTAAAATTCGATATTTTTGTGTCCCAGAAGCGATCTTTACATGCCTACTCTGTGTTAGAATATGTTTAAAATGCAGGCCCAAAACATGCTGAAAATCAATATTTTAAGTGCCCAAAGTCAATATGTGTATGCATCTTCTGTACCCGTTTATTTCCCAAATTCAGGCTCAAAACACCCTAAAATTCGATATTTTTGGGTCCCAGAAGCGATCTGTACATGCCTACTCCGTGTTAGAGTATTTTTAATATTCAGGCCGAAAACATGCTTAAAATCGAAATTTTAGGTGCCCAAAGTTAATATGTGTATGCATCTTCTGTACCCGTTTATTTCCCAAATTCAGGCTCAAAACACTCGAAAATTCGATATTTTTATGTCACAGAAGCGATCTGTACATGCCTACTCCTTGCTAGAATGTTTTCAAGATACAGACCCAAAACATAATCAAAATCGATATTTTAGGTGCAAAAAGTCGATATGTGCATGGATCTTCAGTACCAGTTTATATCTCAAATTCAGGCTCAAAATACCCGAAAAATCAACATTTTTGGGTCCCAGAAGCGATCTGTACATGCCTACTCAGTGCTAGAATGTTTTCAAAATATAGGCTCAAAACATGCTAAAAATCGAAATTTAATGTGTCCAAAGTCGATATGTGCATGCATATTCTGTACCCGTTTATATCTCAAATTCAAGCTCAAAACACCCGAAAATTCGATATTTTTGGTTCCCAGAAGCGATCTGTACATGCTTACTAAGTGCTAGATTTTTTTCAATGTATGGGCCCAAATCATGCTAAAAATCGATATTTTAGGTGCCCAAAGTCGATATGTGCATGCATCTTCTGTACCCGTTTATATCTCAAATTCAGGCTCAAAATACCCGAAAATTCGATATTTTTGGGTCCCTAAAGCGATCTGTACATGCCTACTCCGTGTTAGAGTATTTTCAAAAATACAGGCCCAAAACATGCTGAAAATCAATATTTTAGGTGCCCAAAGTCGATATGTGCATGCATCTTCTGTACCCGTTTATATCTCAAATTCAGGTTCAGAACACCCGAAAATTCGATATTTTTGGGTCCCAGAAGCGATCTGTACATGCCTACTCCGTGTTAAAGTATTTTCAATATACAGGCACAAAACATGCTGAAAATCGATATTTTAGGTGCCCAAAGTCAATATGTGTATGCATCTTCTGTACCCGTTTATTTCCCAAATTCAGGCTCAAAACACCCGAAAATTCGATATTTTTGGGTCCCAGAAGCGATCTGTACATGCCTACTTAGTGCTAGAATATATTGAAGATATGGGCCCAAAACATGCTAAAAATCGACATTTTAGGTGCCCAAAGTCGATATGTGCATGCATCTTCTGTACCCGTTTATATCTCAAATTCAGGCTCAAAACACCCGAAAATTCGATATTTTTGGGTCCCAGAAGCGATCTGTACATGCCTACTCCGTGTTAGATTTTTTTTTAAATACAGGCCCAAAACATGCTGAAAATCTATATTTTAGGTGCACAAAGTCAATATGTGTATGCATCTTCTGTATCCGTTTATATCCCAAATTCAGGCTGAAAATACCCGAAAATTCAACATTTTTGGGTCCCAAAAGCAATCTGTACATGCCTACTCAGTGCTAGAATTTTTTCAAAATATAGGCTCAAAACATGCTAAAAATCGATATTTTGGGTGTCCAATGTCGATATGTGCATGCATCTTCTGTACCCGTTTATATATAAAATTCAGGCTCTAAACACCCGAAAATCAATATTTTTGGGTCCCAGAAGCGATCTGTACATGCCTACTCAGTGCTAGAAATTTTTCAAAATATGGGCCCAAAACATGCTAAAAATCGATATTTTAGGTGCCCAAAGTCGATATGTGCATGCATCTTCTTTACCCGTTTATATCCCAAAATCAGGTTCAAAACACACTAAAATTCGATATTTTTGTGTCCCGGAAGCGATCTGTACATGCCTACTCAGTGCTAGAATATTTTCCAAATATAGGCCCAAAACCTGCTAAAAATTGATATTTTAGGTGCCCAAAGTCGATATGTGCATGCATCTTCTGTACCCGTTTATATCTCAAATTCAGGTTCAGAACACTCGAAAATTCGATATTTTTGGGTCCCAGAAGCGATTTGTACATGCCTACTCCGTGTTAGAATATTTTCAATATACAGGCAAAAAACATGCTAAAAATCGATATTTTAGGTGCCCAAAGTCAATATGTGTATGCATCTTCTGTACCCGTTTATTTCCCAAATTCTTACTCAAAACACCCGAAAATTCGATATTTTTTGGTCCCAGAAGAGAACTGTACATGCCTACTCAGTGCTAGAATTTTTTCAAAATATAGGCTCAAAACATGATAAAAATCGATATTTAATGTTTCCAAAGTCGATATGTGCATGCATCTTCTGTACCCGTTTATATCTCAAATTCAGGCTCAAAACACCCGAAAATTCGATATATTTGGGTCCCAGAAGCAATCTGTACATGCCTACTCAGTGCTAGAATGTTTTCAAAATATGTGCCCAAAACATGCTAAAAATCTATATTTTATGTGCCCAAAGTCAATATGTGCATGCATTTTCTGTACCCGTTTATATCTCAAATTCAGGCTCAGAACACCCGAAATTTCGATATATTTGGGTCCCAGAAACGATCTGTACATGCCTACTCAGTGCTAGAATGTTTTCAAGATACAGACCCAAAACATGCTCAAAATCGATATTTTAGGCGTAAAAAGTCGATATGAGCATGCATCTTCAGTAACCGTTTATATCTCAAATTCAGGCTCAAAACACCCGAAAATCAATATTTTTGGGTCCCAGAAGGGATCTGTGCATGCCTACTCAGTGCTAGAATGTTTTCAAAATATAGGCTCAAAACATGTTAAAAATCAATATTTTAGGTTTCCAAAGTCGATATGTTCATGCATCTTCTGTACCCGTTTGTATCTCAAATTCAGGCTCAAAACACCCGAAAATTCGATATTTTTGGGTCCCAGAAGCGATCTGTACATGCCTACTCCGTGTTAGAGTATTTTCAAAATACAGGCCCAAAACATGCTGAAATCAATATTTTAGGTGCCCAAAGTCGATATGTGCATGCATCTTCTGTACCCGTTTATATCTCAAATTCAGGTTCAGAACACCCGAAAATTCGATATTTTTGGGTCCCAGAAGCGATCTGTACATGCCTACTCCGTGATAGAGTATTTTTAATATACAGACCCAAAACATGCTGAAAATCGATATTTTAGTTGCCCAAAGTCAATATGTGTATGCATCTTCTTTACCCGTTTATATCTCAAATTCAGGCTCAAAACACCCGAAAATTCTATATTTTTGGGTCCCAGAAGCGATCTGTACATGCCTACTCCGTGTTAGTGTATTTTCAAAATACAGGCCCCAAACATGCTGAAAATCAATATTTTAGGTGCCCAAAGTCGATATGTGCATGCATCTTCTGTACCCGTTTATATCTCAAATTCAGGTTCAGAACACCCGAAAATTCGATATTTTTGGGTCCCAGAAGCTATCTGTACATGCCTACTCCGTGTTAGAGTATTTTCAATATACAGGCACAAAACATGCTGAAAATCGATATTTTAGGTGCCCAAAGTCAATATGTGTATGCATCTTCTGTACCCGTTTATTTCCCAAATTCAGGCTCAAAACACCCGAAAATTCGATATTTTTGGGTCCCAGAAGCAATCTGTACATGCCTACTCAGTTCTAGAATATAATGAAGATATGGGCCCAAAACATGCTAAAAATCGATATTTTAGGTGCCCAAAGTCGATATGTGCATTCATTTTCTGTACCCGTTTATATCTCAAATTCAAGCTCAAAACACACGAAAATTCGATATTTTTGGGTCCCAGAAGCGATCTGTACATGCCTACTCCATGTTAGATTTTTTTTAAATACAGGCCCAAAACATGCTGAAAATCTATATTTTAGGTGCACAAAGTCAATATGTGTATGCATCTTCTGTATATGTTTATATCCCAAATTCAGGCTCAAAACACCCGAAAATTCAACGTTTTTGGGTCCCAGTAGCAATCTGTACATGCCTACTCAGTGCTAGAATGTTTTCAAAATATAGGCTCAAAACATGCTAGAAATCGATATTTTAGGTGTCCAAAGTCGATATGTGCATGCATCTTCAGTACCCGTTTATATCTCAAATTCATGCTCAAAACACCCGAAAATACGATATTTTTGGGTCCCAGAAGCGACCTGTACATGCCTACTCAGTGCTAGAATTTTTTCAAAATATGGGCCCAAAACATGCTAAAAATCGATATTTTAAATTCAAAAAGTCGATATGTGCATGCATCTTCTGTACCCGTTTATATCTCAAATTCAGGCTCAAAACACCCGAAAATTCGATATTTTTGGTTCCCATAAGCGATCTGTACATGCCTACTCAGTGCTAAAATTGTTTCAATATATGGGCCCAAAACATGCTAAAAATCGATATTTTAAGTGCAAAAAGTCGATATGTGCATGCATCTTCTGTACCCGTTTATATCTCGAATTCAGGCTCAAAACACCCAAAAATTCGATATTTTTGGTTCCCAGAAGCGATCCGTACATTCCTACTCCGTGTTAGAGTATTTTCATAATACAGACGCAAAACATGCTGGAAATTAATATTTTAGGTGCCCAAAGTCAATATGTGTATTTATCTTCTATACCCGTTTATTTCCTAAATTCAGGCTCAAAACACCCAAAAATTCGATATTTTTGGGTCCCAGAAGCGATCTGTACATGCCTAATCCGTGTTTGAGTATTTTCAATATACAGGCCCAAAACATGCTAAAAATCGATATTTTAGGTGCCCAAAGTTAATATGTGTATGCATCTTCTGTACCCGTTTATATCCCAAATTCAGGTTTAAAACTCTCGAAAATTCGATATTTTTGGGTCACAGAAGCGATCTGTACATGCCTACTCCTTGCTAGAATGTTTTCAAGATACAGACCCAAAACATAATCAAAATCGATATTTTAGGTGCAAAAAGTCGATATGTGCATGCATCTTCTGTACTCGTTTATATCTCAAATTCAGGCTCAAAACACCCGAAAATTCGATATTATTGGGTCCCAGGAGCGATCTGTACATGCCTACTCCGTGTTAGAGTATTTTCAAAATACAGGCCCAAAACATGCTAAAAATCAATATTTTAGGTGCCCAAAGTCGATATGTGCATGCATCTTCTGTACCCGTTTATATCTCAAATTCAGGTTCAGAACACCCGAAAATTCGATATTTTTGGGTCCCAGAAGCAATCTGTACATGCCTACTCAGTTTTAGAATATATTGAAGATATGGGCCCAAAACATGCTAAAAATCGATATTTTAGGTGCCCAAAGTCGATATGTGCATTCATTTTCTGTACCCGTTTATATCTCAAATTCAAGCTCAAAACACACGAAAATTCGATATTTTTGGGTCCCAGAAGCGATCTGTACATGCCTACTCCATGTTAGATTTTTTTTAAATACAGGCCCAAAACATGCTGAAAATTTATATTTTAGGTGCACAAAGTCAATATGTGTATGCATCTTCTGTATATGTTTATATCCCAAATTCAGGCTCAAAACACCCGAAAATTCAACATTTTTGGGTCCCAGTAGCGATCTGTACATGCCTACTCAGTGCTAGAATGTTTTCAAAATATAGGCTCAAAACATGCTAGAAATCGATATTTTAGGTGTCCGAAGTCGATATGTGCATGCATCTTCTGTACCCGTTTATATCTCAAATTCAGGCTCAAAACACCCGAAAATTCGACATTTTTGGGTCCCAGAAGCGACCTGTACATGCCTACTCAGTGCTAGAATTTTTTCAAAATATGGGCCCAAAACATGCTAAAAATCGATATTTTAAATTCAAAAAATCGATATGTGCATGCATCTTCTGTACCCGTTTATATCTCAAATTCAGGCTCAAAACACCCGAAAATTCGATATTTTTGGTTCCCATAAGCGATCTGTACATGCCTACTTAGTGCTAAAATTGTTTCAATATATGGGCCCAAAACATGCTAAAAATCGATATTTTAAGTGCAAAAAGTCGATATGTGCATGCATCTTCTGTACCCGTTTATATCTCAAATTCAGGCTCAAAACACCCAAAAATTCGATATTTTTGGTTCCCAGAAGCGATCTTTACATTCCTACTCCGTGTTAGAGTATTTTCATAATACAGAAGCAAAACATGCTGGAAATTAATATTTTAGGTGCCCAAAGTCAATATGTGTATTTATCTTCTATACCCGTTTATTTCCTAAATTCAGGCTCAAAACACCCAAAAATTCGATATTTTTGGGTCCCAGAAGCGATCTGTACATGCCTACTCCGTGTTTGAGTATTTTCAATATACAGGCCCAAAACATGCTAAAAATCGATATTTTAGGTGCCCAAAGTTAATATGTGTATGCATCTTCTGTACCCGTTTATATCCCAAATTCAGGTTTAAAACTCTCGAAAATTCGATATTTTTGGGTCACAGAAGCGATCTGTACATGCCTACTCCTTGCTAGAATGTTTTCAAGATACAGACCCAAAACATAATCAAAATCGATATTTTAGGTGCAAAAAGTCGATATGTGCATGCATCTTCTGTACTCGTTTATATCTCAAATTCAGGCTCAAAACACCCGAAATTTCGATATTTTTGGGTCCCAGGAGCGATCTGTACATGCCTACTCCGTGTTAGAGTATTTTCAAAATACAGGCCCAAAACATGCTAAAAATCAATATTTTAGGTGCCCAAAGTCTATATGTGCATGCATCTTCTGTACCCGTTTATATCTCAAATTCAGGTTCAGAAAACCCGAAAATTCGATATTTTTGGGTCCCAGAAGCGATCTGTACATGCCTACTCCGTGTTAGAGTATTTTCAATATACAGGAACAAAACATGCTGAAAATCGATATTTTAGGTACCCAAAGTCAATATGTGTATGCATCTTTTGTACCCGTTTATTTCCCAAATTCAGGCTCAAAACACCCGAAAATTCGATATTTTTTGGTCCCAGAAGAGAACTGTAAATGCCTAATCAGTGCTAGAATATATTGAAGATATGGCCCAAAACATGCTAAAAATCGATATTTTAGGTGCCCAAATTCGATATGTACATTCATCTTCTGTACCCGTTTATATCTCAAATTCAGGCTCAAAATACCCGAAAATTCGATATTTTTGGGTCCCAGAAGCGATCTGTACATGCCTACTCAGTGCTAGAATGTTTTCAAAATATAGGCTCAAAACATGCTAAAAATCGATATTTTAGGTGTCCAAAGTCGATATGTGCATGCATCTTATGTACCCGTTTATATCTCAAATTCGGGCTCAAAACACCCGAAAAATCGATATATTTGGGTCCCAGAAGCGATCTGTACATGCCTACTCAGTGCTAGAAATTTTTCAAAATACAGGCCCAAAACATGCTAAAAATCGATATTTTAAGTGCAAAAAGTCGATATGTGCATGCATCTTCTGTACCCGTTTATATCTCAAATTCAGGCTCAAAACACCCGAAAATTCGATATTTTTGGTTCCCAGAAGCGATCTGTACATGCCTACTCCGTGTTAGAGTATTTTCAAAATACAGGCCCAAAACATGCTGGAAATTAATATTTTTGGTGCCCAAAGTCAATATGTGTATTCATCTTCTGTACCCGTTTATATCCCAAATTCAGGCTCAAAACACTTGAAAATTCGATATTTTTGGGTCCCAGAAGCGATCTATATATGCCTACTCAGTGCTAGAATATTTTCAAGATATACGCCCAAAACATGCTAAAAATCGATATTTTAGGTGCCCAAAGTCGATATGTGCATGCATCTTCTGTACCCGTTTATATCTCAAATTCAGACTTAAAACACACGAAAATTCGATATCTTTGTGTCCCAGAAGCGATCTGTACATGCCTACTCCGTGTTAGAGTATTTTCAAAATACAGGCCCAAAACATGCTCAAAATCGATATTTTAGGTGCCCAAAGTCGATATGTGCATGCATCTTCTTTACTCGTTTATATGACAAATTCAGGTTCAAAACACTCTAAAATTCGATATTTTTGGGTTCCAGAAGCGATCTGTACATGCCTACTCAGTGCTAGAATATTTTCAAAATGTAGGCCCAAAACCTGCTGAAAATCAATATTTTGGGTGCCCAAAGTCGATATGTGCATGCATCTTCTGTGCCCGTTTATATCTCAAATTCGGGCTCAAAACTCCCGAAAATTCGATATTTTTGGGTCCCAGAAGCGATCTGTACATGCCTACTCCGTGTTAGAGTATTTTCAAAATACAGGCCTAAAACATGCTGAAAATCAATATTTTAGGTGCCCAAAGTCGATATGTGCATGCATCTTCTGTACCCGTTTATATCACAAATTCAGGTTCAGAACACCTGAAAATTCGATATTTTTTGTCCCAGAAGCGATCTGTACATGCCTACTCCGTGTTAGAGTATTTTCAATATACAGCCACAAAACATGCTGAAAATCGATATTTTAGGTGCCCAAAGTCAATATGTGTATGCATCTTCTGTACCCGTTTATTTCCCAAATTCAGGCTCAAAACACCCGAAAATTCGATATTTTTTTGGTCCCAGAAGAGAACTGTACATGCCTACTCAGTGCTAGAATATATTGAAGATATGGGCCCAAAACATGCTAAAAATCGATATTTTAGGTGCCCAAAGTCGATATGTACATTCATCTTCTGTACCCGTTTATATCTCAAATTCAGGTTCAAAATACCCGAAAATTCGATATTTTTTTGTCCCAAAAGCGATCTGAACATGCCTACTCAGTGCTAGAATGTTTTCAAAATATAGGCTCAAAACATGCTAAAAATCAATATTTTAGGTGTCCAAAGTCGATATGTGCATGCATCTTCTGTACCCGTTTATATCTCAAATTCAGGCTCAAAACTCCCGAAAATTCGATATTTTTGGGTCCCAGAAGCGATCTGTACATGCCTACTCAGTGCTAGAAACTTTTCAAAATACAGGACCAAAACATGCTAAAAATCGATATTTTATGTGCAAAAAGTCGATATGTGCATGCATCTTCTGTACCCGTTTACATCCCAAATTAAGGTTTAAAACACTCGAAAATTTGATATTTTTGGTTCCCATAAGCGATCTGTACATGCCTACTCAGCGCTAGAATGTTTTAAAGATACAGACCCAAAACATAATCAAAATCGATTTTTTAGGTGCAAAAAATCGATATGTGCATGCATTTTCAGTACCCGTTTATATCTCAAATTCAGGCTAAAAACACCCGAAAATTCAATATTTTTGGGTCCCTAAAGCGATGCGTACATGCCTACTCAGTGCTAGAATGTTTTCAATAAACAGGCCAAAAACATGCTAAAAATCGATATTATAGGTGCCCAAAGTCGATATGTGCATCCATCTTCTGTACCCGTTTATATCTCAAATTCAGGCTCAAAACACCCGCAAATTCGATATTTTTGGGTCCCAGAAGCGATCTGTACATGCCTACTCAGTGCTAGAATGTTTTCAAAATATAGGCTAAAACATGCTAAAAATCGATATTTTAGGTGCAAAAAGTCGATATGTGCATGCATCTTCAGTACTCGTTTATATCTCAAATTCAGGCTCAAAATACCCGAATATTCAACATTTTTGGGTCACAGAAGCGATCTGTACATGCCTACTCAGTGCTAGAATGTTTTCAAAATATAGGCTCAAAACATGCTAAAAATCGATATTTAATGTGTCCAAAGTCGATATGTGCATGCATCTTCTGTACCCGTTTATATCTCAAATTCAGGGTCAAAACACCCGAAAATTCGATGTTTCTGGGTCCCATAAGCAATTTGTACATGCCTACTCAGTGCTAGAATTTTTTCAAAATATGGGCCCAAAACATGCTAAAAATCGATATTTTAGGTGCCCAATGTCAATATGTGCATGCATCTTCTGTACCCGTTTATATCCCAAATTCAGGCTCAAAACACCCGAAAATTTGATATTTTTGGGTCCCAGAAGCGATCTGTACATGCCTACTCCTTGCTAGAATGTTTTCAAGATACAGACCCAAAACATGCTAAAAATCGATATTTTAGGTGCCCAAAGTCGATATGTGCATTCATTTTCTGTACCCGTTTATATCTCAAATTCAAGCTCAAAACACACGAAAATTCGATATTTTTGGGTCCCAGAAGCGATCTGTACATGCCTACTCCATGTTAGATTTTTTTTAAATACAGGCCCAAAACATGCTGAAAATCTATATTTTAGGTGCACAAAGTCAATATGTGTATGCATCTTCTGTATACGTTTATATCCCAAATTCATGCTCAAAACACCAGAAAATTCAACATTTTTGGGTCCCAGAAGCGATCTGTACATGCCTACTCAGTGCTAGAATGTTTTCAAAATATAGGCTCAAAACATGCTAGAAATCGATATTTTAGGTGTCCAAAGTCGATATGTGCATGCATCTTCTGTACCCGTTTATATCTCAAATTCAGGCTCAAAACACCCGAAAATTCGATATTTTTGGGTCCCAGAAGCGACCTGTACATGCCTACTCAGTGCTAGAATTTTTTCAATATATGGGCCCAAAACATGCTAAAAATCGATATTTTAAATTCAAAAAGTCGATATGTGCATGCATCTTCTGTTCCCGTTTATATCTCAAATTCCAGGCTCAAAACACCCGAAAATTCGATATTTTTGGTTCCCAGAAGCGATCTGTACATGCCTACTCAGTGCTAAATTTTTTTCAATATATGGGCCCAAAACATGCTAAAAATCGATATTTTAAGTGCAAAAAGTCGATATGTGCATGCATCTTCTGTACCCGTTTATATCTCAAATTCAGGCTCAAAACAAGCGAAAATTCGATATTTTTGGTTCCCAGAAGCGATCTGTACATGCCTACGCCGTGTTAGAGTATTTTCATAAAACAGACACAAAACATGCTGGAAATTAATATTTTAGGTGCCCAAAGTCAATATGTGTATTTATCTTCTATACCCGTTTATTTTCCAAATTCAGGCTCAAAACACCCGAAAATTCGATATTTTTGGGTCCCAGAAGCGATCTGTACATGCCTACTCCGTGTTAGAGTATTTTCAAGATACAGGCCCAAAACATGCTGAAAATCAATATTTTAGGTGCCCGAAATCGATATGTGCATGCATCTTCTGTACCCGTTTATATCTCAAATTCAGGTTCAGAACACCCTAAAATTCGATGTTTTTGGGTCCCAGAAGCGATCTGTACATGCCTACTCCGTGTTAGAGTATTTTCAATATACAGGCCCAAAACATGCTCAAAATCGATATTTTAGGTGCCCAAAGTTAATATGTGTATGCATCTTCTGTACCCGTTTATATCCCAAATTCAGGTTTAAAACACTCGAAAATTCGATATTTTTGGGTCACAGAAGCGATCGGTACATGCCTACTCCTTGCTAGAATGTTTTCAAGATACAGACCCAAAACATAATCAAAATCGATATTTTAGGTGCAAAAAGTCGATATGTGCATGCATCTTCAGTACCCGTTTATATCTCAAATTCAAGCTCAAAATATCCGAAAATTCAACATTTTTGGGTCCCAGAAGCGATCTGTACATGCCTAATCAGTGCTAGAATGTTTTCAAAATATAGGCTCAAAACATGCTAAAAATCGATATTAAATGTGTCCAATGTCGATATGTGCATGCATCTTCTGTACCCGTTTATATCTAAAATTCAGACACAAAACACCCGAAAATTCGATATTTTTGGGTCCCAGAAGCGATCTGTACATGCTTACTCAGTGCTAGAATTTTTTCAATATATGGGCCCAAATCATGCTAAAAATAGATATTTTAGGTGCACAAAGTCGATATGTGCATGCATCTTCTGTACTCGTTTATATCTCAAATTCAGGCTCAAAACACTAGAAAATTCGATATTTCTTTGTCCCAGAAGCGATCTGTACATGCCTACTCCGTGTTAGAGTATTTTCAATATACAGGCAAAAAACATGCTGAAAATCGATATTTTAGGTGCCCAAAGTCAATATGTGTATGCATCTTCTGTACCCGTTTATTTTCCAAATTCAGGCTCAAAACACCCGAAAATTCGATATTTTTTGGTCCCAGAAGAGAACTGTACATGCCTACTCAGTGCTAGAATATATTGAAGATATGGGCCCAAAACATGCTAAAAATCGATATTTTAGGTGCCCAAATTCGATATGTACATTCATTTTCTGTACCCGTTTATATCTCAAATTCAGGCTCAAAATACCCGAAAATTCGATATTTTTGGGTCCCAGAAGCGATCTGTACATGCCTACTCAGTGCTAGAATGTTTTCAAAATATAGGCTCAAAACATGCTAAAAATCGATATTTTAGGTGTCCAAAGTCGATATGTGCATGCATCTTCTGTACCCGTTTATATCTCAAATTCAGGCTCAAAACTCCCCAAAATTCGATATTTTTGGGTCCCAGAAGCGATCTGTACATGCCTACTCAGTGCTAGAAATTTTTCAAAATACAGGCCCAAAACATGCTAAAAATCGATATTTTAAGTGCAAAAAGTCGATATGTGCATGCATCTTCTGTACCCGTTTATATCTCAAATTCAGGCTCAAAACACTCGAAAATTCGATATTTTTGGTTCCCAGAAGCGATCTGTACATGCCTACTCCGTGTTAGAGTATTTTCAAAATACAGGCGCAAAACATGCTGGAAATTAATATTTTTGGTGCCCAAAGTCAATATGTGTATTCATCTTCTGTACCCGTTTATATCCCAAATTCAGGCTCAAAACACTTGAAAATTTGATATTTTTGGGTCCCAGAAGCGATCTATATATGCCTACTCAGTGCTAGAATATTTTCAAGATATACGCCCAAAACATGCTAAAAATCGATATTTTAGGTGCCCAAAGTCGATATGTGCATGCATCTTCTGTACCCGTTTATATCTCAAATTCAGACTTAAAACACACGAAAATTCGATATCTTTGTGTCCCAGAAGCGATCTGTACATGCCTACTCCGTGTTAGAGTATTTTCAAAATACAGGCCCAAAACATGCTCAAAATCGATATTTTACGTGCCCAAAGTCGATATGTTCATGCATCTTCTTTACCCGTTTATATCCCAAATTCAGGTTCAAAACACTCTAAAATTCGATATTTTTGGGTTCCAGAAGCGATCTGTACTCAGTGCTAGAATATTTTCAAAATGTAGGCCCAAAACCTGCTAAAAATCGATATTTTGGGTGCCCAAAGTCGATATGTGCATGCATCTTCTGTGCCCGTTTATATCTCAAATTCGGGCTCAAAACTTTCGAAAATTTGATATTTTTGGGTCCCAGAAGCGATCTGTACATGCCTACTCCGTGTTAGAGTATTTTCAAAATACAGGCCCAAAACATGCTGAAAATCAATATTTTAGGTGCCCAAAGTCAATATGTGTATGCATCTTCTGTACCCGTTTATTTCTCAAATTCAGGCTCAAAACAACCGAAAATTCGATATTTTTTGGTCCCAGAAGAGAACTGTACATGCCTACTCAATGCTAGAATATATTGAAGATATGGGCCCAAAACATGCTAAAAATCGATATTTTAGGTGCCCAAAGTCGATATGTACATTCATCTTCTGTACCCGTTTATATCTCAAATTCAGGCTCAAAATACCCGAAAATTCGATATTTTTTTGTCCCAGAAGCGATCTGTACATGCCTACTCAGTGCTAGAATGTTTTCAAAATATAGGCTCAAAACATGCTAAAAATCGATATTTTAGGTGTCCAAAGTCGATATGTGCATGCTTCTTCTGTACCCGTTTATATCTCAAATTCAGGCTCAAAACTCCCGAAAATTCGATATTTTTGGGTCCCAGAAGCAATCTGTACATGCCTACTCAGTGCTAGAAATTTTTCAAAATACAGGCCCAAAACATGCTAAAAATCGATATTTTAAGTACAAAAAGTCGATATGTGCATGCATCTTCTGTACCCGTTTACATCCCAAATTAAGGTTTAAAACACTCGAAAATTCGATATTTTTGGGTCACAGAAGCGATCTGTACATGCCTACTCCTTGCTAGAATGTTTTAAAGATACAGACCCAAAACATAATCAATATCGATATTTTTGGTGCAAAAAGTCGATATGTGCATGCATCTTCAGTACCCGTTTATAACTCAAATTCAGGCTCAAAACACCCGAAAATTCAATATTTTTGGGTCCCTAAAGCGATGTGTACATGCCTACTCAGTGCTAGAATGTTTTCAAGATACAGACCCAAAACATGCTAAAAATCGATATTTAATGTGTCCAAAGTCAATATGTGCATGCATCTTCTGTACCCGTTTATATCTCGAATTCAGGCTCAAAACACCCGAAAATTCGATATTTTTGGGTCCCAGAAGCGTACTGTACATGCCTACTCCGTGTTAGAGTATTTTCACAATACAGGCCCAAAACATGCTGAAAATCGATATTTTGGGTGACCAAAGTCGATATGTGCATGCATCTTCTGTACCCGTTTATATCTCAAATTCAGGCTCAAAACTCCCGAAAATTCGATATTTTTGGGTCCCAGAAGCGATCTGTACATGCCTACTCCGTGTTAGAGTATTTTCAATATACAGCCACAAAACATGCTGAAAATCGATATTTTAGGTGCCCAAAGTCAATATGTGTATGCATCTTCTGTACCCGTTTATTTCCCAAATTCAGGCTCAAAACAACCGAAAATTCGATATTTTTTGGTCCCAGAAGAGAACTGTACATGCCTACTCAGTGCTAGAATATATTGAAGATATGGGCCCAAAACATGCTAAAAATCGATATTTTAGGTGCCAAAGTCGATATGTACATTCATCTTCTGTATCCGTTTATATATCAAATTCAGGCTCAAAATACCCGAAAATTCGATATTTTTTTGTCCCAGAAGCGATCTGTACATGCCTACTCAGTGCTAGAATGTTTTCAAAATATAGGCTCAAAACATGCTAAAAATCGATATTTTAGGTGTCCAAAGTCGATATGTGCATGCATCTTCTGTACCCGTTTATATCTCAAATTCAGGCTCAAAACTCCCGAAAATTCGATATTTTTGGGTCCCAGAAGCGATCTGTACATGCCTACTCAGTGCTAGAAATTTTTCAAAATACAGGCCCAAAACATGCTAAAAATCGATATTTTAAGTGCAAAAAGTCGATATGTGCATGCATCTTCTGTACCCGTTTACATCCCAAATCAAGGTTTAAAACACTCGAAAATTCGATATTTTTGGGTCCCAGAAGCGATCTGTACATGCCTACTCCTTGCTAGAATGTTTTAAAGATACAGACCCAAAACATAATCAAAATCGATATTTTAGGTGCAAAAAGTCGATATGTGCATGCATCTTCAGTACCCGTTTATAACTCAAATTCATGCTCAAAACACCCGAAAATTCAATATTTTTGGGTCCCTAAAGCGATGTGTACATGCCTACTCAGTGCTAGAATGTTTTCAAGATACAGACCCAAAACATGCTAAAAATCGATATTTAATGTGTCCAAAGTCAATATGTGCATGCATCGTCTGTACCCGTTTATATCTCAAATTCAGGCTCAAAGCACCCGAAAATTCGATATTTTTGGGTCCCAGAAGCGTACTGTACATGCCTACACCGTGTTAGAGTATTTTCACAATACAGGCCCAAAACATGCTGAAAATCGATATTTTGGGTGACCAAAGTCGATATGTGCATGCATCTTCTGTACCCGTTTATATCTCAAATTCATGCTCAAAACTCCCGAAAATTCGATATTTTTGGGTCCCAGAAGCGATCTGTACATGCCTACTCCGTGTTAGAGTATTTTCAATATACAGGCCCAAAACATGCTGAAAATCAATATTATAGGTGCCCAAAGTCAATATGTGTATGCATCTTCTGTACCCGTTTATTTCCCAAATTCAGGCTCAAAACACCTGAAAATTCGATATTTTTGTGTACCAGAAGCAATCTGTACATGCCTACTCCGTGATAGAGTATTTTCAAAACACAGGCCCAAAACATGCTCAAAATCGATATTTTGGGTGCCCAAAGTCGATATGTGCATGCATCTTCTGTACCCGTTTACATCCCAAATTCAGGTTTAAAACACTCGAAAATTCTATATTTTTGGGTCACAGAAGCGATCTGTACATGCCTACTCCTTGCTAGAATGTTTTCAAGATACAGACCCAAAACATAATCAAAATCGATATTTTAGGTGCAAAAAGTCGATATGTGCATGTATCTTCAGTACCCGTTTATATCTCAAATTCAGGCTCAAAATAACCCGAAAATTCAACATTTTTGGGTCCCAGAAGCGATCTGTACATGCCTACTCAGTGCTAGAATGTTTTCAAAATATAGGCTCAAAACATGTTAAAAATCGATATTTAATGTCTCCAAAGTCGATATGTGCATGCATCTTCTGTACCCGTTTATATCTCAAATTCAGGGTCAAAACACCCGAAAATTCGATGTTTCTGGGTCCCATAAGCAATCTGTACATGCCTACTCAGTGCTAGAATTTTTTCAAAATATGTGCCCAAAACATGCTAAAAATCGATATTTTAGGTGCCCAAAGTCAATATGTGCATGCATCTTCTGTACCCGTTTATATCCCAAATTCAGGCTCAAAACACCCGAAAATTCGATATTTTTGGGTCCCAGAAGCGATCTGTACATGCCTACTCAGTGCTAGAATATTTTCAAAATATAGGCCCAGAACATGCTGAAAATCGATATTTTGGGTGCCAAAAGTCGAAATGTGCATGCATCTTCTGTACCCGTTTATATCTTAAATTCAGGCTCAAAACTCCTGAAAATCAATATTTTTGGGTCCCAGAAGGGATCTGTGCATGCCTACTCAGCGCTAGAATGTTTTCAAAAAATAGGCTCAAAACATGTTACAAATCAATATTTTAGGTGTCCAAAGTCGATATGTTCATGCATCTTCAGTACCTGTTTGTATCTCAAATTCAGGCTCAAAACACCTGAAAATTCGAAATTTTTGGGTTCAAGAAGCGATCTGTACATACCTACTCAGTGCTAGAATATTTTCAAAATATAGGCCCAGAACATGCTGAAAATCGATATTTTGTGTGCCAAAAGTCGAAATGTGCATGCATCTTCTGTACCCGTTTATATCTTAAATTCAGGCTCAAAACACTCGAAAATTCGATATTTTTGGGTCCCAGAAGCGATCTGTACATAACTACTCCGTGTTAGAGTATTTTCAAAATATAGGCTCAAAACATGTTACAAATCAATATTTTAGGTGTCCAAAGTCGATATGTTCATGCATCTTCTGTACCCGTTTATATCCCAAATTCAGGCTCAAAACACCCGAAAATTCGATATTTTTGGGTCCCAGAAGCGATCTGTACATGCCTACTCAGTGCTAGAATGTTTTCAAAATATAGGTTAAAAACATGATAAAAATCGATATTTAATGTTTCCAAAGTCGATATGTGCATCCATCTTCTGTACCCGTTAATATCTCAAATTCAGGCTCAAAACACCCGAAAATTCGATATATTTGGGTCCCAGAAGCAATCTGTACATGCCTACTCAGTGCTAGAATTTTTTCAAAATATGTGCCCAAAACATGCTAAAAATCGATATTTTAGGTGCCCAAAGTCAATATGTGCATGCATCTTCTGTACCCGTTTATATCTCAAATTCAGGCTCAAAACACCCGAAAATCAATATTTTTGGGTCCCAGAAGGGATCTGTGCATGCCTACTCAGTGCTAGAATGTTTTCAAAATATAGGCTCAAAACATGTTAAAAATCAATATTTTAGGTGTCCAAAGTCGATATGTTCATGTATCTTCAGTACCCGTTTGTATCTCAAAATCAGGCTCAAAACACCCGTAAATTCAATATTTTTGGGTCCCAGAAGCGATCTGTGCATGCCTACTCAGTGCAAGAATGTTTTCAAAATATAGGCTCAAAACATGATTAAAATCGATATTTTAGGTGTCTAAAGTCGATATGTGCATGAATCTTATGTACCCGTTTATATCTCAAATTCAGGCTTAAAACACCCGAAAATTCGATATTTTTGGGTCCCAGAAGCGATCTGTACATGCCTACTCCGTGTTAGATTTTTTTTAAATACAAGCGTAAAACATACTGAAAATCTATATTTTAGGTGAAAAAAGTCAATATGTGTATGCATCTTCTGTATCCGTTTATATCTCAAATTCAGGCTCAAAACACCCGATAATTCAACATTTTTGGGTCCCAGAAGTGATCTGTACATGCCTACTCAGTGCGAGAATGTTTTCAAAATATAGGCTCAAAACATGCTACAAATCGATATTTTAGGTGTCCAAAGTCGATATGTGCATGCATCTTCTGTACCCGTTTATATCTCAAATTCAGGCTCAAAACACCCGAACATTCGATATTTTTGGGTCTTAGAAGCGATCTGTACATGCCTACTCAGTGCTAGAATTTTTTCAAAATATGGGCCAAAAACATGCTAAAAATCGATATTTTAAATGCAAAAAGTCGATATGTGCATGCATCTTCTGTACCCGTTTATATCTCAAATTCAGGCTCAAAACACATGAAAATTCGATATTTTTGGTTCCCAGAAGCGATCTGTACATGCCTACTCCGTGTTAGAGTATTTTCAAAATACAAGCGCAAAACATGCTGGAAATTAATATTTTAGGTGCCCAAAGTCAATATGTGTATTTATCTTCTATACCCGTTTATTTCCCAAATTCAGGCTCAAAACACCCGAAAATTCGATATTTTTGAGTCCCAAAAGTGATCTGTACATGCCTACTCAGTGCTAGAATTGTTTCAATATATGGGCCCAAAACATGCTAAAAATAGATATTTTAAGTGCAAAAAGTCGATATGTGCATGCATCTTCTGCACCCGTTTATATCTCAAATACAGGCTCAAAACACCCGAAAATTCGATAGTTTTGGTTCCCAGAAGCGATCTGTACATGCCTACTCCGTGTTAGAGTATTTTCAAAATACAGGCGCAAAACATGCTGGAAATTTATATTTTAGGTGCCCAAAGTCAATATGTGTATTTATCTTCTATACCCGTTTATTTCCCAAATTCAGGCTCAAAACACCCGAAAATTCGATATTTTTGGGTCCCAGAAGCGATCTGTACATGCCTACTCCGTGTTAGAGTATTTTCAAGATACAGGCCCAAAACATGCAGAAAATCAATATTTTAGGTGCCCAAAATCGATATGTGCATGCATCTTCTGTACCCGTTTATATCTCAAATTCAGGTTCAGAACAGCCTAAAATTCGATATTTTTGGGTCCCAGAAGCGATCTGTACATGCCTACTCCGTGTTAGAGTATTTTCAATATATAGGCCCAAAACATGCTTAAAATCGATATTTTAGTTGCCCAAAGTTAATATGTGTATGCATCTTCTGTACTCGTTTATTTCCCAAATTCACGCTCAAAACACTCAAAAATTCGATATTTTTGTGTACCAGAAGCGATCTGTACATGCCTACTCCGTGTTAGAGTATTTTCAAAATACAGGCCCAAAACAGGCTCAAAATCGATATTTTGGGTGCCCAAAGTCGATATGTGAATGCATCTTCTGTACCCGTTTATATCCTAAATTCAGGTTTAAAACACTGGAAAATTCGATATTTTTGGGTCACAGAAGCGATCTGTACATGCCTACTCCTTGCTAGAATGTTTTCAAGATACAGACCCAAAACATAATCAAAATCGATATTTTAGGTGCAAAAAGTCGATATGTGCATGCATCTTCAGTACCCGTTTATATCTCAAATTCAGGTTCTTAATATCCGAAAATTCAACATTTTTGGGTCCCAGAAGCGATCTGTACATGCCTACTCAGTGCTAGAATGTTTTCAAAATATAGGCTCATAACATGCTAAAAATCGATATTTAATGTGTCCAAAGTCGATATGTGCATGCATCTTCTGTACCCGTTTATATCTCAAATTCAGGCTCAAAACACCCAAAAATTCGATATTTTTGGGTCCCAGAAGCGATCTGTACATGCTTACTCAGTGCTAGAATTTTTTCAAAATATGTGCCCAAAACATGCTAAAAATCGATATTTTAGGTGCCCAAAGTCAATATGTGCATGCATCTTCTGTACCCGTTTATATCTCAAATTCTGGCACAAAACACCCGAAAATCAATATTTTTGGGTCCCAGAAGGGATCTGTGCATGCCTACTCAGTGCTAGAATGTTTTCAAAATATAGGCTCAAACCATGTTAAAAATCAATATTTTAGGTGTCCAAAGTCGATATGTTCATGCATCTTCAGTACCCGTTTGTATCTCAAATTCAGGCTCAAAACACCCGAAAATTCAATATTTTTGGGTCCCAGAAGCGGTCTGTGCATGCCTACTCAGTGCTAGAATGTTTTCAAAATATAGGCTCAAAACATGCTGAAAATCGATATTTTAAGTGCAAAAAGTCGATATGTGCATGCATCTTCTGTACCCGTTTATATCTCAAATTCAGGCTCAAAACACCCGAAAATTTGATATTTTTGGTTCCCAGAAGCGATCTGGACATGCCTACTCCGTGTTAGAGTATTTTCAAAATACAGGAGCAAATCATGCTGGAAATTAATATTTTTGGTGCCCAAAGTCAATATGTGTATTCATCTTCTGTACCCGTTTATATCCCAAATTCAGGCTCAAAACACTTGAAAATTCGATATTTTTGGGTCCCAGAAGCGATCTATATATGCCTACTCAGTGCTAGAATATTTTCAAGATATACGCCCAAAAAATGCTAAAAATCGATGTTTTAGGTGCCCAAAGTCGATATGTGCATGCATCTTCTGTACCCGTTTATATCTCAAATTCAGGCCTAAAACACACGAGAATTCGATATCTTTGTGTCCCAGAAGCGATCTGTACATGCCTACTCCGTGTTAGAGTATTTTCAAAATACAGGTCCAAAACATGCTCAAAATCGATATTTTAGGTGCCCAAAGTCGATATGTGCATGCATCTTCTTTACCCGTTTATATCCCAAATTCAGGTTCAAAACACTCTAAAATTCGATATATTTGGGTTCCAGAAGCGATCTGTACATGCCTACTCAGTGCTAGAATATTTTCAAAATGTAGGCCCAAAACCTGCTAAAAATCGATATTTTAGGTGCCCAACGTAGATATGTGCATGCATCTTCTGTACCCGTTTATATCTCAAATTCAAGCTCAAAACTCCCGAAAATTCGATATTTTTGGGTCCCAGAAGCGATCTGTACATGCCTACTCCGTGTTCGAGTATTTTCAATATACAGACCCAAAACATGCTAAAAATCGATATTATAGGTGCCCAAAGTCGATATCTGCATGCATCTTCTGTACCCGTTATTATCTCAAATTCAGGCTCAAAACACCCGAAAATTCGATATTTTTGGGTCCCAGAAGAGAACTGTACATGCCTACTCAGTGCTAGAATATATTGAAGATATGGGCCTAAAACATGCTAAAAATCGATATTTTTGGTGCCCAAAGTCGATATGTACATTCATCTTCTGTACCCGTTTATATCTCAAATTCAGGCTCAAAATACCCGAAAATTCAATATTTTTGGGTCCCAGAAGCGATCTGTACATGCCTACTCAGTGCTAGAATGTTTTCAAAATATAGGCTCAAAACATGTTAAAAATCGATATTTTAGGTGTCCAGAGTCGATATGTGCATGCATCTTCTGTACCCGTTTATATCTCAAATTCAGGCTCAAAACACCCGAAAATTCGATATTTTTGGGTCCCAGAAGCGATCTGTACATGCCTACTCAGTGCTAGAAATTTTTCATACTACAGGCCCAAAACATGCTAAAAATCGAAATTTTAAGTGCAAAAAGTCGATATGTGCATGCATCTTCTGTACCCGTTTATATCTCAAATTCAGGCTCAAAAAACCCGAAAATTCGATATTTTTGGGTCCCAGAAGCGATCTGGACATGCCTACTCCGTGTTAGAGTATTATCAAAATACAGGCGCAAAACATGCTGGAAATTAATATTTTTGGTGCCCAAAGTCAATATGTGTATTCATCTTCTGTACCCGTTTATATCCCAAATTCAGGCTCAAAACACTTGAAAATTCGACATTTTTGGGTCCCAGAAGCGATCTATATATGCCTACTCAGTGCTAGAATATTTTCAAGATATACTCCCAAAACATGCTAAAAATCGATATTTTAGGTGCCCAAAGTCGATATGTGCATGCATCTTCTGTACCCGTTTATATCTCAAATTCTGGCTTAAAACACACGAGAATTCGATATCTTTGTGTCCCAGAAGCGATCTGTACATGCCTACTCCGTGTTAGAGTATTTTCAAAATACAGGTCCAAAACATGCTAAAAATCGATATTTTAGGTGCCCAAAGTCGATATGTGCATGCATCATCTTTACCCGTTTATATCCCAAATTCAGGTTCAAAACACTCTAAAATTCGATGTTTTTGGGTTCCAGAAGCGATCTGTACATGCCTACCCAGTGCTAGAATATTTTTAAAATGTAGGCCCAAAACCTGCTAAAAATCGATATTTTAGGTGCCCAACGTAGATATGTGCATGCATCTTCTGTACCCGATTATATCTCAAATTCAGGCTCAAAACTCCCGAAAATTCGATATTTTTGTGTACCAGAAGCGATCTGTACATCCCTACTCCGTGATAGAGTATTTTCAAATTGCAGGCCCAAAACATGCTCAGAATCGATATTTTGAGTGCCCAAAGTCGATATGTGCATGCATCTTCTGTACCCGTTTACATCCCAAATTCAGGTTTAAAACACTCGATAATTCGATATTTTTGGGTCACAGAAGCGATCTGTACATGCCTACTCCTTGCTAGAATGTTTTATAGATACAGACCCAAAACATAATCAAAATCTATATTTTAGGTGCAAAAAGTCGATATGTGCATGCATCTTCAGTACCCGTTTATATCTCAAATTCAGGCTCAAAACTCCTGAAAATTCAATATTTTTGGGTCCCTAAAGCGATGTGTACATGCCTACTCAGTGCTAGAATGTTTTCAATATACAGACCCAAAACATGCTAAAAATCGATATTATAGGTGCCCAAAGTCGATATCTGCATGCATCTTCTGTACCCGTTATTATCTCAAATTCAGGCTCAAAACACCCGAAAATTCGATATTTTTGGGTCCCAGAAGAGAACTGTACATGCCTACTCAGTGCTAGAATATATTGAAGATATGGGCCTAAAACATGCTAAAAATCGATATTTTTGGTGCCCAAAGTCGATATGTACATTCATCTTCTGTACCCGTTTATATCTCAAATTCAGGCTCAAAATACCCGAAAATTCAATATTTTTGGGTCCCAGAAGCGATCTGTACATGCCTACTCAGTGCTAGAATGTTTTCAAAATATAGGCTCAAAACATGTTAAAAATCGATATTTTAGGTGTCCAGAGTCGATATGTGCATGCATCTTCTGTACCCGTTTATATCTCAAATTCAGGCTCAAAACACCCGAAAATTCGATATTTTTGGGTCCCAGAAGCGATCTGTACATGCCTACTCAGTGCTAGAAATTTTTCATACTACAGGCCCAAAACATGCTAAAAATCGAAATTTTAAGTGCAAAAAGTCGATATGTGCATGCATCTTCTGTACCCGTTTATATCTCAAATTCAGGCTCAAAAAACCCGAAATTTCGATATTTTTGGGTCCCAGAAGCGATCTGGACATGCCTACTCCGTGTTAGAGTATTATCAAAATACAGGCGCAAAACATGCTGGAAATTAATATTTTTGGTGCCCAAAGTCAATATGTGTATTCATCTTCTGTACCCGTTTATATCCCAAATTCAGGCTCAAAACACTTGAAAATTCGACATTTTTGGGTCCCAGAAGCGATCTATATATGCCTACTCAGTGCTAGAATATTTTCAAGATATACTCCCAAAACATGCTAAAAATCGATATTTTAGGTGCCCAAAGTCGATATGTGCATGCATCTTCTGTACCCGTTTATATCTCAAATTCTGGCTTAAAACACACGAGAATTCGATATCTTTGTGTCCCAGAAGCGATCTGTACATGCCTACTCCGTGTTAGAGTATTTTCAAAATACAGGTCCAAAACATGCTAAAAATCGATATTTTAGGTGCCCAAAGTCGATATGTGCATGCATCATCTTTACCCGTTTATATCCCAAATTCAGGTTCAAAACACTCTAAAATTCGATGTTTTTGGGTTCCAGAAGCGATCTGTACATGCCTACCCAGTGCTAGAATATTTTTAAAATGTAGGCCCAAAACCTGCTAAAAATCGATATTTTAGGTGCCCAACGTAGATATGTGCATGCATCTTCTGTACCCGATTATATCTCAAATTCAGGCTCAAAACTCCCGAAAATTCGATATTTTTGTGTACCAGAAGCGATCTGTACTTCCCTACTCCGTGATAGAGTATTTTCAAATTGCAGGCCCAAAACATGCTCAGAATCGATATTTTGAGTGCCCAAAGTCGATATGTGCATGCATCTTCTGTACCCGTTTACATCCCAAATACAGGTTTAAAACACTCGATAATTCGATATTTTTGGGTCACAGAAGCGATCTGTACATGCCTACTCCTTGCTAGAATGTTTTATAGATACAGACCCAAAACATAATCAAAATCTATATTTTAGGTGCAAAAAGTCGATATGTGCATGCATCTTCAGTACCCGTTTATATCTCAAATTCAGGCTCAAAACTCCTGAAAATTCAATATTTTTGGGTCCCTAAAGCGATGTGTACATGCCTACTCAGTGCTAGAATGTTTTCAAAATATAGGCTTAAAACATGCTAAAAATCGATATTTAATGTGTCCAAAGTCAATATGTGCATGCATCTTCTGTACCCGTTTATATCTCAAATTCAGGCTCAAAACACCCGAAAATTCTATATTTTTGGGTCCCAGAAGCGATCTGTACATGCCTACTCCGTGTTAGAGTATTTTCAAGATACAGGCCCAAAACATGCTAAAAATCGATATTATAGGTGCCCAAAGTCGATATGTGCATGCATCTTCTGTACCCGTTTATATCTCAAATTCAGGCTCAAAACACCCGAAAATTAAATATTTTTGGGTCCCAGAAGTGTACTGTACATGCCTACTCCGTGTTAGAGTATTTTCACAATACAGGCCTAAAACATGCTGAAAATCGATATTTTGGGTGCCCAAAGTCGATATGTGCATGCATCTTCTGTACCCGTTTATATCTCAAAATCAGGCTCAAAACTCCCGAAAATTCGATATTTTTAGGTCCCAGAAGCGATCTGTACATGCCTACTCCGTGTAAGAGTATTTTCAATATACAGGCCCAAAACATGCTAAAAATCGATATTTTAGTTGCCCAAAGTCAATATGTGTATTCATCTTCTGTACCCGTTTATATCCTAAATTCAGGCTCACAACTCCCGAAAATTCGATATTTTTAGGTCCCAGAAGCGATCTGTACATGCCTACTCCGTGTAAGAGTATTTTTAATATACAGGCCCAAAACATGCTAAAAATCGATATTTTAGTTGCCCAAAGTCAATATGTGTATTCATCTTCTGTACCCGTTTATATCCTAAATTCAGGCTCAAAACACCCGAAAATTCGATATTTTTGGGTCCCAGAAGCGATCTGTACATGCCTACTCAGTGCTAGAATATTTTCAAGATATGGGCCCAAAACAGGGTAAAAATCGATATTTCAAGTGACTAAAGTCGATATGTGCATGCATCTTCTGTACCCGTTTATATCTCAAATTCAGGATCAATACACCCGAAAATTCGATATTTTTGGGTCCTAGAAGCGATTTGTACATGCCTACTCTGTGTTAGAGTATTTTCAAAATACAGGCCCAAAACATGCTAATAATCGATATTTTAGGTGCCCAAAGTCAATATGTGCATGCATCTTCTGTACCCGTTTATATCCCAAATTCAGGCTCAAAACACCCGAAAATTTGATATTTTTGGGTCCCAGAAGCGATCTGTACATACCTACTCATTGCTAGAATATTTTCAAAATATAGGCATAGAACATGCTGAAAATCGATATTTCAGGTGTCGAAAGTCGATATGTGCATGCATCTTCTGTACCCGTTTATATCTCAAATTCAGGCTCAAAACACACGAAAATTCGATATTTTTGGGTCCCAGAAGCGATCTGTACATGCCTACTCTGTGTTAGAGTATTTTCAAAATACAGGCCCAAAACATGCTAAAAATCGATATTTTAGGTGCCCAAAGTCAATATATGTATGCATCATCTGTACCCGTTTATATCCCAGATTCAGGCTCAAAACACCCGAAAATTAGATATTTTTGGGTCCCAGAAGCGATCTGTACATGCCTACTCAGTGCTAGAATGTTTTCAAAATATAGGCTCAAAACATGAAAAAAATCGATATTTAATGTTTCCAAAGTCGATATGTGCATGCATCTTCTGTACCCGTTTATATCTCAAATTCAGGCTCAAAACACCCGAAAATTCGATATTTTTGGGTCCCAGAAGCGATCTGTACATGCCTACTCCTTGCTAGAATGTTTTCAAGATACAGACCCAAAACATGCTCAAAATCGATATTTTAGGTGTAAAAAGTCGATATGTGCATGCATCTTCAGTAACCGTTTATATCTCAAATTCAGGCTCAAAACACCCGAAAATCAATATTTTTGGGTCCCAGAAGGGATCTGTGCATGCCTACTCAGTGCTAGAATTTTTTCAAAATATAGGCTCAAAACATGTTAAAAATCAATATTTTAGGTGTCCAAAGTCGATATGTTCATGCATCTTCAGTACCCGTTTGTATCTCAAATTCAGGCTCAAAACACCCGAAAATTCAATATTTTTGGGTCCCAGAAGCGATCTGTGCATGCCTACTCAGTGCTAGAATGTTTTCAAAATATAGGCTCAAAACATGATTAAAATCGATATTTTAGGTGTCTAAAGTCGATATGTGAATGAATCTTCTGTACCCGTTTATATCTCAAATTCAGGCTCAAAACACCCGAAAATTCGAAAATTTTGGGTTCCAGAAGCGATCTGTACATGCCTACTCCGTGGTAGAGTATTTTTAATATACAGGCCCAAAACATGCTGAAAATCGATATTTTAGTTTCATAAAGTCAATATGTGTATGCATCTTCTGTACCCGTTTATATCCCAAATTCAGGCTCAAAACACCCGAAAATTCGATATTTTTGGGTCCCAGGAGCGATCTGTACATGCTTACTCAGTGCTAGAATTTTTTCAATATATGGGCCCAAATCATGCTAAAAATCGATATTTTAGGTGCCCAAAGTCGATATGTGCATGAATCTTCTGTACCCGTTTATATCTCAAATTCAAGCTCAAAACACACGAAAATTCGATATTTTTGGGTCACAGAAGCGATCTGTACATGCCTAGTCAGTGCTAGAATGTTTTCAAAATATAGGCTCAAAACATGCTAAAAATCGGTATTTAATGTGTCCAAAGTCGATATGTGCATGCATCTTCTGTACCCGTTTATATCTAAAATTCAGACTCAAAACACCCGAAAATTCGATATTTTTGGGTCCCAGAAGCGATCTGTACATGCCTACTCAGTGCTAGAATTTTTTCAATATATGGGCCCAAATCATGCTAAAAATCGATGTTTTAGGTGCACTAAGTCGATATGTGCATGCATCTTCTGTACTCGTTTATATCTCAAATTCAGGCTCAAAACACCCGAAAATTCGATATTTTTGGGTCCCAGAAGCGATCTGTACATGCCTACTCCGTGTTAGAGTATTTTCAAAATACAGGCCCAAAACATGCTGAAAATCAATATTTTAGGTGCCCAAAGTCGATATGTGCATGCATCTTCTGTACCCGTTTATATCTCAAATTCAGGTTCAGAACACCCGAAAATTCGATATTTTTGTGTCCCAGAAGCGATCTGTACATGCCTACTCCGTGTTAGAATATTTTCAATATACAGGCACAAAACATGCTGAAAATCGATATTTTAGGTGCCCAAAGTCAATATGTGTATGCATCTTCTGTACCCGTTTATTTCCCAAATTCAGGCTCAAAACACCCGAAAATTCGATATTTTTTGGTCCCAGAAGAGAACTGTACATGCCTACTCAGTGCTAGAATATATTGAAGATATGGGCCCAAAACATGCTAAAAATCAATATTTTAGGTGCCCAAAGTCGATATGTACATTCATCTTCTGTACCCGTTTATATCTCAAATTCAGGCTCAAAACTCCCGAAAATTCGATATTTTTGGGTCCCAGAAGCGATCTGTACATGCCTACTCAGTGCTAGAATTTTTTCTAAATATAGGCTCAAAACATGCTAAAAATCGATATTTAATGTTTCCAAAGTCGATATGTGCATGCATCTTCTGTACCCGTTTATATCTCAAATTTAGGCTCAAAACACCCGAAAATTCGATATATTTAGATCCCAGAAGCAATCTGTACATGCCTACTCAGTGCTAGAATATTTTCAAAATATGTGCCCAAAACATGCTAAAAATCTATATATTAGGTGCCCAAAGTCAATATGTGCATGCATTTTCTGTACCCGTTTATATCTCAAATTCAGGCTCAAAACACCCGAAAATTCGATATTTTTGGGTCCCAGAAGCGATCTGTACATGCCTACTACGTGTTAGAGTATTTTCAATATACAGGCACAAAACATGCTGAAAATCGATATTTTAGGTGCCCAAAGTCAATATGTGTATGCATCTTCTGTACCCGTTTATTTCCCAAATTCAGGCTGAAAACCCCCGAAAATTCGATATTTTTGGGTCCCAGAAGCGATCTGTACATGCCTACTCAGTGCTAGAATATATTGAAGATATGGGCCCAAAACATGCTAAAAATCGACATTTTAGGTGCCCAAAGTCGATATGTGTATGCATCTTCTTTACCCGTTTATTTCCCAAATTCAAGCTCAAAACACACGAAAATTCGATATTTTTGGGTCCCAGAAGAGATCTGTACATGCCTACTCCGTGTTAGATTTTTTTTAAATACAGGCCCAAAACATGCTGAAAATCTATGTTTTAGGTGTCCAAAGTCAATATGTGTATGCATCTTCTGTATCCGTTTATATCCCAAATTCAGGCTCAAAACACCCGAAAATTCAACATTTTTGGGTCCCAGAAGCGATCTGTACATGCCTACTCAGTGCTAGAATGTTTTCAAAATATAGGCTCAAAACATGCTAAAAATCGATATTTTAGGTGTCCAAAGTCGATATGTGCATGCATCTTCTGTACCCGTTTATAACCCAGATTCAGGCTCAAAACACCCGAAAATTCGATATTTTTGGGTCCCAGAAGCGATCTGTACATGCCTACTCAGTGCTAGAATGTTTTCAAAATATAGGCTCAAAACATGAAAAAAATCGATATTTAATGTTTCCAAAGTCGATATGTGCATGCATCTTCTGTACCCGTTTATATCTCAAATTCAGGCTCAAAACACCCGAAAATTCGATATTTTTGGGTCCCAGAAGCGATCTGTACATGCCTACTCCTTGCTAGAATGTTTTAAAGATACAGACCCAAAACATGCTCAAAATCGATATTTTAGGTGTAAAAAGTCGATATGTGCATGCATCTTCAGTAACCGTTTATATCTCAAATTCAGGCTCAAAACACCCGAAAATCAATATTTTTGGGTCCCAGAGGGGATCTGTGCATGCCTACTCAGTGCTAGAATGTTTTCAAAATATAGGCTCAAAACATGTTAAAAATCAATATTTTAGGTGTCCAAAGTCGATATGTTCATGCATCTTCAGTACCCGTTTGTATCTCAAATTCAGGCTCAAAACACCCGAAAATTCAATATTTTTGGGTCCCAGAAGCGATCTGTGCATGCCTACTCAGTGCTAGAATGTTTTCAAAATATAGGCTCAAAACATGATTAAAATCGATATTTTAGGTGTCTAAAGTCGATATGTGAATGAATCTTCTGTACCCGTTTATATCTCAAATTCAGGCTCAAAACACCCGAAAATTCGAAAATTTTGGGTTCCAGAAGCGATCTGTACATGCCTACTCCGTGGTAGAGTATTTTTAATATACAGGCCCAAAACATGCTGAAAATCGATATTTTAGTTTCATAAAGTCAATATGTGTATGCATCTTCTGTACCCGTTTATATCCCAAATTCAGGCTCAAAACACCCGAAAATTCGATATTTTTGGGTCCCAGGAGCGATCTGTACATGCTTACTCAGTGCTAGAATTTTTTCAATATATGGGCCCAAATCATGCTAAAAATCGATATTTTAGGTGCCCAAAGTCTATATGTGCATGAATCTTCTGTACCCGTTTATATCTCAAATTCAAGCTCAAAACACACGAAAATTCGATATTTTTGGGTCACAGAAGCGATCTGTACATGCCTACTCAGTGCTAGAATTTTTTCAATATATGGGCCCAAATCATGCTAAAAATCGATGTTTTAGGTGCACTAAGTCGATATGTGCATGCATCTTCTGTACTTGTTTATATCTCAAATTCAGGCTCAAAACACCCGAAAATTCGATATTTTTGGGTCCCAGAAGCGATCTGTACATGCCTACTCCGTGTTAGAGTATTTTCAAAATACAGGCCCAAAACATGCTGAAAATCAATATTTTAGGTGCCCAAAGTCGATATGTGCATGCATCTTCTGTACCCGTTTATATCTCAAATTCAGGTTCAGAACACCCGAAAATTCGATATTTTTGTGTCCCAGAAGCGATCTGTACATGCCTACTCCGTGTTAGAATATTTTCAATATACAGGCACAAAACATGCTGAAAATCGATATTTTAGGTGCCCAAAGTCAATATGTGTATGCATCTTCTGTACCCGTTTATTTCCCAAATTCAGGCTCAAAACACCCGAAAATTCGATATTTTTTGGTCCCAGAAGAGAACTGTACATGCCTACTCAGTGCTAGAATATATTGAAGATATGGGCCCAAAACATGCTAAAAATCAATATTTTAGGTGCCCAAAGTCGATATGTACATTCATCTTCTGTACCCGTTTATATCTCAAATTCAGGCTCAAAACTCCCGAAAATTCGATATTTTTGGGTCCCAGAAGCGATCTGTACATGCCTACTCAGTGCTAGAATTTTTTCTAAATATAGGCTCAAAACATGATAAAAATCGATATTTAATGTTTCCAAAGTCGATATGTGCATGCATCTTCTGTACCCGTTTATATCTCAAATTTAGGCTCAAAACACCCGAAAATTCGATATATTTAGGTCCCAGAAGCAATCTGTACATGCCTACTCAGTGCTAGAATATTTTCAAAATATGTGCCCAAAACATGCTAAAAATCTATATATTAGGTGCCCAAAGTCAATATGTGCATGCATTTTCTGTACCCGTTTATATCTCAAATTTAGGCTCAAAACACCCGAAAATTCGATATATTTAGGTCCCAGAAGCGATCTGTACATGCCTACTCCGTGTTAGATTTTTTTTAAATACAGGCCCAAAACATGCTGAAAATCTATGTTTTAGGTGTCCAAAGTCAATATGTGTATGCATCTTCTGTATCCGTTTATATCCCAAATTCAGGCTCAAAACACCCGAAAATTCAACATTTTGGGGTCCCAGAAGCGATCTGTACATGCCTACTCAGTGCTAGAATGTTTTCAAAATATAGGCTCAAAACATGCTAAAAATCGATATTTTAGGTGTCCAAAGTCGATATGTGCATGCATCTTCTGTACCCGTTTACATCTCAAATTCAGGCTCAAAATACCCGAAAATTCGATATTTTTGGGTAACAGAAGCGATCTGTACATGCCTACTCAGTGCTAGAATTTTTTCAAAATATTTGCCCAAAACATGCTAAAAATCGATATTTTAAATGCAAAAAGTCGATATGTGCATGCATCTTCTGTACCCGTTTATATCTCAAATTCAGGCTCAAATCACCCGAAAATTCGATATTTTTGGTTCCCAGTAGCGATCTGTACATGCCTACTCCGTGTTAGAGTAATTTCAAAATACAGGCGCAAAACATGCTGGAAATTAATATTTTAGGTGCCCAAAGTCAATATGTGTATTTATCTTCTATACCCGTTTATTTCCCAAATTCAGGCTCAAAACACCCGAAAATTCGATATTTTTGGGTCCCAGAAGTGATCTGTACATGCCTACTCAGTGCTAGAATTGTTTCAATATATGGGCCCAAAACATGCTAAAAATCGATATTTTAAGTGCAAAAAGTCGATATGTGCATGCATCTTCTGTACCCGTTTATATCTCAAATTTATGCTCAAAACACCCGAAAATTCGATATTTTTGGTTCCCAGAAGCGATCTGTACATGCCTACTCCGTGTTAGAGTATTTTAAAAAAAAAGGTGCAAAACATGCTTGAAATTAAAATTTTAGGTGCCCAAAGTCAATATGTGTATTTATCTTCAATACCCGTTTATTTCCCAAATTCAGGCTCAAAACACCCGAAAATTCGATATTTTTGGGTCCCAGAAGCGATCTGTACATGCCTACTCCGTGTTAGAGTATTTTCAAGATACAGGCCCAAAACATGCTGAAAATCAATATTTTAGGTGCCCAAAATCGATATGTGCATGCATCTTCTGTACCCGTTTATATCTCAAATTCAGGTTCAGAACACCCTAAAATTCGATATTTTTGGGTCCCACAAGCGATCTGTACATGCCTACTCCGTGTTAGATTATTTTCAATATACAGGCCCAAAACATGCTTAAAATCGATATTTTAGGTGTCCAAAGTTCATATGTGTATGCATCTTCTGTACTCGTTTATTTCCCAAATTCAGGCTCAAAACACTCGAAAATTCGATATTTTTGTGTACCAGAAGCGATCTGTACATGCCTACTCCGTGTTAGAGTATTTTCAAAATACAGGCCCAAAACAGGCTCAAAATCGATATTTTGGGTGCACAAACTCGATATGTAAATGCATCTTCTGTACCCGTTTATATCCTAAATTCAGGTTTAAAACACTCGAAAATTCGATATTTTTATGTCACAGAAGCGATCTGTACATGCCTACTCCTTGCTAGAATGTTTTCAAGATACAGACCCAAAACATAATCAAAATCGATATTTTAGGTGCAAAAAGTCGATATGTGCATGCATCTTCAGTACCCGTTTATATCTCAAATTCAGGCTCAAAATATCCGAAAGTTCAACATTTTTGGGTCCCAGAAGCAATCTGTACATGCCTACACAGTGCTAGAATTTTTTCAAAATATAGGCTCAAAACATGCTAAAAATCGATATTTAATGTGTCCAAAGTCGATATGTGCATGCATCTTCTGTACACGTTTATATCTAAAATTCAGACTCAAAACACCCGAAAATTCGATATTTTTGGGTCCCAGAAGAGATCTGTACATGCTTACTCAGTGCTAGAATTTTTTCAATATATGGGACCAAATCATGCTAAAAATCGATGTTTTAGGTGCACTAAGTCGATATGTGCATGCATCTTCTGTACTCGTTTATATCTCAAATTCAGGCTCAAAACACCCGAAAATTCGATATTTTTGGTTCCCAGAAGCGATCTGTACATGCCTACTCCGTGTTAGAGTATTTTCAAAATACAGGCGCAAAACATGCTGGAAATTAATATTTTAGGTGCCCAAAGTCAATATGTGTATTTATCTTCTATACCCGTTTATTTCCCAAATTCAGGCTCAAAACACCCGAAAATTCGATATTTTTGTGTCCCAGAAGTGATCTGTACATGCCTACTCAGTGCTAGAATTGTTTCAATATATGGGCCCAAAACATGCTAAAAATCGATATTTTAAGTGCAAAAAGTCGATATGTGCATGCATCTTCTGTACCCGTTTATATCTCAAATTTATGCTCAAAACACCCGAAAATTCGATATTTTTGGTTCCCAGAAGCGATCTGTACATGCCTACTCCGTGTTAGAGTATTTTCAAAATACAGGCGCAAAACATGCTGGAAATTAATATTTTAGGTGCCCAAAGTCAATATGTGTATTTATCTTCAATACCCGTTTATTTCCCAAATTCAGGCTCAAAACACCCGAAAATTCGATATTTTTGGGTCCCAGAAGCAATCTGTACATGCCTACTCCAAGTTAGAGTATTTTCAAGATACAGGCCCAAAACATGCCGAAAATCATTATTTTAGGTGCCCAAAATCGATATGTGCATGCATCTTCTGTACCCGTTTATATCTCAAATTCAGGTTTAAAACACTGGAAAATTCGATATTTTTGGGTCCCAGAAGCGATCTGTACATGCCTACTCCGTGTTAGAGTATTTTCAATATACAGGCACAAAACATGCTGAAAATCGATATTTTAGGTGCCCAAAGTCAATATGTGTATGCATCTTCTGTACCCGTTTATTTCCCAAATTCAGGCTCAAAACACCCGAAAATTCGATATTTTTGGGTCCCAGAAGAGAACTGTACATGCCTACTCAGTGCTAGAATATATTGAAGGTATGGGCACAAAACATGCTAAAAATCGATATTTTAGGTGCCCAAAGTCGATATGTACATTCATCTTCTGTACCCGTTTATATCTCAAATTCAGGCTCAAAATACCCGAAAATTCGATATTTTTGGGTCCCAGAAGCGATCTATACATGCCTACTCAGTGCTAGAATTTTTTCAAAATATAGGCTCAAAACATGCTAAAAATCGATATTTAATGTTTCCAAAGTCGATATGTGCATGCATCTTCTGTACCCGTTTATATCTCAAATTTAGGCTCAAAACACCCGAAAATTCGATATATTTATGTCCCAGAAGCAATCTGTACATGCCTACTCAGTGCTAGAATGTTTTCAAAATATGTGCCCAAAACATGCTAAAAATCTATATTTTCGGTGCCCAAAGTCAATATGTGCATGCATTTTCTGTACCCGTTTATATCTCAAATTCAGGCTCATAACACCCGAAAATTCGATATTTTTGGGTCCCAGAACCGATCTGTACATGCCTACTCCTTGCTAGAATGTTTTCAAGATACAGACCCAAAACATGCTCAAAATCGATATTTTAGGTGTAAAAAGTCGATATGTGCATGCATCTTCAGTAACCGTTTATATCTCAAATTCAGGCTCAAAACACCCGAAAATCAATATTTTTGGGTCCCAGAAGGGATCTGTGCATGCCTACTCAGTGCTAGAATGTTTTCAAAATATAGGCTCAAAACATGATTAAAATCGATATTTTAGGTGTCTAAAGTCGATATGTGCATGAATCTTCTGTACCCGTTTATATCTCAAATTCAGGCTCAAAACACCCGAAAATTCGATAATTTTGGGTTCCAGAAGCGATCTGTACATGCCTACTCCGTGATAGAGTATTTTTAATATACAGGCCCAAAACATGCTGAAAATCGATATTTTAGTTGCCCAAAGTCAATATGTGTATGCATCTTCTGTACCCGTTTATATCCCAAATTCAGGCTCAAAACACCCGAAAATTCGATATTTTTGGGTCCCAGAAGCGATCTGTACATGCCTACTCCGTGTTAGTGTATTTTCAAAATACAGGCCCCAAACATGCTGAAAATCAATATTTTTGGTGCCCAAAGTCGATATGTGCATGCATCTTCTGTACCCGTTTATATCTCAAATTCAGGTTCAGAACACCCGAAAATTCGATATTTTTGGGTCCCAGAAGCGATCTGTACATGCCTACTCCGTGTTAGAGTATTTTCAATATACAGGCAAAAAACATGCTGAAAATCGATATTTTAGGTGCCCAAAGTCAATATGTGTATGCATCTTCTGTACCCGTTTATTTCCCAAATTCAGGCTCAAAACACCCGAAAATTCGATATTTTTGGGTCCCAGAAGCGATCTGTACATGCCTACTCAGTGCTAGAATATATTGAAGATATGGGCCCAAAACATGCTAAAAATCGACATTTTAGATGCCCAAAGTCGATATGTGCATGCATCTTCTGTACCCTTTTATATCCTAAATTCAGGTTAAAACACTCGAAAATTCGATATTTTTGGGTCACAGAAGCGATCTGTACATGCCTACTCCTTGCTAGAATGTTTTCAAGATACAGACAAAAAACATAATCAAAATCAATATTTTAGGTGAAAAAAGTCGATATGTGCATGCATCTTCAGTACCCGTTTATATCTCAAATTCAGGCTCAAAATATCCGAAAATTCAACATTTTTGGGTCCCAGAAGCGATCTGTACATGCCTACTCCGTGTTAGAGTATTTTCTATATACAGGCCCAAAACATGCTGAAAATCGATATTTTAGGTGCCCAAAGTCAATATGTGTATGGATCTTCTGTACCCGTTTATTTCCCAAATTCAGGCTCAAAACACCCGAAAATTCGATATTTTTTGGTCCCAGAAGAGAACTGTACATGCTTACTCAGTGCTAGAATATATTGAAGATATAGGCCCAAAACATGCTAAAAATCGATATTTTAGGTGCCCAAATTCGATATGTACATTCATCTTCTGTACCCGTTTATATCTCAAATTCAGGCTCAAAATAACCGAAAATTCGATATTTTTGGGTCCCAGAAGCGATCTGTACATGCCTACTCAGTGCTAGAATGTTTTCAAAATATAGGCTCAAAACATGCTAAAAATCGATATATTAGGTGTCCAAAGTCGATCTGCGCATGTATCTTCTGTACCCGTTTATATCTCAAATTCAGGCTCAAAACACCCCAAAATTCGATATTTTTGGGTCCCAGAAGCGATCTGTACATGCCTACTCAGTGCTAGAAATTTTTCAAAATACAGGCCCAAAACATGCTAAAAATCGATATTTTAAGTGCAAAAAGTCGATATGTGAATGCATCTTCTGTACCCGTTTATATCTCAAATTCAGGCTCAAAACACCCGAAAATTCGATATTTTTGGTTCCCAGAAGCGATCTGTACATGCCTACTCAGTGTTAGAGTATTTTCAAAATACAGGCGCAAAACATGCTGGAAATTAATATTTTTGGTGCCCAAAGTCAATATGTGTATTCATCTTCTGTACCCGTTTATTTCCCAAATTCAGGCTCAAAACACCCGAAAATTCGATATTTTTTGTTCCCAGAAGAGAACTGTACATGCCTACTCAGTGCTAGAATATATTGAAGATATAGGCCCAAAACATGCTAAAAATCGATATTTTAGGTGCCCAAATTCGATATGTACATTCATCTTCTGTACCCGTTTATATCTCAAATTCAGGCTCAAAATACCCGAAAATTCGATATTTTTGGGTCCCAGAAGCGATCTGTACATGCCTACTCAGTGCTAGAATATATTGAAGATATGGGACCAAAACATGCTAAAAATCGACATTTTAGATGCCCAAAGTCGATATGTGCATTCATTTTCTGTACCCGTTTATATCTCAAATTCAAGCTCAAAACACACGAAAATTCGATATTTTTGGGTACCAGAAGCGACCTGTACATGCCTACTCAGTGCTAGAATTTTTTCAAAATATGGGCCCAAAACATGCTAAAAATCGATATTTTAAATTCAAAAAGTCGATATGTGCATGCATCTTCTGTACCCGTTTATATCCCAAATTCAGGCTCAAAACAAACGAAAATTCGATATTTTTGGTTCCCATAAGTGATCTGTACGTGCCTACTCAGTGCTAGAATTGTTTCAATATATGGGCCCAAAACATGCTAAAAATCGATATTTTAAGTGCAAAAAGTCGATATGTGCATGCATCTTCTGTACCCTTTTATATCCTAAATTCAGGTTTAAAACACTCGAAAATTCGATATTTTTGGGTCACAGAAGCGATCTGTACATGCCTACTCCTTGCTAGAATGTTTTCAAGATACAGACCCAAAACATAATCAAAATCGATATTTTAGGTGAAAAAAGTCGATATGTGCATGCATCTTCAGTACCCGTTTATATCTCAAATTCAGGCTCAAAATATCCGAAAATTCAACATTTTTGGGTCCCAGAAGCGATCTGTACATGCCTACTCCGTGTTAGAGTATTTTCAATATACAGGCCCAAAACATGCTGAAAATCGATATTTTAGGTGCCCAAAGTCATTATGTGTATGCATCTTCTGTACCCGTTTATTTCCCAAATTCAGGCTCAAAACACCCGAAAATTCGATATTTTTTGGTCCCAGAAGAGAACTGTACATGCCTACTCAGTGCTAGAATATATTGAAGATATAGGCCCAAAACATGCTAAAAATCGATATTTTAGGTGCCCAAATTCGATATGTACATTCATCTTCTGTACCCGTTTATATCTCAAATTCAGGCTCAAAATACCCGAAAATTCGATATTTTTGGGTCCCAGAAGCGATCTGTACATGCCTACTCAGTGCTAGAATGTTTTCAAAATATAGGCTCAAAACATGCTAAAAATCGATATATTAGGTGTCCAAAGTCGATCTGCGCATGTATCTTCTGTACCCGTTTATATCTCAAATTCAGGCTCAAAACACCCGAAAATTCGATATTTTTGGGTCCCAGAAGCGATCTGTACATGCCTACTCAGTGCTAGAAATTTTTCAAAATACAGGCCCAAAACATGCTAAAAATCGATATTTTAAGTGCAAAAAGTCGATATGTGCATGCATCTTCTGTACCCGATTATATCTCAAATTCAGGCTCAAAACACCCGAAAATTCGATATTTTTGTTTCCCAGAAGCGATCTGTACATGCCTACTCCGTGTTAGAGTATTTTCAAAATACAGGCGCAAAACATGCTGGAAATTAATATTTTTGGTGCCCAAAGTCAATATGTGTATTCATCTTCTGTACCCGTTTATTTCCCAAATTCAGGCTCAAAACACCCGAAAATTCGATATTTTTTGGTCCCAGAAGAGAACTGTACATGCCTATTCAGTGCTAGAATATATTGAAGATATAGGCCCAAAACATGCTAAAAATCGATATTTTAGGTGCCCAAATTCGATATGTACATTCATCTTCTGTACCCGTTTATATCTCAAATTCAGGCTCAAAATACCCGAAAATTCGATATTTTTGGGTCACAGAAGCGATCTGTACATGCCTACTCAGTGCTAGAATGTTTTCAAAATATAGGCTCAAAACATGCTAAAAATCGATATATTAGGTGTCCAAAGTCGATCTGTGCATGCATCTTCTGTACCCGTTTATATCTCAAATTCAGGCTCAAAACACCCGAAAATTCGATATTTTTGGGTCCCAGAAGCGATCTGTACATGCCTACTCAGTGCTAGAAATTTTTCAAAATACAGGCCCAAAACATGCTAAAAATCGATATTTTAAGTGCAAAAAGTCGATATGTGCATGCATCTTCTGTACCCGTTTATATCTCAAATTCAGGCTCAAAACACCCGAAAATTCGATATTTTTGGGTCCCAGAAGCGATCTTTACATGCCTACTCTGTGTTAGAGTATTTTCAAAATACCGGCGCAAAACATGCTGGAAATTAATATTTGTGGTGCCCAAAGTCAATATGTGTATTCATCTTCTGTACCCGTTTATTTCCCAAATTCAGGCTCAAAACACCCGAAAATTCTTTATTTTTTGGTCCCAGAAGAGAACTGTACATGCCTACTCAGTGCTAGAATATATTGAAGATATAGTGCCAAAACATGCTAAAAATCGATATTTTAGGTGCCCAAATTCGATATGTACATTCATCTTCTGTACCCGTTTATATCTCAAATTCAGTCTCAAAACACCCGAAAATTCGATATTTTTGGGTCCCAGAAGCGATCTGTACATGCCTACTCCGTGTTAGTGTATTTTCAAAATACAGGCCCCAAACATGCTGAAAATCAATATTTTTGGTGCCCAAAGTCGATATGTGCATGCGTCTTCTGTACCCGTTTATATCTCAAATTCAGGTTCAGAACACCCGAAAATTCGATATTTTTGGGTCCCAGAAGCGATCTGTACATGCCTACTCCGTGTTAGAGTATTTTCATTATACAGGCAAAAAACATGCTAAAAATCGATATTTTAGGTGCCCAAAGTCAATATGTGTATGCATCTTCTGTACCCGTTTATTTCCCAAATTCAGGCTCAAAACACCCGAAAATTCGATATTTTTGGGTCCCAGAAGCGATCTGTACATGCCTACTCAGTGCTAGAATATATTGAAGATATGGGCCCAAAACATGCTAAAAATCGACATTTTAGATGCCCAAACTCGATATGTGCATTCATTTTCTGTACCCGTTTATATCTTAAATTCAAGCTCAAAACACACGAAAATTCGATATCTTTGGGTCCCAGAAGCGATCTGTACATGCCTACTCCGTGTTAGATTTTTTTTAAATACATGCCCAAAACATGCTGAAAATCTATATTTTAGGTGCCCAAAGTCAATATGTGTATGCATCTTCTGTACCCGTTTATTTCCCAAATTCAGGCTCAAAACACCCGAAAATTCGATATTTTTGGGTCCCAGAAGCGATCTGTACATGCCTACTCAGTGCTAGAATATATTGAAGATATGGGCCCAAAACATGCTAAAAATCGACATTTTAGATGCCCAAAGTCGATATGTGCATTCATTTTCTGTACCCGTTTATATCTCAAATTCAAGCTCAAAACACACGAAAATTCGATATTTTTGGGTCCCAGAAGCGACCTGTACATGCCTACTCAGTGCTAGAATTTTTTCAAAATATGGGCCCAAAACATGCTAAAAATCGATATTTTAAATTAAAAAAGTCGATATGTGCATGCATCTTCTGTACCCGTTTATATCCCAAATTCAGGCTCAAAACAAACAAAAATTCGATATTTTTGGTTCCCATAAGCGATCTGTACGTGCCTACTCAGTGCTAGAATTGTTTCAATATATGGGCCCAAAACATGCTAAAAATCGATATTTTAAGTGCAAAAAGTCGATATGTGCATGCATCTTCTGTACCCTTTTATATCCTAAATTCAGGTTTAAAACACTCGAAAATTCGATATTTTTGGGTCACAGAAGCGATCTGTACATGCCTACTCCTTGCTAGAATGTTTTCAAGATAAAGACCCAAAACATAATCAAAATCGATATTTTAGGTGAAAAAAGTCGATATGTGCATGCATCTTCAGTACCCGTTTATATCTCAAAATCAGGCTCAAAATATCCGAAAATTCAACATTTTTGGGTCCCAGAAGCGATCTGTACATGCCTACTCAGTGCTAGAATGTTTTCTAAATATAGGCTCAAAACATGCTAAAAATCGATATTAAATGTGTCCAAAGTCGATATGTGCATGCATCTTCTGTACACGTTTATATCTAAAATTCAGACTCAAAACACCCGAAAATTCGATATTTTTGGGTCCCAGAAGCGATCTGTACATGCTTACTCAGTGCTAGAATTTTTTCAATATATGGGCCCAAATCATGCTAAAAATCGATATTTTAGGTGCACAAAGTCCATATGTGCATGCATCTTCTGTACCCGTTTATATCTCAAATTCAGGCTCAAAACACCCGAAAATTCGATATTTTTGGGTCCCAGAAGCGATCTGTACATGCCTACTCCGTGTTAGAGTATTTTCAAAATACAGGCCCAAAACATGCTGAAAATCAATATTTTAGGTGCCCAAATTCGATATGTGCATGCATCTTCTGTACACGTTTATATCTCAAATTCAGGTTCAGAACACCCGAAAATTCGATATTTTTGGGTCCCAGAAGCGATCTGTACATGCCTACTCCGTGTTAGAGTATTTTCAATATACAGGCCCAAAACATGCTGAAAATCGATATTTTAGGTGCCCAAAGTCAATATGTGTATGCATCTTCTGTACCCGTTTATTTCCCAAATTCAGGCTCAAAACACCCGAAAATTCGATATTTTTTGGTCCCAGAAGAGAACTGTACATGCCTACTCAGTGCTAGAATATATTGAAGATATAGGCCCAAAACATGCTAAAAATCGATATTTTAGGTGCCCAAATTCGATATGTACATTCATCTTCTGTACCCGTTTATATCTCAAATTCAGGCTCAAAATACCCGAAAATTCGATATTTTTGGGTCACAGAAGCGATCTGTACATGCCTACTCCTTGCTAGAATGTTTTCAAGATACAGACCCAAAACATAATCAAAATCGATATTTTAGGTGAAAAAAGTCGATATGTGCATTCATCTTCTGTACCCGTTTATATCTCAAATTCAGGCTCAAAACACCCGAAAATTCGATATTTTTGGGTCCCAGAAGCGATCTGTACATGCCTACTCAGTGCTAGAAATTTTTCAAAATACAGGCCCAAAACATGCTTAAAATCGATATTTTAAGTGCAAAAAGTCGATATGTGCATGCATCTTCTGTACACGTTTATATCTCAAATTCAGGCTCAAAACATCCGAAAATTCGATATTTTTGGTTCCCAGAAGCGATCTGTACATGCCTACTCCTTGTTAGAGTATTTTCAAAATACAGGCGCAAAACATGCTGGAAATTAATATTTTTGGTGCCCAAAGTCAATATGTGTATTTATCTTCTGTACCCGTTTATTTCCCAAATTCAGGCTCAAAACACCCGAAAATTCGATATTTTTTGGTCCCAGAAGAGAACTGTACATGCCTACTCAGTGCTAGAATATATTGAAGATATAGGCCCAAAACATGCTAAAAATCGATATTTTAGGTGCCCAAATTCGATATGTAACTTCATCTTCTGTACCCGTTTATATCTCAAATTCTGGCTCAAAATACCCGAAAATTCGATATTTTTGGGTCCCAGAAGCGATCTGTACATGCCTACTCAGTGCTAGAATGTTTTCAAAATATAGGCTCAAAACATGCTAAAAATCGATATTTTAGGTGTCCAAAGTCGATCTGTGCATGCATCTTCTGTACCCGTTTATATCTCAAATTCAGGCTCAAAACACCCGAAAATTCAATATTTTTGGGTCCCAGAAGCGATCTGTACATGCCAACTCAGTGCTAGAAATTTTTCAAAATACAGGCCCAAAACATGCTAAAGATCGATATTTTAAGTGCAAAAAGTCGATATGTGCATGCATCTTCTGTACCCGTTTATATCTCAAATTCAGGCTCAAAACACCCGAAAATTCGATATTTTTGTGTAAAAGAAGCGATCTGTACATGCCTACTCCGTGTTAGAGTATTTTCAAAATACAGGCGCAAAACATGCTGGAAATTAATATTTTTGGTGCCCAAAGTCAATATGTGTATTCATCTTCTGTAACCGTTTATATCCCAAATTCAGGCTCAAAACACTTGAAAATTCGATATCTTTGTGTCCCAGAAGCGATCTGTACATGCCTACTCCGTGTTAGAGTATTTTCAAAATACAGGCCCAAAACATGCTCAAAATCGATATTTTAGGTGCCCAAAGTCGATATGTGCATGCATCTTCTTTACCCGTTTATATCTCAAATTCAGGTTCAAAACACTCTAAAATTCGATATTTTTGGGTTCCAGAAGCGATCTGTACATGCCTACTCAGTGCTAGAATATTTTCAAAATGTAGGCCCAAAACCTGCTAAAAATCGATATTTTGGGTGCCCAAAGTCGATATGTGCATGCATCTTCTGTACCCGTTTATATCTCAAATTCAGGCTCAAAACTCCTGAAAATTCGATATTTTTGGGTCCCAGAAGCGATCTGTACATGCCTACTCCGTGTTAGAGTATTTTCAAAATACAGGCCCAAAACATGCTGAAAATCAATATTTTAGGTGCCCAAAGTCGATATGTGCATGCATCTTCTGTACCCGTTTATATCTCAAATTCAGGTTCAGAACAACCGAAAATTCGATATTTTTGTGTCCCAGAAGCGATCTGTACATGCCTACTCCGTGTTAGAGTATTTTCAATATACAGCCACAAAACATGCTGAAAATCTATATTTTAGGTGCCCAAAGTCAATATGTGAATGCATCTTCTGTACCCGTTTATTTCCCAAATTCAGGCTCAAAACACCCGAAAATTCGATATTTTTTGGTCCCAGAAGAGAACTGTACATGCCTACTCAGTGCTAGAATATATTGAAGATATGGGCCCAAAACATGCTAAAAATCGATATTTTAGGTGCCCAAAGTCGATATGTACATTCATCTTCTGTACCCGTTTATATCTCAAATTCATGCTCAAAATACCCAAAAATTCGATATTTTTGGGTCCCAGATGCGATCTGTACATGCCTACTCAGTGCTAGAATGTTTTCAAAATATAGGCTCAAAACATGCTAAAAATCGATATTTTAGGTGTCCAAAGTCGATATGTCCATGCATCTTCTGTACCTGTTTATATCTCAAATTCAGGCTCAAAACACCCGAAAATTCGATATTTTTGGGTCCCAGAAGCGATCTGTACATGCCTACTCAGTGCTAAAAAATTTTCAAAATACAGGCCCAAAACATGCTAAAAATCGATATTTTAAGTGCAAAAAGTCGATATATGCATGCATCTTCTGTACCCGTTTACATCCCAAATTCAGGTTTAAAACACTCGAAAATTCGATATTTTTGGGTCACAAAAGCGATCTGTACATGCCTACTCCTTGCTAGAATGTTTTAAAGATAAAGACCCAAAACATAATCAAAATCGATATTTTAGGTGCAAAAAGTCGATATGTGCATGCATCTTCAGTACCCGTTTATATCTCAAATTCAGGCTCAAAACACCCGAAAATTCAATATTTTTGGGTCCCTAAAGCGATGTGTACATGCCTACTCAGTGCTAGAATGTTTTCAAGATACAGACCCAAAACATGCTAAAAATCGATATTTAATGTGTCCAAAGTCAATATGTGCATGCATCTTCTGTACCCGTTTATATCTCAAATTCAGGCTCAAAACACCCGAAAATTCGATATTTTTGGGTCCCAGAAGCGATCTGTACATGCCTACTCCGTGTTAGAGTATTTTCAATATACAGGCCCAAAATATGCTAAAAATCGATATTATAGGTGCCCAAAGTCGATATGTGCATGCATCTTCTGTACCCGTTTATATCTCAAATTCAGGCTCAAAACACCCGAAAATTCGATATTTTTGGGTCCCGGAAGCGTACTGTACATGCCTACTCCGTGTTAGAGTATTTTCACAATACAGGCCCAAAACATGCTGAAAATCGATATTTTGGGTGCCCAAAGTCGATATGTGCATGCATCTTCTGTACCCGTTTATATCTCAAATTCATGCTCAAAACTCCCGAAAATTCGATATTTTTGGGTCCCAGAAGCGATCTGTACATGCCTACTCAGTGCTAGAATATTTTCAAAATATAGGCAAAAAACATGCTAAAAATCGATATTTTAAGTGCAAAAAGTCGATATGTGCATGCATCTTCTGTACCCGTTTATATATCAAATTCAGGCTCAAAACACCCGAAAATTCGATATTTTTGTGTACCAGAAGCGATCTGTACATGCCTACTACGTGTTAGAGTATTTTCAAAATACAGGCGCAAAACATGCTGGAAATTAATATTTTTGGTGCCCAAAGTCAATATGTGTATTTATCTTCTGTACCCGTTTATATCAAAATTCAGGCTCAAAACACTTGAAAATTCGATATCTTTGTGTCCAAGAAGCGATCTGTACATGCCTACTCCGTGTTAGAGTATTTTCAAATTACAGGCCCAAAACATGCTCAAAATCGATATTTTAGGTGCCCAAAGTCGATATGTGCATGCATCTTCTTTACCCGTTTATATCCCAAATTCAGGTTCAAAACACTCTAAAATTCGATATTTTTGGGTTCCAGAAGCGATCTGTACATGCCTACTCAGTGCTAGAATATTTTCAAAATGTAGGCCCAAAACCTGCTAAAAATCGATATTTTGGGTGCCCAAAGTCGATTTGTGCATGCATCTTCTGTACTCGTTTATATCTCAAATTCAGGCTCAAAACTCCCGAAAATTCGATATTTTTGGGTCCCATAAGCGATCTGTACATGCTTACTCAGTGCTAGAATTTTTTCAATATATGGGCCAAAATCATGCTAAAAATCGATATTTTAGGTGCCCAAAGTCGATATGTGCATGCATCTTCTGTACCCGTTTATATCTCAAATTCAGGCTCAAAACACCCGAAAATTCGATATTTTTGGGTCCCAGAAGCGATCTGTGCATGCCTACTCAGTGCTAGAATGTTTTCAAAATATAGGCTTAAAACATCCTTAAAATCGATATTTTAGATGTCGAAAGTCGATATCTGCATGGATCTTCTGTACCCGTTTATATCTCAAATTCAGGCTCAAAACACACGAAAATTCGATATTTTTGGGTCCCAGAAGCGATCTGTACATGCCTACTCTGTGTTAGAGTATTTTCAAAATACAGGCCCAAAACATGCTAAAAATCGATATTTTAGGTGCCCAAATTCAATATATGTATGCATCATCTGTACCCGTTTATATCCCAAAATCAGGCTCAAAATACCCGAAAATTCGATATTTTTGGGTCCCAGAAGCGATCTGTACATGCCTACTCAGTGCTAGAATGTTTTCAAAATATAGGCTCAAAACATGCTAAAAATCGATATTTTAGGTGTCCAAAGTCGATATGTGCATGCATCTTCTGTACCCGTTTATATCTCAAATTCAGGCTCAAAACACCCGAAAATTCGATATTTTTGGGTCCCAGAAGCGATCTGTACATGCCTACTCAGTGCTAGAAATTTTTCAAAATACAGGCCCAAAACATGCTAAAAATCGATATTTTAAGTGCAAAAAGTCGATATATGCATGCATCTTCTGTACCCGTTTACATCCCAAATTCAGTTTTAAAACACTCGAAAATCCGATATTTTTGGGTCACAGAAGCGATCTGTACATGCCTACTCCTTGCTAGAATGTTTTAAAGATACAGACCCAAAACATAATCAAAAACGATATTTTAGGTGCAAAAAGTCGATATGTGCATGCATCTTCAGTACCCGTTTATATCTCAAATTCAGGCTCAAAACTCCCGAAAATTCAATATTTTTGGGTTCCTAAAGCGATGTGTACATGCCTACTCAGTGCTAGAATGTTTTCAAGATACAGACCCAAAGCATGCTAAAAATCGATATTTAATGTGTCCAAAGTCAATATGTGCATGCATCTTCTGTACCCGTTTATATCTCAAATTCAGGCTCAAAACACCCGAAAATTCGATATTTTTGGGTCCCATAAGCGATCTGTACATGCCTACTCCGTGTTAGAGTATTTTCAATATACAGGCCCAAAACATGCTAAAAATCGATATTATAGGTGCCCAAAGTCGATATGTGCATGCATCTTCTGTACCCGTTTATATCTCAAATTCAGGCTCAAAACACCCGAAAATTCGATATTTTTGGGTCCCGGAAGCGTACTGTACATGCCTACACCGTGTTAGAGTATTTTCACAATACAGGCCCAAAACATGCTGAAAATCGATATTTTGGGTGCCCAAAGTCGATATGTGCATGCATCTTCTGTACCCGTTTATATCTCAAATTCAGGCTCAAAACTCCCGAAAATTCGATATTTTTGGGTCCCAGAAGCGATCTATACATGCCTACTCCGTGTTAGAGTATTTTCAATATACAGGCCCAAAACATGCTGAAAATCGATATTATAGGTGCCCAAAGTCAATATGTGTATGCATCTTCTGTACCCGTTTATTTCCTAAATTCAGGCTCAAAACACCCGAAAATTCGATATTTTTGTGTACCAGAAGCGATCTGTACATGCCTACTCCGTGATAGAGTATTTTCAAAACACAGGCCCAAAACATGCTCAAAATCGATATTTTGGGTGCCCAAAGTCGATATGTGCATGCATCTTCTGTACCCGTTTACATCCCAAATTCAGGTTTAAAACACTCGAAAATTCGATATTTTTGGGTCACAGAAGCGACCTGTACATGCCTACTCCTTGCTAGAATGTTTTCAAGATACAGACCCAAAACATATTCAAAATCGATATTTTAGGTGCAAAAAGTCGATATGTGCATGCATCTTCAGTACCCGTTTATATCCCAAATTCAGGCTCAAAACACCCGAAAAATCAATATTTTTGGGTCCCAGAAGCGATGTGTACATGCCTACTCAGTGCTAGAATTTTCTCAAAATATAGGCTCGAAACATGCTAAAAATCGATATTTAATGTGTCCAAAGTCGATATGTGCATGCATCTTCTGTACCCGTTTATATCTCAAATTCAGGCTCAAAACACACGAAAATTCGATATTTTTGTGTCCCAGAAGCGATCAGTACATGCCTACTCCGTGTTAGAGTATTTTAAAAATACAAACTCAAAATATGCTCAATATCGATATTTTGGGTGCCCAAAGTTAATATGTGCATGCATCTTCTTTACCCGTTTATATCCCAAATTCAGGTTCAAAACACTCTAAAATTCGATATTTTTGGGTTCCAGATGCGATCTGTACATGCCTACTCAGTACTAGAATATTTTCAAAATGTAGGCCCAAAACATGCTAAAAATCGATATTTTGGGTGCCCAAAGTCGATATGTGCATGCATCTTCTGTACCCGTGTATATCTCAAATTCAGGCTCAATACACCTGAAAATTCGATATTTTTGGGTCCTAGAAGCGATCTGTACATGCCTACTCCGTGTTAGAGTATTTTCGAAATACAGGCCCAAAACATGCTGAAAATCGATATTTTAGGTGCCCAAAGTCAATATGTGTATGCATCTTCTGTATCCGTTTATATCCCAAATTTAGGCTCAAAACACACGAAAATTCGATATTTTTGGGTCCCAGAAGCGATCTGTACATGCCTACTTAATGCTAGAATATTTTCAAAATATAGGCCCAAAACATGCTAAAAATCGATATTTTGGGTACCCAAAGTCGATATGTGCATATATCTTCTGTACCCGTTTATATCTCAAATTCAGGCTCAAAACACCCGAAAATTCGATATTTTTGGGTCACAGAAGCGATCTGTACATGCCTACTCAGTGCTAGAATGTTTTCAAAATATACGCCCAAAACATGCTAAAAATCGATATTTTAGGTGCCAAAAGTCGATATGTGCATGCATCTTCTGTACCCGTTTATATCTCAAATTCAGGCTTAAAACAACCGAAAATTCGATATTTTTGGGTCCCAGAAGCGATCTGTACATGCCTACTCCGTGTTAGAGTATTTTCAATATACAGGCCCAAAACTTGCTAAAAATCGAAATTTTAGGTGCCCAAAGTTAATATGTGTATGCATCTTCAGTACCCGTTTATTTCCCAAATTCAGGCTCAAAACACTCGAAAATTCGATATTTTTATGTCACAGAAGCGATCTGTACATGCCTACTCCTTGCTAGAATGTTTTCAGGATACAGACCCAAAACATAATCAAAATCGATATTTTAGGTGCAAAAAGTCGATCGATATGTTAATGGATCTTCAGTACCCGTTTATATTTTAAATTCATTCTCAAAAAACCCGAAAATTCAACATTTTTGGGTCGCAGAAGCGATCTGTACATGCCTACTCAGTGCAAGAATGTTTTCAAAATATAGGCTCAAAACATGCTAAAAATCGATATTTAATGTGTCCAAAGTCGATATGTGCATGCATCTTCTGTATCCGTTTACATCCCAAATTCAGTTTAAAACACTCGAAAATTCGATATTTTTGGGTCACAGAAGCGATCTGTACATGCCTACTCCTTGCTAGAATGTTTTAAAGATACAGACCCAAAACATAATCAAAATCGACATTTTAGGTGCAAAAAGTCGATATGTGCATGCATCTTCAGTACCCGTTTATATCTCAAATTCAGGCTCAAAACACCCGAAAATTCAATATTTTTGGGTCCCTAAAGCGATGTGTACATGCTTACTCAGTGCTAGAATGTTTTCAAAATATAGGCTCAAAACATGCTAAAAATCGATATTTAATGTGTCCAAAGTCAATATGTGCATGCATCTTCTGAACCCGTTTATATCTCAAATTCAGGCTCAAAACACCCGAAAATTCGATATTTTTGGGTCCCAGAAGCGATCTGTACATGCCTACTCCGTGTTAGAGTATTTTCAATATACAGGCCCAAAACATGCCAAAAATCGATATTATAGGTGCCCAAAGTCGATATGTGCATGCATCTTCTGTACCCGTTTATATCTCAAATTCAGGCTCAAAACACCCGAAAATTCGATATTTTTTGGTCCCAGAAGCGATCTGTACATGCCTACTCCGTGTTAGAGTATTTTCAATATACAGGCCCAAAACATGCTGAAAATCGATATTATAGGTGCCCAAAGTCAATATGTGTATGCATCTTCTGTACCCGTTTATTTCCTAAATTCAGGCTCAAAACACCCAAAAATTCGATATTTTTGTGTACCAGAAGCGATCTGTACATGCCTACTCCGTGATAGAGTATTTTCAAAACACAGGCCCAAAACATGCTCAAAATCGATATTTTGGGTGCCCAAAGTCGATATGTGCATGCATCTTCTGTACCCGTTTACATCCCAAATTCAGGTTTAAAACACTCGAAAATTCGATATTTTTGGGTCACAGAAGCGACCTGTACATGCCTACTCCTTGCTAGAATGTTTTCAAGATACAGACCCAAAACATATTCAAAATCGATATTTTAGGTGCAAAAAGTCGATATGTGCATGCATCTTCAGTACCCGTTTATATCTCAAATTCAGGCTCAAAACACCCGAAAAATCAATATTTTTGGGCCCCAGAAGCGATGTGTACATGCCTACTCAGTGCTAGAACTTTTTCAAAATATAGGCTCAAAACATGCTAAAAATCGATATTTAATGTGTCCAAAGTCGATATGTGCATGCATCTTCTGTACCCGTTTATATCTCAAATTCAGGCTCAAAACACCCGAAAATTCGATATTTTTTGGTCCCAGAAGCGATCAGTACATGCCTACTCCGTGTTAGAGTATTTTCAAAATACAGGCCCAAAACATGCTGAAAATCTATATTTTAGGTGCACAAAGTCAATATGTGTATGCATCTTCTGTATCTGTTTATATCCAAAATTCAGGCTCAAAACACCCTAAAATTCGACATTTTTGGGTCCCAGAAGTGATCTGTACATGCCTACTCCGTGTTAGAGTATTTTAAAAATACAAACTCAAAATATGCTCAAAATCGATATTTTGGGTGCCCAAAGTCAATATGTGCATGCATCTTCTTTACCCGTTTATATCCCAAATTCAGGTTCAAAACACTCTAAAATTCGATATTTTTGGGTTCCAGATGCGATCTGTACATGCCTACTCAGTGCTAGAATATTTTCAAAATGTAGGCCCAAAACATGCTAAAAATCGATATTTTGGGTGCCCAAAGTCGATATGTGCATGCATCTTCTGTACCCGTTTATATCTCAAAATCAGGCTCAAAACTCCCGAAAATTCGATATTTTTGGGTCCAAGAAGCGATCTGTACATGCCTACTCCGTGTAAGAGTATTTTCAATATACAGGCCCAAAACATGCTGAAAATCGATATTTTAGTTGCCCAAAGTCAATATGTGTATGCATCTTCTGTACCCGTATATATCCCAAATTAAGGCTCAAAACACCCGAAAATTCGATATTTTTGGGTCCCAGAATCGATCTGTACATACCTACTCAGTGCTAGAATATTTTAAAAATATGGGCCCAAAACAGGGTAAAAATTGATATTTTAAGTGCCTAAAGTCGATATGTGCATGCATCTTCTGTACCCGTTTATATCTCAAATTCAGGCTTAATACACCCGAAAATTCTATATTTTTGGGTCCTAGAAGCGATCTGTACATGCCTACTCCGTGTTAGAGTATTTTCGAAATACAGGCCCAAAACATGCTGAAAATTGATATTTTAGGTGCCCAAAGTCAATATGTGTATGCATCTTCAGTACCCGTTTATATCTCAAATTCAGGCTCAAAACACCCGAAAATTCGATATTTTTGGGTCCCAGAAGCGATCTGTACATGCCTACTTAATGCTAGAATATTTTCAAAATATAGGCCCAAAACATGCTAAAAATCGATATTTTGGGTACCCAAAGTCGATATGTGCATATATCTTCTGTACCCGTTTATATCTCAAATTCAGGCTCAAAACACCCGAAAATTCGATATTTTTGGGTCCCAGAAGCGATCTGTACATGCCAACTCCGTGTTAGAGTATTTTCAAAATACAGGCCCAAAACATGCTGAAAATCTATATTTTAGTTGCACAAAGTCAATATGTGTATGCATCTTCTGTATCTGTTTATATCCCAAATTCAGGCTCAAAACATCCTAAAATTCGACATTTTTGGGTCCCAGAAGTGATCTGTACATGCCTACTAAGTGCTAGAATGTTTTCAAAATATACGCCCAAAACATGCTAAAAATCGATATTTTAGGTGCCCAAAGTCGATATGTGAATGCATCTTCTGTACCCGTTTATATCTGAAATTCAGGCTCAAAACACCCGAAAATTCGATATTTTTGTGTCCCAGAAGCGATCTGTACATGCCTACTCCGTGTTATAGTATTTTCAAAATACAAACTCAAAATATGCTCAAAATCGATATTTTGGGTGCCCAAAGTCAATATGTGTATGCATCTTCTGTACCCGTTTATTTCCCAAATTCAGGCTCAAAACACTCGAAAATTCGATATTTTTATGTCACAGAAGCGATATGTACATGCCTACCCCTTGCTAGAATGTTTTCAAGATACAGACCCAAAACATAATCAAAATCGATATTTTAGGTGCAAAAAGTCGATATGTGCATGGATCTTCAGAACCCGTTTATATCTAAAATTCAGGCTCAAAATACCCGAAAAATCAACATTATTGGGTCCCAGAAGCGATCTGTACATGCCTACTCCGTGTTAAAGTATTTTCAATATACAGGCACAAAAACATGCTGAAAATCGATATTTTAGGTGCCCAAAGTCAATATGTGTATGCATCTTCTGTACCCGTTTATTTCCCAAATTCAGGCTCAAAACACCCTAAAATTCGATATTTTTTGGTCCCAGAAGCGATCTGTACATGCCTACTCCGTGTTAGAGTATTTTCAAAATACAGGCGCAAAACATGCTGGAAATTAATATTTTTGGTGCCCAAAGTCAATATGTGTATTCATCTTCTGTACCCGTTTATATCCCAAATTCAGGCTCAAAACACTTGAAAATTCGATATTTTTGGGTCCCAGAAGCGATCTATATATGCCTACTCAGTGCTAGAATATTTTCAAGATATACGCCCAAAACATGCTAAAAATCGATATTTTAGGTGCCCAAAGTCGATATGTGCATGCATCTTCTGTACCCGTTTATATCTCAAATTCAGACTTAAAACACACGAAAATTCGATATCTTTGTGTCCCAGAAGCGATCTGTACATGCCTACTCCGTGTTAGAGTATTTTCAAAATACAGGCCTAAAACATGCTCAAAATCGATATTTTAGGTGCCCAAAGTCGATATGTGCATGCATCTTCTTTACCCGTTTATATCCCAAATTCAGGTTCAAAACACTCTAAAATTCGATATTTTTGGGTTCCAGAAGCGATCTGTACATGCCTACTCAGTGCTAGAATATTTTCAATATATGAGCCCAAATCATGCTAAAAATCGATATTTTGGGTGCCCAAAGTCGATATGTGCATGCATCTTCTGTACCCGTTTATATCTCAAATTCGGGCTCAAAACTCATAAAAATTCGATATTTTTGGGTCCCAGAAGCGACCTGTACATGCCTACTCCGTGTTAGAGTATTTTCAAAATACAGGCCCAAAACATGCTGAAAATCAATATTTTAGGTGCCCAAAGTCGATATGTGCATGCATCTTCTGTACCCGTTTATATCTCAAATTCAGGCTCAAAACACCCGAAAATTCGATATTTTTTGGTCCCAGAAAAGAAATGTACATGCCTACACAGTGCTAGAATATATTGAAGATATGGGCCCAAAACATGCTAAAAATCGATATTTTAGGTGCCCAAAGTCGATATGTACATTCATCTTCTGTACCCGTTTATATCTCAAATTCAGGCTCAAATTACCCGAAAATTAGATAGTTTTGGGTCCCAGAAGCGATCTGTACATGCCTACTCAGTGCTAGAATGTTTTCAAAATATAGGCTCAAAACATGCTAAAAATCGATATTTTAGGTGTCCAAAGTCGATATGTGCATGCATCTTCTGTACTCGTTTATATCTCAAATTCAGGCTCAAAACACCCGAAAATTCGATATTTTTGGGTCACAGAAGCGATCTGTACATGCCTACTCCTTGATAGAATGTTTTAAAGATACAGACCCAAAACATAATCAAAATCGATATTTTAGGTGCAAAAAGTCGATATGTGCATGAATCTTCAGTACCCGTTTATATCTCAAATTCAGGCTCAAAACACCCGAAAATTCAATATTTTTGGGTCCCTAAAGCGATGTGTACATGCCTACTCAGTGCTAGAATGTTTTCAAGATACAGACCCAAAACATGCTAAAAATCGATATTTAATGTGTCCAAAGTCAATATGTGCATGCATCTTCTGTACCCGTTTATATCTCAAATTCAGGCTCAAAACACCCGTAAATTCGATATTTTTGGGTCCCAGAAGCGATCTGTACATGCCTACTCCGTGTTAGAGTATTTTCAATATATAGGCCCAAAACATGCTAAAAATCGTTATTATAGGTGCCCAAAGTCGATATGTCCATGCATCTTCTGTACCCGTTTATATCTCAAATTCAGGCTCAAAACACCCGAAAATTCGATATTTTTGGGTCCCAGAAGCGTACTGTACATGCCTACTCCGTGTTAGAGTATTTTCACAATACAGGCGCAAAACTTGCTGAAAATCGATATTTTGGGTGCCCAAAGTCGATATGTGCATGCATCTTCTGTACCCGTTTATATCTCAAATTCATGCTCAAAAACTCCCGAAAATTCGATATTTTTTGGTCCCAGAAGCGATCTGTACATGCCTACTCCGTGTTAGAGTATTTTCAATATACAGGCCCAAAACATGCTGAAAATCGATATTATAGGTGCCCAAAGTCAATATGTGAATGCATCTTCTGTACCCGTTTATTTCCCAAATTCAGGCTCAAAACACCCGAAAATTCGATATTTTTGTGTACCAGAAGCGATCTGTACATGCCTACTCCGTGATAGAGTATTTTCAAAACACAGGCCCAAAACATGCTCAAAATCGATATTTTGGGTGCCCAAAGTCGATATGTGCATGCATCTTCTGTACCCGTTTACATCCCAAATTCAGGTTTAAAACACTCGAAGATTCGATATTTTTGGGTCACAGAAGCGACCTGTACATGCCTACTCCTTGCTAGAATGTTTTCAAGATACAGACCCAAAACATAATCAAAATCGATATTTTAGGTGCAAAAAGTCGATATGTGCATGCATCTTCAGTACCCGTTTATATCTCAAATTCAGGCTCAAAACACCCGAAAATTCAATATTTTTGGGTCCTAGAAGCGATGTGTACATGCCTACTCAGTGCTAGAATTTTTTCAAAATATAGGCTCGAAACATGCTAAAAATCGATATTTAATGTGTCCAAAGTCGATATGTGCATGCATCTTCTGTACCCGTTTATATCTCAAATTCAGGCTCAAAACACCCGAAAATTCGATATTTTTGGGTCCCAGAAGCGATCTGTACATGCCTACTCCGTGTTAGAGTATTTTCAAAAATACAGGCCCAAAACATGCTGAAAATCTATATTTTAGGTGCACAAAGTCAATATGTGTATGCATCTTCTGTATCTGTTTATATCCCAAATTCAGACTCAAAACACCCTAAAATTCGACATTTTTGGGTCCCAGAAGTGATCTGAACATGCCTACTCAGTGCTAGAATGTTTTCAAAATATGGTCCCAAAACATGCTAAAAATCGATATTTTAAATGCAAAAAGTCGATATGTGCATGCATCTTCTGTACCCGTTTATATCCGAAATTAAGGCTCAAAACACCCGAAAATTCGATATTTTTGGTTCCCAGAAGCGATCTGTACATGCCTACTCCTTGCTAGAATGTTTTCAAGATACAGACCCAAAACATAATCAAAATCGATATTTTAGGTGCAAAAAGTCGATATGTGCATGCATCTTCTGTAACCGTTTATATCTCAAATTCAGGCTCAAAACACCCGAAAATTCAATATTTTTATGTCCCAGAAGCGATGTGTACATGCCTACTCAGTGCTAGAATTTTTTCAAAATATAAGCTCGAAACATGCTAAAAATCGATATTTAATATGTCCAAAGTCGATATGTGCATGCATCTTCTGTACCCGTTTATATATCAAATTCAGGCTCAAAACACCCGAAAATTCGATATTTTTGGGTCCCAGAAGCGATCTGTACATGCCTACTCCGTGTTAGAGTATTTTCAAAAATACAGGCCCAAAACATGCTGAAAATCTATATTTTAGGTGCACAAAGTCAATATGTGCATGCATCTTCTGTATCTGTTTATATCCCAAATTCAGACTCAAAACACCCTAAAATTCGACATTTTTGGGTCCTAGAAGTGATCTGTACATGCCTACTCAGTGTTAGAATGTTTTCAAAATATACGCCCAAAACATGCTAAAAATCTATATTTTAGGTGCCCAAAGTCGATATGTCAATGCATCTTCTGTACCCGTTTATATCTCAAATTCAGGCTCAAAACATACGAAAATTCGATATTTTTGTGTCCCAGAAGCGATCTGTACATGCCTACTCCGTGTTAGAGTATTTTCAAAATACAAACTCAAAATATGCTCAAAATCGATATTTTGGGTGCCCAAAGTCAATATGTGCATGCATCTTCTTTACCCGTTTATATCCCAAATTCAGGTTCAAAACACTCTAAAATTCGATATTTTTGGGTTCCAGAAGCGATCTGTACATGCGTAGTCAGTGCTAGAATATTTTCAAAATGTTGGCACAAAACATGCTAAAAATCGATATTTTGGGTGCCCTAAGTCGATATGTGCATGCATCTTCTGTACCCGTTTATATCTCAAAATCAGGCTCAAAACTCCCGAAAATTCGATATTTTTGGGTCCAAGAAGCGATCTGTACATGCCTACTCAGTGTAAGAGTATTTTCAATATGAAGGCCCAAAAACATGCTGAAAATCGATATTTTAGTTGCCCAAAGTCAATATGTGTATGCATATTCTGTACCCGTTTATATCCCAAATTAAGGCTCAAAACACCCGAAAATTCGATATTTTTGAGTCCCAGAAGCGATCTGTACATGCCTACTCAGTGCTAGAATATTTTCAAGATATGGGCCCAAAACAGGGTAAAAATTGATATTTTAAGTGCTTAAAGTCGATATGTGCATGCATCTTCTGTACCCGTTTATATATCAAATTCAGGCTCAATACACCCGAAAATTCAATATTTTTGGGTCCTAGAAGCGATCTGTACATGCCTACTCCGTGTTAGAGTATTTTCAAAATACAGGCCCAAAACATGCTGAAAATCGATATTTTAGGTGCCCAAAGTCGATATGTGCATGCATCTTCTGTACCCGTTTATATCTCAAATTCAGGCTTAAAACAACCGAAAATTCGATATTTCTGGGTCCCAGAAGCGATCTGTACATGCCTACTCTGTGTTAGAATATGTTTAAAATACAGGCCCAAAACATGCTGAAAATCAATATTTTAGGTGCCCAAAGTCAATATGAGTATGCATCTTCTGTACCCGTTTATTTCCCAAATTCAGGCTCAAAACACCCTAAAATTCGATATTTTTGGGTCCCAGAAGCGATCTGTACATGCCTACTCCGTGTTAGAGTATTTTCAATATACAGGCCCAAAACTTGCTTAAAATCGAAATTTTAGGTGCCCAAAGTTAATATGTGTATGCATCTTCTGTACCCGTTTATTTCCCAAATTCAGGCTCAAAACACTCGAAAATTCGATATTTTTATGTCACAGAAGCGATCTGTACATGCCTACTCCTTGCTAGAATGTTTTCAAGATAGAGACCCAAAACATAATTAAAATCGATATTTTAGGTGCAAAAAGTCGATATGTTCATGGATCTTCAGTACCCGTTTATATCTCAAATTCAGTCTCAAAAAAACCCGAAAATTCAACATTTTTGGGTCCCAGAAGCGATCTGTACATGCCTACTCAGTGCTAGAATGTTTTCAAAATATAGGCTCAAAACATGCTAAAACTCGATATTTAATGTGTCCAAAGTCGATATGTGCATGCATCTTCTGTATCCGTTTATATCTCAAATTCAAGCTTAAAACACCCGAAAATTCGATATTTTTGGGTCCCAGAAGCGATCTGTACATGCTTACTCAGTGCTAGATTTTTTTCAATGTATGGGCCCAAATCATGCCAAAAATTGATATTTTAGGTGCCCAAAGTCGATATGTGCATGCATCTTCTGTACACGTTTATATCTCAAATTCAGGCTCAAAACACCCGAAAATTCGATATTTTTGGGTCCCAGAAGCGATCTGTACATGCCTACTCCGTGTTAGAGTATTTTCAAAAAAACAGGCCCAAAACATGCTGAAAATCGATATTTTAGGTGCCCAAAGTCAATATGTGTATGCATCTTCTGTACCCGTTTATTTCCAAAATTCAGGCTCAAAACACCCGAAAATTCGATATTTTTTGGTCCCAAAAGCGATCTGTACATGCCTACTCAGTTCTAGAATATATTGAAGATATGGGCCCAAAACATGCTAAAAATCGATATTTTAAGTGCAAAAAGTCGATATGTGCATGCATCTTCTGTACCCGTTTATATCTCAAATTCAGGCTCAAATTACCCGAAAATTAGATAGTTTTGGGTCCCAGAAGCGATCTGTACATGCCTACTCAGTGCTAGAATGTTTTCAAAATATAGGCTCAAAACATGCTAAAAATCGATATTTTAGGTGTCCAAAGTCGATATGTGCATGCATCTTCTGTACTCGTTTATATCTCAAATTCAGGCTCAAAACACCCGAAAATTCGATATTTTTGGGACCCAGAAGCGATCTGTACACGCCTACTCAGTGCTAGAAATTTTACAAAATACAGGCCCAAAACATGCTAAAAATCGATATTTTAAGTGCAAAAAGTCGATATGTGCATGAATCTTCTGTACCCGTTTACATCCCAAATTCAGGTTTAAAACACTCGAAAATTCGATATTTTTGGGTCACAGAAGCGATCTGTACATGCCTACTCCTTGCTAGAATGTTTTAAAGATACAGACCCAAAACATAATCAAAATCGATGTTTTAGGTGCAAAAAGTCGATATGTGCATGAATCTTCAGTACCCGTTTATATCTCAAATTCAGGCTCAAAACACCCGAAAATTCAATATTTTTGGGTCCCTAAAGCGATGTGTACATGCCTACTCAGTGCTAGAATGTTTTCAAGATACAGACCCAAAACATACTAAAAATCGATATTTAATGTGTCAAAAGTCAATATGTGCATGCATCTTCTGTACCCGTTTATATCTCAAATTCAGGCTCAAAACACCCGAAAATTCGATATTTTTGGGTCCCAGAAGCGATCTGTACATGCCTACTCCGTGTTAGAGTATTTTCAATATATAGGCCCAAAACATGCTAAAAATCGATATTATAGGTGCCCAAAGTCGATATGTGCATGCATCTTCTGTACCCGTTTATATCTCAAATTCAGGCTCAAAACACCCGAAAATTCGATATTTTTGGGTCCCAGAAGCGTACTGTACATGCCTACTCCGTGTTAGAGTATTTTCACAATACAGGCCCAAAACATGCTGAAAATCGATATTTTGGGTGCCCAAAGTCGATATGTGCATGCATCTTCTGTACCCGTTTATATCTCAAATTCATGCTCAAAACTCCCGAAAATTCTATATTTTTGGGTCCCAGAAGCGATCTGTACATGCCTATTCCGTGTTAGAGTATTTTCAATATACAGGCCCAAAACATGCTGAAAATCGATATTATAGGTGCTCAAAGTCAATATGTGTATGCATCTTCTGTACCCGTTTATTTCCCAAATTCAGGCTCAAAACACCCGAAAATTCGATATTTTTGTTTACCAGAAGCGATCTGTACATGCCTACTCCGTGATAGAGTATTTTCAAAACACAGGCCCAAAACATGCTCAAAATCGATATTTTGGGTGCCCAAAGTCGATATGTGCATGCATCTTCTGTACCCGTTTACATCCCAAATTCAGGTTTAAAACACTCGAAAATTCGATATTTTTGGGTCACAGAAGCGACCTGTACATGCCTACTCCGTGTTAGAGTGTTTTCAAAAATACAGGCCCAAAACATGCTGAAAATCTATATTTTAGGTGCACAAAGTCAATATGTGTATGCATCTTCTGTATCTGTTTATATCCCAAATTCAGACTCAAAACACCCTAAAATTCGACATTTTTGGGTCCCAGAAGTGATCTGTACATGCCTACTCAGTGCTAGAATGTTTTCAAAATATACGCCCAAAACATGCTAAAAATCTATATTTTAGGTGCCCAAAGTCGATATGTCAATGCATCTTCTGTACCCGTTTATATCTCAAATTCAGGCTCAAAACACACGAAAATTCGATATTTTTGTGTCCCAGAAGCGATCTGTACATGCCTACTCCGTGTTAGATTATTTTCAAAATACAAACTCAAAATATGCTCAAAATCGATATTTTGGGTGCCCAAAGTCAATATGTGCATGCATCTTCTTTACCCGTTTATATCCCAAATTCAGGTTCAAAACACTCTAAAACTCGATATTTTTGGGTTCCAGAAGCGATCTGTACATGCGTACTCAGTGCTAGAATATTTTCAAAATGTAGGCCCAAAACATGCTAAAAATCGATATTTTGGGTGCCCAAAGTCGATATGTGCATGCATCTTCTGTACCCGTTTATATCTCAAAATAAGGCTCAAAACTCCCGAAAATTCGATATTTTTGGGTCCAAGAAGCGATCTGTACATGCCTTCTCCGTGTAAGAGTATTTTCAATATACAGGCCCAAAACATGCTGAAAATCGATATTTTAGTTGCCCAAAGGCAATATGTGTATGCATCTTCTGTACCCGTTTATATCTCAAATTAAGGCTCAAAACACCCGAAAATTCGATATTTTTGGGTCCTAGAAGAGAACTGTACATGCCTACTCAGTGCTAGAATATATTGAAGATATGGGCCCAAAACATGCTAAAAATCGATATTTTAGGTGCCCAAAGTCGATATGTACATTAATCTTCTGTACCCGTTTATATCTCAAATTCAGGTTCAGAACACCCGAAAATTCGATATTTTTGGGTCCCAGAAGCGATCTGTACATGCCTACTCAGTGCTAGAATGTTTTCAAAATATAGGCTCAAAACATGCTAAAAATCGATATTTTAGGTGTCCAAAGTCGATATGTGCATGCATCTTCTGTACCCGTTTATATCTCAAATTCAGGCTCAAAACACCCGAAAATTCGATATTTTTTGGTCCCAGAAGCGATCTGTACATGCCTACTCAGTGCTAGAAATTTTTCAAAATACAGGCCCAAAACATGCTAAAAATCGATATTTTAAGTGCAAAAAGTCGATATGTGCATGCATCTTCTGTAACCGTTTACATCCCAAATTCAGGTTTAAAACACTCGAAAATTCGATATTTTTGGGTCACAGAAGCGATCTGTACATGCCTACTCCTTGCTAGAATGTTTTAAAGATACAGACCCAAAACATAATCAAAATCGATATTTTATGTGCAAAAAGTCGATATGTGCATTAATCTTCAGTACCCGTTTATATCTCAAATTCAGGCTCAAAACACCCGAAAATTCAATATTTTTGGGTCCCTAAAGCGATGTGTACATGCCTACTCAGTGCTAGAATGTTTTCAAGATACAGACCCAAAAAATGCTAAAAATCGATATTTAATGTGTCCAAAGTCAATATGTGCATGCATCTTCTGTACCCGTTTATATCTCAAAATCAGGCTCAAAACTCCCGAAAATTCGATATTTTTGGGTCCAAGAAGCGATCTGTACATGCCTACTCCGTGTTAGAGTATTTTCAATATATAGGCCCAAAACATGCTAAAAATCGTTATTATAGGTGCCCAAAGTCGATATGTCCATGCATCTTCTGTACCCGTTTATATCTCAAATTCAGGCTCAAAACACCCGAAAATTCGATATTTTTGAGTCCCAGAAGCGATCTGTACATGCCTACTCAGTGCTAGAATATTTTCAAGATATGGGCCCAAAACAGGGTAAAAATTGATATTTTAAGTGCTTAAAGTCGATATGTGCATGCATCTTCTGTACCCGTTTATATCTCAAATTCAGGCTCAATACACCCGAAAATTCGATATTTTTGGGTCCTAGAAGCGATCTGTACATGCCTACTCCGTGTTAGAGTATTTTCAAAATACAGGCGCAAAACATGCTGGAAATTAATATTTTTGGTGCCCAAAGTCAATATGTGTATTCTTCTTCTGTACCCGTTTATATCCCAAATTCAGGCTCAAAACACTTGAAAATTCGATATTTTTGGGTCCCAGAAGCGATCTATATATGCCTACACAGTGCTAGAATATTGTCAAGATATACGCCCAAAACATGCTAAAAATCGATATTTTAGGTGCCCAAAGTCGATATGTGCATGCATCTTCTGTACCCGTTTATATCTCAAATTCAGGCTCAAAACACCCTAAAATTCGATATCTTTGTGTGCTAGATGCGATCTGTACATGCCTACTCCGTGTTAGAGTATTTTCAAAATACAGGCCCAAAACATGCTCAAAATCGATATTTTAGGTGCCCAAAGTCGATGTGTGCATGCATCTTCTGTACCCGTTTATTTCCCAAATTCAGGTTCAAAACACTCTAAAATTCGATATCTTTGTGTCCCAGAAGCGATCTGTACATGCCTACTCCGTGTTAGAGTATTTTCAATATACAGGCCCAAAACATGCTAAAAATCGATATCATAGGAGCCCAAAGTTGATATGTGCATGCATCTTCTGTACCCGTTTATATCTCAAATTCAGGCTCAAAACACCCGAAAATTCGATATTTTTGGGTCCAAGAAGCGTACTGTACATGCCTACTCCGTGTTAGAGTATTTTCAAAATACAGGCACAAAACATGCTGAAAATCGATATTTTGGGTGCCCAAAGTCGATATGTGCATGCATCTTCTGTACCCGTTTATATCTCAAAATCAAGCTCAAAACTCCCGAAAATTCGATATTTTTGGGTCCCAGAAGCGATCTGTACATGCCTACTCAGTGCTAGAATATTTTCAAGATATGGGCCCAAAACAGGGTAAAAATTGATATTTTAAGTGCCTAAAGTCGATATGTGCATGCATCTTCTGTACCCGTTTATATCTCAAATTCAGGTTCAATACACCCGAAAATTCGATATTTTTGGGTCCTAGAAGCGATCTGTACATGCCTACTCCGTGTTAGAGTATTTTCAATATACAGGCCCAAAACTTGCTTAAAATCTATATTTTAGGTGCCCAAAGTTAATATGTGTATGCATCTTCTGTACCCGTTTATTTCCAAAATTCAGGCTCAAAACACACGAAAATTCGATATTTTTATGTCACAGAAGCTATCTGTACATGCCTACTCCTTGCTAGAATGTTTTCAAGATACAGATCCAAAACATAATCAAAATCGATATTTTAGGTGCAAAAAGTCGATATGTTCATGGATCTTCAGTACCCGTTTATATCTCAAATTCAGTCTCAAAAAACCCGAAAATTCAACATTTTTGGGTCCCAGAAGCGATCTGTACATGCCTACTCAGTGCTAGAATGTTTTCAAAATATAGGCTCATAAAATGCTAAAACTCGATATTTAATGTGTCCAAAGTCGATATGTGTATGCATCTTCTGTATCCGTTTATATCTCAAATTCAAGCTTAAAACACCCGAAAATTCGATATTTTTGGGTCCCAGAAGCGATCTGTACATGCTTACTCAGTGCTAGATTTTTTTCAATGTATGGGCCCAAATCATGCTAAAAATCGATATTTTAGGTGCCCAAAGTCGATATGTGCATGCATCTTCTGTACACGTTTATATCTCAAATTCAGGCTCAAAACACCCGAAAATTCGATATTTTTTGGTCCCAGAAGCGATCTGTACATGCCTACTCAGTGCTAGAAATTTTTCAAAATACAGGCCCAAAACATGCTAAAAATCGATATTTTAAGTGCAAAAAGTCGATATGTGCATGCATCTTCTGTACCCGTTTACATCCCAAATTCAGGTTTAAAACACTCGAAAATTCGATATTTTTGGGTCACAGAAGCGATCTGTACATGCCTACTCCTTGCTAGAATGTTTTAAAGATACAGACCCAAAACATAATCAAAATCGATATTTTAGGTGCAAAAAGTCGATATGTGCATGAATCTTCAGTACCCGTTTATATCTCAAATTCAGGCTCAAAACACCCGAAAATTCAATATTTTTGGGTCCCTAAAGCGATGTGTACATGCCTACTCAGTGCTAGAATGTTTTCAAGATACAGACCCAAAAAATGCTAAAAATCGATATTTAATGTGTCCAAAGTCAATATGTGCATGCATCTTCTGTACCCGTTTATATCTCAAAATCAGGCTCAAAACTCCCGAAAATTCGATATTTTTGGGTCCAAGAAGCGATCTGTACATGCCTACTCCGTGTTAGAGTATTTTCAATATATAGGCCCAAAACATGCTAAAAATCGTTATTATAGGTGCCCAAAGTCGATATGTCCATGCATCTTCTGTACCCGTTTATATCTCAAATTCAGGCTCAAAACACCCGAAAATTCGATATTTTTGAGTCCCAGAAGCGATCTGTACATGCCTACTCAGTGCTAGAATATTTTCAAGATATGGGCCCAAAACAGGGTAAAAATTGATATTTTAAGTGCTTAAAGTCGATATGTGCATGCATCTTCTGTACCCGTTTATATCTCAAATTCAGGCTCAATACACCCGAAAATTCGATATTTTTGGGTCCTAGAAGCGATCTGTACATGCCTACTCCGTGTTAGAGTATTTTCAAAATACAGGCGCAAAACATGCTGGAAATTAATATTTTTGGTGCCCAAAGTCAATATGTGTATTCTTCTTCTGTACCCGTTTATATCCCAAATTCAGGCTCAAAACACTTGAAAATTCGATATTTTTGGGTCCCAGAAGCGATCTATATATGCCTACACAGTGCTAGAATATTGTCAAGATATACGCCCAAAACATGCTAAAAATCGATATTTTAGGTGCCCAAAGTCGATATGTGCATGCATCTTCTGTACCCGTTTATATCTCAAATTCAGGCTCAAAACACCCTAAAATTCGATATCTTTGTGTGCTAGATGCGATCTGTACATGCCTACTCCGTGTTAGAGTATTTTCAAAATACAGGCCCAAAACATGCTCAAAATCGATATTTTAGGTGCCCAAAGTCGATGTGTGCATGCATCTTCTGTACCCGTTTATTTCCCAAATTCAGGTTCAAAACACTCTAAAATTCGATATCTTTGTGTCCCAGAAGCGATCTGTACATGCCTACTCCGTGTTAGAGTATTTTCAATATACAGGCCCAAAACATGCTAAAAATCGATATCATAGGAGCCCAAAGTTGATATGTGCATGCATCTTCTGTACCCGTTTATATCTCAAATTCAGGCTCAAAACACCCGAAAATTCGATATTTTTGGGTCCAAGAAGCGTACTGTACATGCCTACTCCGTGTTAGAGTATTTTCAAAATACAGGCACAAAACATGCTGAAAATCGATATTTTGGGTGCCCAAAGTCGATATGTGCATGCATCTTCTGTACCCGTTTATATCTCAAAATCAAGCTCAAAACTCCCGAAAATTCGATATTTTTGGGTCCCAGAAGCGATCTGTACATGCCTACTCAGTGCTAGAATATTTTCAAGATATGGGCCCAAAACAGGGTAAAAATTGATATTTTAAGTGCCTAAAGTCGATATGTGCATGCATCTTCTGTACCCGTTTATATCTCAAATTCAGGTTCAATACACCCGAAAATTCGATATTTTTGGGTCCTAGAAGCGATCTGTACATGCCTACTCCGTGTTAGAGTATTTTCAATATACAGGCCCAAAACTTGCTTAAAATCTATATTTTAGGTGCCCAAAGTTAATATGTGTATGCATCTTCTGTACCCGTTTATTTCCAAAATTCAGGCTCAAAACACACGAAAATTCGATATTTTTATGTCACAGAAGCTATCTGTACATGCCTACTCCTTGCTAGAATGTTTTCAAGATACAGATCCAAAACATAATCAAAATCGATATTTTAGGTGCAAAAAGTCGATATGTTCATGGATCTTCAGTACCCGTTTATATCTCAAATTCAGTCTCAAAAAACCCGAAAATTCAACATTTTTGGGTCCCAGAAGCGATCTGTACATGCCTACTCAGTGCTAGAATGTTTTCAAAATATAGGCTCATAAAATGCTAAAACTCGATATTTAATGTGTCCAAAGTCGATATGTGTATGCATCTTCTGTATCCGTTTATATCTCAAATTCAAGCTTAAAACACCCGAAAATTCGATATTTTTGGGTCCCAGAAGCGATCTGTACATGCTTACTCAGTGCTAGATTTTTTTCAATGTATGGGCCCAAATCATGCTAAAAATCGATATTTTAGGTGCCCAAAGTCGATATGTGCATGCATCTTCTGTACACGTTTATATCTCAAATTCATGCTCAAAACACCCGAAAATTCGATATTTTTGTGTCCCAGAAGCGATCTGTACATGCCTACTCCGTGTTAGAGTATTTTCAAAAATACAGGCTTAAAACATGCTGAAAATCAATATTTTAGGTGCCCAAAGTCGATATGTGCATGCATCTTCTGTACCCGTTTATATCTCAAATTCAGGTTCAGAACACCCGAAAATTCGATATTTTTGGGTCCCAGAAGCGATCTGTACATGCCTACTCCGTGTTAAAGTATTTTCAATATACAGGCACAAAACATGCTGAAAATCGATATTTTAGGTGCCCAAAGTCAATATGTGTATGCATCTTCTGTACCCGTTTATTTCCAAAATTCAGGCTCAAAACACCCGAAAATTCGATATTTTTTGGTCCCAGAAGCGATCTGTACATGCCTACTCAGTTCTAGAATATATTGAAGATATGGGCCCAAAACATGCTAAAAATCGATATTTTAAGTGCAAAAAGTCGATATGTGTATGCATCTTCTGTACCCGTTTATATCTCAAATTCAGGCTCAAAACACCCGAAAATTCGATATTTTTGGGTCCCAGAAGCGATCTGTACATGCCTACTCCGTGTTAGAGTATTTTCAAAATACAGGCGCAAAACATGCTGGAAATTAATATTTTTGGTGCCCAAAGTCAATATGTGTATTCATCTTCTGTACCCATTTATATCCCAAATTCAGGCTCAAAACACTTGAAAATTCGATATTTTTGGGTCCCAGAAGCGATCTATATATGCCTACACATTGCTAGAATATTGTCAAGATATACGCCCAAAACATGCTAAAAATCGATATTTTAGGTGCCCAAAGTCAATATGTGCATGCATCTTCTGTACCCGTTTATATCTCAAATTCAGGCTTAAAACACACGAAAATTCGATATTTTTGTGTCCCAGATGCGATCTGTACATGCCTACTCCGTGTTAGAGTATTTTCAAAATGTAGGCCCAAAACCGGCTAAAAATCGATATTTTGGGTGCCCAAAGTCGATATGTGCATGCATCTTCTGTACCCGTTTATATCTCAAATTCAGGTTCAAAACTCCCGAAAATTCGATATTTTTGGGTCCCAGAAGCGATCTGTACATGCCTACTCCGTGTTAGAGTATTTTCAATATACAGGCCCAAAACATGCTAAAAATCGATATTATAGGAGCCCAAAGTTGATATGTGCATGCATCTTCTGTACCCGTTTATTTCCAAAATTCAGGCTCAAAACACCCGAAAATTCGATATTTTTGGGTCCCAGAAGCGATCTGTACATGCCTACTCAGTTCTAGAATATATTGAAGATATGGGCCCAAAACATGCTAAAAATCGATATTTTAAGTGCAAAAAGTCGATATGTGTATGCATCTTCTGTACCCGTTTATATCTCAAATTCAGGCTCAAAACACCCGAAAATTCGATATTTTTGGGTCCCAGAAGCGATCTGTACATGCCTACTCCGTGTTAGAGTATTTTCAAAATACAGGCGCAAAACATGCTGGAAATTAATATTTTTGGTGCCCAAAGTCAATATGTGTATTCATCTTCTGTACCCATTTATATCCCAAATTCAGGCTCAAAACACTTGAAAATTCGATAATTTTGGGTCCCAGAAGCGATCTATATATGCCTACACATTGCTAGAATATTGTCAAGATATACGCCCAAAACATGCTAAAAATCGATATTTTAGGTGCCCAAAGTCGATATGTGCATGCATATTCTGTACCCGTTTATATCTCAAATTCAGGCTTAAAACACACGAAAATTCGATATTTTTGTGTCCCAGATGCGATCTGTACATGCTTACTCCGTGTTAGAGTATTTTCAAAATGTAGGCCCAAAACCGGCTAAAAATCGATATTTTGGGTGCCCAAAGTCGATATGTGCATGCATCTTCTGTACCCGTTTATATCTCAAATTCAGGTTCAAAACTCCCGAAAATTCGATATTTTTGGGTCCCAGAAGCGATCTGTACATGCCTACTCCGTGTTAGAGTATTTTCAATATACAGGCCCAAAACATGCTAAAAATCGATATTATAGGAGCCCAAAGTTGATATGTGCATGCATCTTCTGTACCCGTTTATATCTCAAATTCAGGCTCAAAACACCCGAAAATTCGATATTTTTGGGTCCCAGAAGCGTACTGTACATGCCTACTCCGTGTTAGAGTATTTTCAAAATACAGGCACAAAACATGCTGAAAATCGATATTTTGGGTGCCCAAAGTCGATATGTGCATGTATCTTCTGTACCCGTTTATATCTCAAAATCAGGCTCAAAACTCCCGAAAATTCGATATTTTTGGGTCCCAAAAGCGATCTGTACATGCCTACTCAGTGCTAGAATATTTTCAAGATATGGGCCCAAAACAGGGTAAAAATTGATATTTTAAGTGCCTAAAGTCGATATGTGCATGCATCTTCTGTACCCGTTTATATCTCAAATTCAGGCTCAATACACCCGAAAATTCGATATTTTTGGGTCCTAAAAGCGATCTGTACATGCCTACTCCGTGTTAGAGTATTTTCAAAATACAGGCCCAAAACATGCTGAAAATCGATATTTTAGGTGCCGAAAGTCGATATGTGTATGCATATTCTGTACCCGTTTATATCCCAAATTAAGGCTCAAAACACCCGAAAATTCGATATTTTTGAGTCCCAGAAGCGATCTGTACATGCCTACTCAGTGCTAGAATATTTTCAAGATATGGGCCCAAAACAGGGTAAAAATTGATATTTTAAGTGCTTAAAGTCGATATGTGCATGCATCTTCTGTACCCGTTTATATCTCAAATTCAGGCTCAATACACCCGAAAATTCAATATTTTTGGGTCCTAGAAGCGATCTGTACATGCCTACTCCGTGTTAGAGTATTTTCAAAATACAGGCCCAAAACATGCTGACAATCGATATTTTAGGTGCCCAAAGTCGATATGTGCATGCATCTTCTGTACCCGTTTATATCTCAAATTCAGGCTTAAAACAACCGAAAATTCGATATTTCTGGGTCCCAGAAGCGATCTGTACATGCCTACTCTGTGTTAGAATATGTTTAAAATACAGGCCCAAAGCATGCTGAAAATCAATATTTTAGGTGCCCAAAGTCAATATGAGTATGCATCTTCTGTACCCGTTTATTTCCCAAATTCAGGCTCAAAACACCCTAAAATTCGATATTTTTGGGTCCCAGAAGCGATCTGTACATGCCTACTCCGTGTTAGAGTATTTTCAATATACAGGCCCAAAACTTGCTTAAAATCGAAATTTTAGGTGCCCAAAGTTAATATGTGTATGCATCTTCTGTACCCGTTTATTTCCCAAATTCAGGCTCAAAACACTCGAAAATTCGATATTTTTATGTCACAGAAGCGATCTGTACATGCCTACTCCTTGCTAGAATGTTTTCAAGATAGAGACCCAAAACATAATTAAAATCGATAATTTAGGTGCAAAAAGTCGATATGTTCATGGATCTTCAGTACCCGTTTATATCTCAAATTCAGTCTCAAAAAAACCCGAAAATTCAACATTTTTGGGTCGCAGAAGCGATCTGTACATGCCTACTCAGTGCTAGAATGTTTTCAAAATATAGGCTCAAAACATGCTAAAACTCGATATTTAATGTGTCCAAAGTCGATATGTGCATGCATCTTCTGTATCCGTTTATATCTCAAATTCAAGCTTAAAACACCCGAAAATTCGATATTTTTGGGTCCCAGAAGCGATCTGTACATGCTTACTCAGTGCTAGATTTTTTTCAATGTATGGGCCCAAATCATGCCAAAAATTGATATTTTAGGTGCCCAAAGTCGATATGTGCATGCATCTTCTGTACACGTTTATATCTCAAATTCAGGCTCAAAACACCCGAAAATTCGATATTTTTGGGTCCCAGAAGCGATCTGTACATGCCTACTCCGTGTTAGAGTATTTTCAAAAAAACAGGCCCAAAACATGCTGAAAATCGATATTTTAGGTGCCCAAAGTCAATATGTGTATGCATCTTCTGTACCCGTTTATTTCCAAAATTCAGGCTCAAAACACCCGAAAATTCGATATTTTTTGGTCCCAAAAGCGATCTGTACATGCCTACTCAGTTCTAGAATATATTGAAGATATGGGCCCAAAACATGCTAAAAATCGATATTTTAAGTGCAAAAAGTCGATATGTGCATGCATCTTCTGTACCCGTTTATATCTCAAATTCAGGCTCAAATTACCCGAAAATTAGATAGTTTTGGGTCCCAGAAGCGATCTGTACATGCCTACTCAGTGCTAGAATGTTTTCAAAATATAGGCTCAAAACATGCTAAAAATCGATATTTTAGGTGTCCAAAGTCGATATGTGCATGCATCTTCTGTACTCGTTTATATCTCAAATTCAGGCTCAAAACACCCGAAAATTCGATATTTTTGGGACCCAGAAGCGATCTGTACACGCCTACTCAGTGCTAGAAATTTTACAAAATACAGGCCCAAAACATGCTAAAAATCGATATTTTAAGTGCAAAAAGTCGATATGTGCATGAATCTTCTGTACCCGTTTACATCCCAAATTCAGGTTTAAAACACTCGAAAATTCGATATTTTTGGGTCACAGAAGCGATCTGTACATGCCTACTCCTTGCTAGAATGTTTTAAAGATACAGACCCAAAACATAATCAAAATCGATGTTTTAGGTGCAAAAAGTCGATATGTGCATGAATCTTCAGTACCCGTTTATATCTCAAATTCAGGCTCAAAACACCCGAAAATTCAATATTTTTGGGTCCCTAAAGCGATGTGTACATGCCTACTCAGTGCTAGAATGTTTTCAAGATACAGACCCAAAACATACTAAAAATCGATATTTAATGTGTCAAAAGTCAATATGTGCATGCATCTTCTGTACCCGTTTATATCTCAAATTCAGGCTCAAAACACCCGAAAATTCGATATTTTTGGGTCCCAGAAGCGATCTGTACATGCCTACTCCGTGTTAGAGTATTTTCAATATATAGGCCCAAAACATGCTAAAAATCGATATTATAGGTGCCCAAAGTCGATATGTGCATGCATCTTCTGTACCCGTTTATATCTCAAATTCAGGCTCAAAACACCCGAAAATTCGATATTTTTGGGTCCCAGAAGCGTACTGTACATGCCTACTCCGTGTTAGAGTATTTTCACAATACAGGCCCAAAACATGCTGAAAATCGATATTTTGGGTGCCCAAAGTCGATATGTGCATGCATCTTCTGTACCCGTTTATATCTCAAATTCATGCTCAAAACTCCCGAAAATTCTATATTTTTGGGTCCCAGAAGCGATCTGTACATGCCTATTCCGTGTTAGAGTATTTTCAGTATACAGGCCCAAAACATGCTGAAAATCGATATTATAGGTGCTCAAAGTCAATATGTGTATGCATCTTCTGTACCCGTTTATTTCCCAAATTCAGGCTCAAAACACCCGAAAATTCGATATTTTTGTTTACCAGAAGCGATCTGTACATGCCTACTCCGTGATAGAGTATTTTCAAAACACAGGCCCAAAACATGCTCAAAATCGATATTTTGGGTGCCCAAAGTCGATATGTGCATGCATCTTCTGTACCCGTTTACATCCCAAATTCAGGTTTAAAACACTCGAAAATTCGATATTTTTGGGTCACAGAAGCGACCTGTACATGCCTACTCCGTGTTAGAGTATTTTCAAAAATACAGGCCCAAAACATGCTGAAAATCTATATTTTAGGTGCACAAAGTCAATATGTGTATGCATCTTCTGTATCTGTTTATATCCCAAATTCAGACTCAAAACACCCTAAAATTCGACATTTTTGGGTCCCAGAAGTGATCTGTACATGCCTACTCAGTGCTAGAATGTTTTCAAAATATACGCCCAAAACATGCTAAAAATCTATATTTTAGGTGCCCAAAGTCGATATGTCAATGCATCTTCTGTACCCGTTTATATCTCAAATTCAGGCTCAAAACACACGAAAATTCGATATTTTTGTGTCCCAGAAGCGATCTGTACATGCCTACTCCGTGTTAGATTATTTTCAAAATACAAACTCAAAATATGCTCAAAATCGATATTTTGGGTGCCCAAAGTCAATATGTGCATGCATCTTCTTTACCCGTTTATATCCCAAATTCAGGTTCAAAACACTCTAAAACTCGATATTTTTGGGTTCCAGAAGCGATCTGTACATGCGTACTCAGTGCTAGAATATTTTCAAAATGTAGGCCCAAAACATGCTAAAAATCGATATTTTGGGTGCCCAAAGTCGATATGTGCATGCATCTTCTGTACCCGTTTATATCTCAAAATCAGGCTCAAAACTCCCGAAAATTCGATATTTTTGGGTCCAAGAAGCGATCTGTACATGCCTTCTCCGTGTAAGAGTATTTTCAATATACAGGCCCAAAACATGCTGAAAATCGATATTTTAGTTGCCCAAAGGCAATATGTGTATGCATCTTCTGTACCCGTTTATATCTCAAATTAAGGCTCAAAACACCCGAAAATTCGATATTTTTGGGTCCTAGAAGAGAACTGTACATGCCTACTCAGTGCTAGAATATATTGAAGATATGGGCCCAAAACATGCTAAAAATCGATATTTTAGGTGCCCAAAGTCGATATGTACATTAATCTTCTGTACCCGTTTATATCTCAAATTCAGGCTCAAATTACCCGAAAATTAGATATTTTTGGGTACCAGAAGCGATCTGTACATGCCTACTCAGTGCTAGAATGTTTTCAAAATATAGGCTCAAAACATGCTAAAAATCGATATTTTAGGTGTCCAAAGTCGATATGTGCATGCATCTTCTGTACCCGTTTATATCTCAAATTCAGGCTCAAAACACCCGAAAATTCGATATTTTTTGGTCCCAGAAGCGATCTGTACATGCCTACTCAGTGCTAGAAATTTTTCAAAATACAGGCCCAAAACATGCTAAAAATCGATATTTTAAGTGCAAAAAGTCGATATGTGCATGCATCTTCTGTACCCGTTTACATCCCAAATTCAGGTTTAAAACACTCGAAAATTCGATATTTTTGGGTCACAGAAGCGATCTGTACATGCCTACTCCTTGCTAGAATGTTTTAAAGATACAGACCCAAAACATAATCAAAATCGATATTTTAGGTGCAAAAAGTCGATATGTGCATGAATCTTCAGTACCCGTTTATATCTCAAATTCAGGCTCAAAACACCCGAAAATTCAATATTTTTGGGTCCCTAAAGCGATGTGTACATGCCTACTCAGTGCTAGAATGTTTTCAAGATACAGACCCAAAACATGCTAAAAATCGATATTTAATGTGTCCAAAGTCAATATGTGCATGCATCTTCTGTACCCGTTTATATCTCAAAATCAGGCTCAAAACTCCCGAAAATTCGATATTTTTGGGTCCAAGAAGCGATCTGTACATGCCTACTCCGTGTTAGAGTATTTTCAATATATAGGCCCAAAACATGCTAAAAATCGTTATTATAGGTGCCCAAAGTCGATATGTCCATGCATCTTCTGTACCCGTTTATATCTCAAATTCAGGCTCAAAACACCCGAAAATTCGATATTTTTGAGTCCCAGAAGCGATCTGTACATGCCTACTCAGTGCTAGAATATTTTCAAGATATGGGCCCAAAACAGGGTAAACATTGATATTTTAAGTGCTTAAAGTCGATATGTGCATGCATCTTCTGTACCCGTTTATATCTCAAATTCAGGCTCAATACACCCGAAAATTCGATATTTTTGGGTCCTAGAAGCGATCTGTACATGCCTACTCCGTGTTAGAGTATTTTCAAAATACAGGCCCAAAACATGCTGAAAATCGATATTTTAGGTGCCCAAAGTCGATATGTGCATGCATCTTCTGTACCCGTTTATATCTCAAATTCAGGCTTAAAACAACCGAAAATTCGATATTTTTGGGTCCCAGAAGCGATCTGTACATGCCTACTCTGTGTTAGAATATTTTTAAAATACAGGCCCAAAACATGCTGAAAATCAATATTTTAGGTGCCCAAAGTCAATATGAGTATGCATCTTCTGTACCCGTTTATTTCCCAAATTCAGGCTCAAAACACCCTAAAATTCGATATCTTTGTGTCCCAGAAGCGATCTGTACATGCCTACTCCGTGTTAGAGTATTTTCAATATACAGGCCCAAAACTTGCTTAAAATCGAAATTTTAGGTGCCCAAAGTTAATATGTGTATGCATCTTCTGTACCCGTTTTTTTCCCAAATTCAGGCTCAAAACACTCGAAAATTCGATATTTTTATGTCACAGAAGCGATCTGTACATGCCTACTCCTTGCTAGAATGTTTTCAAGATACAGACCCAAAACACATTTAAAATCGATATTTTAGGTGCAAAAAGTCGATATGTTCATGGATCTTCAGAACCCGTTTATATCTCAAATTCAGTCTCAAAAAAACCCGAAAATTCAACATTTTTGGGTCCCAGAAGCGATCTGTACATGCCTACTCAGTGCTAGAATGTTTTCAAAATATAGGCTCAAAACATGCTAAAACTCGATATTTAATGTGTCCAAAGTCGATATGTGCATGCATCTTCTGTATCCGTTTATATCTCAAATTCAAGCTTAAAACACCCGAAAATTCGATATTTTTGGGTCCCAGAAGCGATCTGTACATGCTTACTCAGTGCTAGATTTTTTTCAATGTATGGGCCCAAATCATGCCAAAAATTGATATTTTAGGTGCCCAAAGTCGATATGTGCATGCATCTTCTGTACACGTTTATATCTCAAATTAAGGCTCAAAACACCCGAAAATTCGATATTTTTGGGTCCCAGAAGCGATCTGTACATGCCTACTCCGTGTTAGAGTATTTTCAAAATACAGGCGCAAAACATGCTGGAAATTAATATTTTTGGTGCCCAAAGTCAATATGTGTATTCTTCTTCTGTACCCGTTTATATCCCAAATTCAGGCTCAAAACACTTGAAAATTCGATATTTTTGGGTCCCAGAAGCGATCTATATATGCCTACACAGTGCTAGAATATTGTCAAGATATACGCCCAAAACATGCTAAAAATCGATATTTTAGGTGCCCAAAGTCGATATGTGCATGCATCTTCTGTACCCGTTTATATCTCAAATTCAGGCTCAAAACACCCGAAAATTCGATATCTTTGCGTGCTAGATGCGATCTGTACATGCCTACTCCGTGTTAGAGTATTTTCAAAATACAGGCCCAAAACATGCTCAAAATCGATATTTTAGGTGCCCAAAGTCGATGTGTGCATGCATCTTCTGCACCCGTTTATTTCCCAAATTCAGGTTCAAAACACTCTAAAATTCGATATCTTTGTGTCCCAGAAGCGATCTGTACATGCCTACTCCGTGTTAGAGTATTTTCAATATACAGGCCCAAAACATGCTAAAAATCGATATCATAGGAGCCCAAAGTTGATATGTGCATGCATCTTCTGTACCCGTTTATATCTCAAATTCAGGCTCAAAACACCCGAAAATTCGATATTTTTGGGTCCAAGAAGCGTACTGTACATGCCTACTCCGTGTTAGAGTATTTTCAAAATACAGGCACAAAACATGCTGAAAATCGATATTTTGGGTGCCCAAAGTCGATATGTGCATGTATCTTCTGTACCCGTTTATATCTCAAAATCAAGCTCAAAACTCCCGAAAATTCGATATTTTTGGGTCCCAGAAGCGATCTGTACATGCCTACTCAGTGCTAGAATATTTTCAAGATATGGGCCCAAAACAGGGTAAAAATTGATATTTTAAGTGCCTAAAGTCGATATGTGCATGCATCTTCTGTACCCGTTTATATCTCAAATTCAGGTTCAATACACCCGAAAATTCGATATTTTTGGGTCCTAGAAGCGATCTGTACATGCCTACTCCGTGTTAGAGTATTTTCAATATACAGGCCCAAAACTTGCTTAAAATCTATATTTTAGGTGCCCAAAGTTAATATGTGTATGCATCTTCTGTACCCGTTTATTTCCAAAATTCAGGCTCAAAACACACGAAAATTCGATATTTTTATGTCACAGAAGCTATCTGTACATGCCTACTCCTTGCTAGAATGTTTTCAAGATACAGATCCAAAACATAATCAAAATCGATATTTTAGGTGCAAAAAGTCGATATGTTCATGGATCTTCAGTACCCGTTTATATCTCAAATTCAGTCTCAAAAAACCCGAAAATTCAACATTTTTGGGTCCCAGAAGCGATCTGTACATGCCTACTCAGTGCTAGAATGTTTTCAAAATATAGGCTCATAAAATGCTAAAACTCGATATTTAATGTGTCCAAAGTCGATATGTGTATGCATCTTCTGTATCCGTTTATATCTCAAATTCAAGCTTAAAACACCCGAAAATTCGATATTTTTGGGTCCCAGAAGCGATCTGTACATGCTTACTCAGTGCTAGATTTTTTTCAATGTATGGGCCCAAATCATGCTAAAAATCGATATTTTAGGTGCCCAAAGTCGATATGTGCATGCATCTTCTGTACACGTTTATATCTCAAATTCAGGCTCAAAACACCCGAAAATTCGATATTTTTGGGTCCCAGAAGCGATCTGTACATGCCTACTCCGTGTTAGAGTATTTTCAAAAATACAGGCTTAAAACATGCTGAAAATCAATATTTTAGGTGCCCAAAGTCGATATGTGCATGCATCTTCTGTACCCGTTTATATCTCAAATTCAGGTTCAGAACACCCGAAAATTCGATATTTTTGGGTCCCAGAAGCGATCTGTACATGCCTACTCCGTGTTAAAGTATTTTCAATATACAGGCACAAAACATGCTGAAAATCGATATTTTAGGTGCCCAAAGTCAATATGTGTATGCATCTTCTGTACCCGTTTATTTCCAAAATTCAGGCTCAAAACACCCGAAAATTCGATATTTTTTGGTCCCAGAAGCGATCTGTACATGCCTACTCAGTTCTAGAATATATTGAAGATATGGGCCCAAAACATGCTAAAAATCGATATTTTAAGTGCAAAAAGTCGATATGTGTATGCATCTTCTGTACCCGTTTATATCTCAAATTCAGGCTCAAAACACCCGAAAATTCGATATTTTTGGGTCCCAGAAGCGATCTGTACATGCCTACTCCGTGTTAGAGTATTTTCAAAATACAGGCGCAAAACATGCTGGAAATTAATATTTTTGGTGCCCAAAGTCAATATGTGTATTCATCTTCTGTACCCATTTATATCCCAAATTCAGGCTCAAAACACTTGAAAATTCGATATTTTTGGGTCCCAGAAGCGATCTATATATGCCTACACATTGCTAGAATATTGTCAAGATATACGCCCAAAACATGCTAAAAATCGATATTTTAGGTGCCAAAAGTCGATATGTGCATGCATCTTCTGTACCCGTTTATATCTCAAATTCAGGCTTAAAACACACGAAAATTCGATATTTTTGTGTCCCAGATGCGATCTGTACATGCCTACTCCGTGTTAGAGTATTTTCAAAATGTAGGCCCAAAACCGGCTAAAAATCGATATTTTGGGTGCCCAAAGTCGATATGTGCATGCATCTTCTGTACCCGTTTATATCTCAAATTCAGGTTCAAAACTCCCGAAAATTCGATATTTTTGGGTCCCAGAAGCGATCTGTACATGCCTACTCCGTGTTAGAGTATTTTCAATATACAGGCCCAAAACATGCTAAAAATCGATATTATAGGAGCCCAAAGTTGATATGTGCATGCATCTTCTGTACCCGTTTATTTCCAAAATTCAGGCTCAAAACACCCGAAAATTCGATATTTTTGGGTCCCAGAAGCGATCTGTACATGCCTACTCAGTTCTAGAATATATTGAAGATATGGGCCCAAAACATGCTAAAAATCGATATTTTAAGTGCAAAAAGTCGATATGTGTATGCATCTTCTGTACCCGTTTATATCTCAAATTCAGGCTCAAAACACCCGAAAATTCGATATTTTTGGGTCCCAGAAGCGATCTGTACATGCCTACTCCGTGTTAGAGTATTTTCAAAATACAGGCGCAAAACATGCTGGAAATTAATATTTTTGGTGCCCAAAGTCAATATGTGTATTCATCTTCTGTACCCATTTATATCCCAAATTCAGGCTCAAAACACTTGAAAATTCGATAATTTTGGGTCCCAGAAGCGATCTATATATGCCTACACATTGCTAGAATATTGTCAAGATATACGCCCAAAACATGCTAAAAATCGATATTTTAGGTGCCCAAAGTCGATATGTGCATGCATCTTCTGTACCCGTTTATATCTCAAATTCAGGCTTAAAACACACGAAAATTCGATATTTTTGTGTCCCAGATGCGATCTGTACATGCCTACTCCGTGTTAGAGTATTTTCAAAATGTAGGCCCAAAACCGGCTAAAAATCGATATTTTGGGTGCCCAAAGTCGATATGTGCATGCATCTTCTGTACCCGTTTATATCTCAAATTCAGGTTCAAAACTCCCGAAAATTCGATATTTTTGGGTCCCAGAAGCGATCTGTACATGCCTACTCCGTGTTAGAGTATTTTCAATATACAGGCCCAAAACATGCTAAAAATCGATATTATAGGAGCCCAAAGTTGATATGTGCATGCATCTTCTGTACCCGTTTATATCTCAAATTCAGGCTCAAAACACCCGAAAATTCGATATTTTTGGGTCCCAGAAGCGTACTGTACATGCCTACTCCGTGTTAGAGTATTTTCAAAATACAGGCACAAAACATGCTGAAAATCGATATTTTGGGTGCCCAAAGTCGATATGTGCATGTATCTTCTGTACCCGTTTATATCTCAAAATCAGGCTCAAAACTCCCGAAAATTCGATATTTTTGGGTCCCAAAAGCGATCTGTACATGCCTACTCAGTGCTAGAATATTTTCAAGATATGGGCCCAAAACAGGGTAAAAATTGATATTTTAAGTGCCTAAAGTCGATATGTGCATGCATCTTCTGTACCCGTTTATATCTCAAATTCAGGCTCAATACACCCGAAAATTCGATATTTTTGGGTCCTAAAAGCGATCTGTACATGCCTACTCCGTGTTAGAGTATTTTCAAAATACAGGCCCAAAACATGCTGAAAATCGATATTTTAGGTGCCGAAAGTCGATATGTTCATGCATCTTCTGTACCCGTTTATATCTCAAAATCAGGCTCAAAACTCCCGAAAATTCGATATTTTTGGGTCCCAGAAGCGATCTGTACATGCCTACTCCGTGTAAGAGTATTTTCAATATACAGTCCCAAAACATGCTGAAAATCGATATTTTAGTTGCCCAAAGTCAATATGTGTATGTATCTTCTGTACCCGTTTATATCCCAAATTAAGGCTCAAAACACCCGAAAATTCGATATTTTTGAGTCCCAGAAGCGATCTGTACATGCCTACTCAGTGCTAGAATATTTTCAAGATATGGGCCCAAAACAGGGTAAAAATTGATATTTTAAGTGCCTAAAGTCGATATGTGCATGCATCTTCTGTTCCCGTTTATATCTCAAATTCAGGCTCAATACACCCGAAAATTCGATATTTTTGGGTCCTAGAAGCGATCTGTACATGCCTACTCCGTGATAGAGTATTTTCAAAATACAGGCCCAAAACATGCTGAAAATCGATATTTTAGGTGCCCAAAGTCGATATGTGCATGCATCTTCTGTACCCGTTTATATCTCAAATTCAGGCTTAAAACAACCGAAAATTCGATATTTTTGGGTCCCAGAAGCGATCTGTACATGCCTACTCTGTGTTAGAATATGTTTAAAATACAGGCCCAAAACATGCTGAAAATCAATATTTTAGGTGCCCAAAGTCAATATGAGTATGCATCTTCTGTACCCGTTTATTTCCCAAATTCAGGCTCAAAACACCCGAAAATTCGATATTTTTGGGTCCCAGAAGCGATCTGTACATGCCTACTCCGTGTTAGAGTATTTTCAATATACAGGCCCAAAACTTGCTTAAAATCGAAATTTTAGGTGCCCAAAGTTAATATGTGTATGCATCTTCTGTACCCGTTTATTTACCAAATTCAGGCTCAAAACACTCGAAAATTCGATATTTTTATGTCACAGAAGCGATCTGTACATGCCTACTCCTTGCTAGAATGTTTTCAAGATACAGACCCAAAACATAATCAAAATCGATATTTTAGGTGCAAAAAGTCGATATGTTCATGGATCTTCAGTACCCGTTTATATCTCAAATTCAGTCTCAAAAAACCCGAAAACTCAACATTTTTGGGTCCCAGAGGCGATCTGTACATGCCTACTCAGTGCTAGAATGTTTTCAAAATAAAGGCTCAAAACATGCTAAAAATCAATATTTAATGTGTCCAAAGTCGATATGTGCATGCATCTTCTGTATCCGTTTATATCTCAAATTCAAGCTTAAAACACCCGAAAATTCGATATTTTTGGGTCCCAGAAGCAATCTGTACATGCTTACTCAGTGCTAGATTTTTTTCAATGTATGGGCCCAAATCATGCTAAAAATCGATATTTTAGGTGCCCAAAGTCGATATGTGCATGCATCTTCTGTACACGTTTATATCTCAAATTCAGGCTCAAAACACCCGAAAATTCGATATTTTTGGGTCCCAGAAGCGATCTGTACATGCCTACTCCGTGTTAGAGTATTTTCAAAAATACAGGCCCAAAACATGCTGAAAATCAATATTTTAGGTGCCCAAAGTCGATATGTGCATGCATCTTCTGTACCCGTTTATATCTCAAATTCAGGTTCAGAACACCCGAAAATTCGATATTTTTGGGTCCCAGAAGCGATCTGTACATGCCTACTCCTTGCTAGAATGTTTTCAAGATACAGACCTAAAACATAATCAAAATCGATATTTTAGGTGCAAAAAGTCGATATGTGCATGCATCTTCTGTACCCGTTTATATCTCAAATTCAGGCTCAAAACACCCGAAAATTCAATATTTTTATGTCCCAGAAGCGATGTGTACATGCCTACTCAGTGCTAGAATTTTTTCAAAATATAAGCTCGAAACATGCTACAAATCGATATTTAATGTGTCCAAAGTCGATATGTGCATGCATCTTCTGTACCCGTTTATATATCAAATTCAGGCTCAAAACACCCGAAAATTCGATATTTTTGGGTCCCAGAAGCGATCTGTACATGCCTACTCCGTGTTAGAGTATTTTCAAAAATACAGGCCCAAAACATGCTGAAAATCTATATTTTAGGTGCACAAAGTCAATATGTGTATGCATCTTCTGTATCTGTTTATATCCCAAATTCAGACTCAAAACACCCTAAAATTCGACATTTTTGGGTCCTAAAAGTGATCTGTACATGCCTACTCAGTGCTAGAATGTTTTCAAAATATACGCCCAAAACATGCTAAAAATCGATATTATAGGTGCCCAAAGTCGATATGTGCATGCATCTTCTTTACCCGTTTATATCTCAAATTCATTCTCAAAACACCCGAAAATTCGATATTTTTGGGTCCCAGAAGCGTACTGTACATGCCTACTCCGTGTTAGAGTATTTTCACAATAGAGGCCCAAAACATGATGAAAATCGATATTTTGGGTGCCCAAAGTCGATATGTGCATGCATCTTCTGTACCCGTTTATATCTCAAATTCAGGCTCAAAACTCCCGAAAATTCGATATTTTTGGGTCCCAGAAGCGATCTGTACATGCCTACTCCGTTTTAGAGTATTTTCAATATACAGGCCCAAAACATGCTGAAAATCGATATTATAGGTGCCCAAAGTCAATATGTGTATGCATCTTCTGTACCCGTTTATTTCCCAAATTCAGGCTCAAAACACCCAAAAATTCGATATTTTTGTGTACCAGAAGCGATCTGTACATGCCTACTCCGTGATAGAGTATTTTCAAAATAAAGGATCAAAACATGCTCAAAATCGATATTTTGGGTGCCCAAAGTCGATATGTGCATGGATCTTCTGTCCCCGTTTACATCCCAAATTCAGGTTTAAAACACTCGAAAAAAAAAATTTGGGGGGTCACAGAAGCGATCTGTACATGCCTACTCCGTGTTAGAATGTTTTCAAGATACAGACCCAAAACATAATCAAAATCGATATTTTAGGTGTAAAAAGTCGATATGTGCATGCATCTTCAGTACCCGTTTATATCTCAAATTCAGGCTCAAAACACCCGAAAATTCAATATTTTTGGGTCCCAGAAGGGATGTGTACATGCCTACCCAGTGCTAGAATGTTTTCAAAATATTGGCTCAAAACATGCTAAAAATCGACATTTAATGTGTCCAAAGTCGATATGTGCATGCATCTTCTGTACCCGTTAATATCTCAAATTCAGGCTCAAAACACTCGAAAATTCGATATTTTTGGGTCCCAGAAGCGATCTGTACATGCCTACTCCGTGTTAGAGTATTTTCAAAATACAGGCCCAAAACATGCTGAAAATCTATATTTTAGGTGCACAAAGTCAATATGTGTATGCATCTTCTGTATCTGTTTATATCCCAAATTCAGGCGCAAAACACCCTAAAATTCGACATTTTTGGGTCCCAGAAGTGATCTGTACATGCCTACTAAGTGCTAGAATTTTTTCAAAATATACGCCCAAAACATGCTAAAAATCGATATTTTAGGTGCCCAAAGTCGATATGTCAATGCATCTTCTGTACCTGTTTATATCTCAAATTCAGGCTCAAAACACACAAAATATTCGATATTTTTATGTCCCAGAAGCGATCTGTACATGCCTACTCCGTGTTATAGTATTTTCAAAATACAAGCTAAAAATATGCTCAAAATCGATATTTTGGGTGCCCAAAGTCAATATGTGCATGCATCTTCTTTACCCGTTTATATCCCAAATTCAGGTTAAAAACACTCTAAAATTCGATATTTTTGGGTTCCAGAAGCGATCTGTACATGCCTACTCAGTGCTAGAATATTTTCAAAATGTAGGGCCAAAACATGCTAAAAATCGATATTTTGGGTGCCCAAAGTCGATATGTGCATGCATCTTCTGTACCCGTTTATATCTCAAAATCATGCTCAAAACTCCCGAAAATTCGATATTTTTGGTTCCCATAAGCGATCTGTACATTCCTACTCCGTGTAAGAGTATTTTCAATATACAGGCCCAAAACATGCTGAAAATCGATATTTTAGTTGCCCAAAGTCAATATGTGTATGCATCTTCTGTACCCGTTTATATCCGAAATTAAGGCTCAAAACACCCGAAAATTCGATATTTTTGGGTCCCAGAAGCGATCTGTACATGCCTACTCAGTGCTAGAATATTTTCAAGATATGGGCCCAAAACAGGGTAAAAATCGATATTTTAAGTGCCTAAAGTCGATATGTGCATGCATCTTCTGTACCCGTTTATATCTCAAATTCAGGCTCAATACACCTGAAAATCGATATTTTTGGGTCCTAGAAGCGATCTATACATGCCTACTCCGTGTTAGAGTATTTTCAATATACAGGCCCAAAACATGCTAAAAATCGATATTATAGGTGCCCAAAGTCAATATGTGTATTCATCTTCTGTATCCGTTTATATCCCAAATTCAGGTTAAAAACACTCTAAAATTCGATATTTTTGGGTTCCAGAAGTGATCTGTACATGCCTACTCAGTGATAGAATATTTTCAAAATGTAGGCCCAAAACATGCTAAAAATCGATATTTTGGGTGCCCAAAGTCAATATGTGCATGCATCTTCTGTACCCGTTTATATCTCAAATTCAGGCTCAAAACACCCAAAAATTCGATATTTTTGGGTCCCAGAAGCGATCTGTACATGCCTACTCTGTGTTAGAATATGTTTAAAATACAGGCCCAAAACATGCTGAAAATCAATATTTTAGGTGCCCAAAGTCAATATGGGTATGCATCTTCTTTACCCGTTTATTTCCCAAATTCAGGCTCAAAACACCCGAAAATTCGATATTTTTGGGTCCCAGAAGCGATCTGTTCATGCCTACTCCGTGTTAGAGTATTTTCAATATACAGGCCCAAAACATGCTTAAAATCGATATGTTAGGTGCCCAAAGTTAATATGTGTATGCATCTTCTGCACTCGTTTATTTCCCAAATTCAGGCTCAAAACACTCGAAAATTCGATATTTTTGTGTACCAGAAGCGATCTGTACATGCCTTCTCCGTGTTAGAGTATTTTCAAAATAGAGGCTCAAAACATGCTCAAAATCGATATTTTGGGTGCCAAAAGTCGATATGTGCATGCATCTTTTGTACCCGTTTATATCTCAAATTCAGGCTTAAAACAACCGAAAATTCGATATTTTTGGGTCCCAGAAGCGATCTGTACATGCCTACTCTGTGTTAGAATATGTTTAAACTACAGGCCCAAAACATGCTGAAAATCAATATTTTAGGTGCCCAAAGTCAATATGAGTATGCATCTTCTGTACCCGTTTATTTCCCAAATTCAGGCTCAAAACACCCGAAAATTCGATATTTTTGGGTCCCAGAAGCGATCTGTACATGCCTACTCCGTGTTAGAGTATTTTCAATTTACAAGCCCAAAACTTGCTTAAAATCGAAATTTTAGGTGCCCAAAGTTAATATGTGTATGCATCTTCTGTACCCGTTTATTTCCCAAATTCAGGCTCAAAACACTCGAAAATTCGATATTTTTATGTCACAGAAGCGATCTGTACATGCCTACTCCTTGCTAGAATGTTTTCAAGATACAGACCCAAAACATAATCAAAATCGATATTTTAGGTGCAAAAAGTCGATATGTTCATGGATCTTCAGTACCCGTTTATATCTCATATTCAGTCTCAAAAAACCCGAAAATTCAACATTTTTTTGTCCCAGAAGCGATCTGTACATGCCTACTCAGTGCTAGAATGTTTTCAAAATATAGGCTCAAAACATGCTAAAAATCGATATTTAATGTGTCCAAAGTCGATAGGTGCATGCATATTCTGTACCCGTTTATTTCTCAAATTCAAGCTCAAAACACCCGAAAATTCGATATTTTTGGGTCCCAGAAGCGATCTGTACATGCTTACTCAGTGCTAGATTTTTTTCAATGTATGGGCCCAAATCATGCTAAAAATCGATATTTTAGGTGCCCAAAGTTGATATGTGCATGCATCTTCTGTACCCGTTTATATCTAAAATTCAGGCTCAAAATACCCGAAAATTCGATATTTTTGGGTCCCAGAAGCGATCTGTACATGCCTACTCCGTGTTAGAGTATTTTCAAAAATACTGGCCCAAAACATGCTGAAAATCAATATTTTAGGTGCCCAAAGTCGATATGTGCATGCATCTTCTGTACCCGTTTATATCTCAAATTCAGGTTCAGAACACCCGAAAATTTGATATTTTTGGGTCCCAGAAGCGATCTGTACATGCCTACTCCGTGATAAAGTATTTTCAATATACAGGCACAAAACATGCTGAAAATCGATATTTTAGGTGCCCAAAGTCAATATGTGTATGCATCTTCTGTACCCGTTTATTTCCCAAATTCAGGCTCAAAACACCCGAAAATTCGATATTTTTGGGTCCCAGAAGCGATCTGTACATGCCTACTCAGTGCTAGAATATATTGAAGATATGGGCCCAAAACATGCTAAAAATCGACATTTTAGGTGCCCAAAGTCGATATGTGCATGCATCTTCTGTACCCGTTTATATCTCAAATTCAGGCTAAAAAAAAACCCGAAAATTCGATATTTTTGAGTCCCAGAAGCGATCTGTACATGCCTACTCCGTGTTAGATTATTTTCAATATAGAGGCCCAAAACATGCTTAAAATCAATATGTTAGGTGCCCAAAGTTAATATGTGTATGCATCTTCTGTACTCGTTTATTTCCCAAATTCAGGCTCAAAACACTCGAAAATTCGATATTTTTGTGTACCAGAAGCGATCTGTACATGCCTTCTCCGTGTTAAAGTATTTTCAAAATAGAGGCCCAAAACATGCTCAAAATCGATATTTTGGGTGCCCAAAGTCGATATGTGCGTGCATCTTCTGTACCCGTTTATATCTCAAATTCAGGCTTAAAACAACCGAAAATTCGATATTTTTGGGTCCCAGAAGCGATCTGTACATGCCTACTCTGTGTTAGAATATGTTTAAAATACAGGCCCAAAACATGCTGAAAATCAATATTTTAGGTGCATAAAGTCAATATGAGTATGCAACTTCTGTACCCGTTTATTTCCCAAATTCAGGCTCAAAACACCCTAAAATTCGATATTTTTGGGTCCCAGAAGCGATCTGTACATGCCTACTCCGTGTTAGAGTATTTTCAATATACAGGCCCAAAACTTGCTTAAAATCGAAATTTTATGTGCCCAAAGTTAATATGTGTATGCATCTTCTGTACCCGTTTATTTCCCAAATTCAGGCTCAAAACACTCGAAAATTCGATATTTTTATGTCACAGAAGCGATCTGTACATGCCTACTCCTTGCTAGAATGTTTTCAAGATACAGTCCCAAAACATAATCAAAATCGATATTTTAGGTGCAAAAAGTCGATATGTGCATGGATCTTCAGTACCCGTTTATATCTCAAATTCAGGCTCAAAATACCCGAAAATTCAACATTTTTGGGTCCCAGAAGCGATCTGTACATGCCTACTCAGTGCTAGAATGTTTTCAAAATATAGGCTCAAAACATGCTAAAAATCGACACTTAATGTGTCCAAAGTCGATATGTGCATGCATCTTCTGTACCCGTTTATATCTCAAATTCAAGCTCAAAACACCCGAAAATTCGATATTTTTGGGTCCCAGAAGCGATCTGTACATGCCTACTCCGTGTTAGAGTATTTTCAAAATACAGGCCCAAAACATGCTGAAAATCTATATTTTAGGTGCACAAAGTCAATATGTGTATGCATCTTCTGTATCTGTTTATATCCCAAATTCAGGCTCAAAAACACCCTAAAATTCGACATTTTTGGGTCCCAGAAGCGATATGTACATGCCTACTCAGTGCTAGAATGTTTTCAAAATATACGCCCAAAACATGCTAAAAATCTATATTTTGGGTGCCCAAAGTCGATACGTGCATGCATCTTCTGTACCCGTTTATATCTCAAATTCAGGCTCAAAACACACGAAAATTCGATATTTTTGTGTACCAGAAGCGATCTGTACATGCCTACTCCGTGTTAGAGTATTTTCAAAATACAAGCTCTAAATATGCTCAAAATCGATATTTTGTGTTCCCAAAGTCAATATGTGCATGCATCTTCTTTATCCGTTTATATCCCAAATTCAGGTTCAAAACACTCTAAAATTCGATATTTTTGGATTCCAGAAGCGATCTGTACATGCCTACTCAGTGCTAGAATATTTTCAAAATGTAGGCCCAAAACATGCTGAAAATCGATATTTTGGGTGCCCAAAGTCGATATGTTCATGCATCATCTGTACCCGTTTATATCTCAAAATCAGGCTCAAAACACCCGAAAATTCGATATTTTTGGGACCCAGAAGCGATCTGTACATGCCTACTCCGTGTAAGAGTATTTTCAATATACAAGCCCAAACCATGCTGAAAATTGATATTTTAGTTGCCCAAAGTCAATATGTGTATGCATCTTCTGTACCCGTTTATATCCCAAATTCAGGCTCAAAACACCCGAAAATTCGATATTTTTGGGTCCCAGAAGCGATCTGTACATGCCTACTCCGTGTTAGAGTATTTTCAAAATACAGGCCCAAAACATGCTGAAAATCTATATTTTAGGTGCACAAAGTCAATATGTGTATGCATCTTCTGTATCTGCTTATATCCCAAATTCAGGCTCAAAACACCCGAAAATTCGACATTTTTGGGTCCCAGAAGCGATATGTACATGCCTACTCAGTGCTAGAATGTTTTCAAAATATACGCCCAAAACATGCTAAAAATCGATATTTTAGGTGCCCAAAGTCGATACGTGCATGCATCTTCTGTACCCGTTTATATCTCAAATTCAGGCTCAAAACACACGAAAATTCGATATTTTTGTGTACCAGAAGCGATCTGTACATGCCTACTCCGTGTTAGAGTATTTTCAAAATACAAGCTCTAAATATGCTCAAAATCGATATTTTGGGTGCCCAAAGTCAATATGTGCATGCATCTTCTTTATCCGTTTATATCCCAAATTCAGGTTCAAAACACTCTAAAATTCGATATTTTTGGATTCCAGAAGCGATCTGTACATGCCTACTCAGTGCTAGAATATTTTCAAAATGTAGGCCCAAAACATGCTGAAAATCGATATTTTGGGTGCCCAAAGTCGATATGTTCATGCATCATCTGTACCCGTTTATATCTCAAAATAAGGCTCAAAACACCCGAAAATTCGATATTTTTGTGTCCCAGAAGCGATCTGTACATGCCTACTCCGTGTAAGAGTATTTTCAATATACAGGCCCAAACCATGCTGAAAATCGATATTTTAGTTGCCCAAAGTCAATATGTGTATGCATCTTCTGTACCCGTTTATATCCCAAATTCAGGCTCAAAACACCCGAAAATTCGATATTTTTGGGTCCCAGAAGCGATCTGTACATGCCTACTCAGTGCTAGAATATTTTCAAGATATGGGCCCAAAACATGGTAAAAATCGATATTTTAAGTGCCAAAAGTCGATATGTGCATGCATCTTCTGTGCCCGTTTATATCTCAAATTCAGGCTCAATACACCTGAAAATTCGATATTTTTGGGTCCTAGAAGCGACCTGTACATGCCTACTCCGTGTTAGAGTATTTTCAAAATACAGGCCCAAAACATGCTGAAAATCGATATTTTAGGTGCTTAAAGTCAATATGTGTATTCATCTTCTGTATCCGTTTATATCCCAAATTCAGGCTCAAAACTCCCGAAAATTCGATATTTTTGGGCTCCAAAAGCAATCTGTACATGCCTACTTAATGCTAGAATATTTTCAAAATATAGGCCCAAAACATGCTAAAAATCGATATTTTGGGTACCCAAAGTCGATATGTGCATGCATCTTCTGTACCCGTTTATATCTCAAAATCAAACTCAAAACACCCGAAAATTCGATATTTTTGTGTACAAGAAGCGATCTGTACATGCCTACTCCGTGTTAGAGCATTTTCAAAATACAGGCCCAAAACATGCTCAAAATCGATATTTTGGGTGCCCGAAGTCCATATGTGCATGTATCTTCTGTACCCTTTTACATCCCATATTCAGGTTTAAAACACTCGAATATTCGATATTTTTCGGTCCCAGAAGCGATCTGTAAATGCCTACTCCTTGCTAGAGTGTTTTCAAGATACAGACCCAAAACATGCTCAAAATCGATATTTTAGGTGCAAAAAGTCGATATGTGCATGCATCTTCTGTACCCGTTTATATCTCAAATTCAGGCTCAAAGCACCGGATAATTCAAAATTTTTGGGTCTCAGAAGCGATCTGTACATGCCTACTCAGTGCTAGAATATTTTCAAACTATAGGCTCAAAACATGCTAAATATCAATATTTTAGGTGTCCAAAGTCGATATGTGCATGCATCTTCTGCACCCGTTTATATCTCAAATTCAGGCTCAAAACACCCGAAAATTCGATATTTTTGTGTACAAGAAGCGATCTGTACATGCCTACTCCGTGTTAGAGTATTTTCAAAATACAGGCCAAAAACATGCTGAAAATCGATATTTTAGGTGCCCAAAGTCAATATGTGTATGCATCTTCTGTATCCGTTTATATCCCAAATTCAGGCTCAAAACACCCGAAAATTCGATATTTTTGTGTCCCAGAAGCGATCAGTACATGCCTACTCCGTGTTACAGTATTTTCAAAATACAGGCCCAAAACATGCTCAAAATCGATAATTTGGGTGCCCAAAGTCGATTTGTGCATGCATCTTCTGTACCCATTTACATCCCTAATTAAGGTTTAAAACACTCGAAAATTCGATATTTTTGGTTCCCAAAAGCGATCTGTACATGTCTACTCCTTGCTAGAATGTTTTTAAGATACAGACCCAAAACATGCTAACAATCAATATTTTAGGTGCCCAAAGTCAATATGTCTATGCATCTTCTGTACCCGTTTATATCCCAAATTAAGACTCAGAACACCCGAAAATTGGATATTTTTGGGCCTCAGAAGCGATCTGTACATGCCTACTCAGTGCTAGAATATTTTCAAGATATGGGCCTAAAACATGCTCAAAATCGATATTTTGGGTGCCCTAAGTAGATATGTGCATGCATCTTCTGTACCCGTTTATATCTCAAATTCAGTCTCAAAACACCCGAAAATTCAATATTTTTGTGTCCCAGAAACGATCTGTACATGACTACTCCGTGTTACAGTATTTTTAAAATATAGGCCCAAAATATGCTGAAAATCGATATTTTAGGTGCCCAAAGTCAATGTGTGTATGCATCTTCTGTATCCGTTTATATCCCTAATTCAGTTTTTAAAAAAATGAAAATTCGATATTTTTGGGTCCCAGATGCGATCTGTACATGCCTACTCTGTGCTAGAATATTTTCAAAAAATAGGCCCAAAACATGCTAAAAATCGACATTTTAGGTGCCCAAAGTCAGTATCTCAAATTCAGGCTCAAAACACCTGAAACTCGATATTTTTGGTTCCCAGAAGCGATCTGTACATGCCTACTCCGTATTAGAGTATTTTCAAAATACAGGCCCAAAACATGCTGAAAATCGATATTTTAGGTGCACAAAGTCAATATGTGTAAGCATCTTCTGTAGCCGTTTATTTCCCAAATTCAGGCTCAAAACACCCGAAAATTCGATATTTTTGGGTCCCAAAAGCGATCTGTACATGCCTACTCAGTGCTAGAATTTTTTCAAAATATGGGCCCAAAACATGCTGAAAATCGATATTTTAGGTGCCCAACGTCAATATGTGTATGCATCTTCTGTACCCGTTTATTTTCCAAATTCAGGCTCAAAACACCCAAAAATTCGATATTTTTGGGTCCCAGAAGCGATCTGTACATGCCTACTCCGTGTTATAGTATTTTCAATACACAGGCCCAAAATATGCTCAAAATCGATATTTTAGGTGCCCAATGTCAATATGTGTATGGATCTTCTGTACCAGTTTATTTCCCAAATTCAAGCTCAAAACACCCGCAAATTCGATATTTTTGGGTCCCAGAAGCGATCTTCACATGCTTACTCAGTGCTAGATTATTTTCAAAATATAGGCCAAAAACATGCTGAAAATCGATATTTTAGGTGCCCAAAGTCAATGTGTCTTTGAATCTTCTGTACCCGTTTATATCCCAAATTCAGACTCAAAACACCCGAAAATTCGATATTTTTGGGTCCCAGAAGCGATCTGTACAAGCCAACTCCGTGTTAGAGTATTTTCAATATACAGGCCCAAAACATGCTCAAAATCGATATTTTAGGTGTCCAAAGTCGATATGTGCATGCATCTTCTGTACCCGTTTATATCCCAATTTCAGGCTCAAAACACCCGAAAATTCGATATTTTTGGGTCCCAGAAGCGATCTGTACATTCCTACTCAGTGCTAGAATATTTTCAAGATACAGACCCAAAACATGCTCAAAATCGATATTTTGGGTCCCCAAAGTAGATATGTGCATGCATCTTCTGTACCCGTTTATATCTCAAATTCAGGCTCAAAACACCCGAAAATTCGATATATTTGGGTCCCAGAAGCGATCTGTACATGCCTACTCCATGTTAGAGAATTTTCAAAATACAGGCCCAAAACATGCTGAAAATCGATATTTTAGGTGCCCAAAGTCAATATGTGTATGCATCTTCTGTACCCTTTTATTTCCCAAATTCAAGCCAAAACACCCGAAAATTCGATATTTTTGAGTCCCAGAAGCGATCTGTACATGCTTACTCAGTGCTAGAATATTTTTAAAAATATGGGCTCAAAACATGCTAAAAATCGATATTTTAGGTGCCCAAAGTCGATATGTGCATATATCTTCAGTACCCGTTTATATCTCAAATTCAGGCTCAAAACACCTGAAACTCGATATTTTTGGTTCCCAGAAGCGATCTATACATGCCTACTCCGTATTAGAGTATTTTCAAAATACAGGCCCAAAACATGCTGAAAATCGATATTTTATGTGCCCAAAGTCAATATGTGTATGCATCTTCTGTGTCCGTTTATATCCCAAATTCAGGCTCAAAACACCCGAAAATTCGATATTTTTGGGTCCCAGAAGCGATCTGTACATGCCTACTTAATGCTAGAATATTTTCAAAATATAGGCCCAAAACATGCTAAAAATCGATATTTTGGGTACCCAAAGTCGATATGTGCATGTATCTTCTGTACCCTTTTACATCCCAAATTCAGGTTTAAAACACTCGAAAATTCGATATTTTTCGGTCCCAGAAGCGATCTGTAAATGCCTACTCCTTGCTAGAGTGTATTCAAGATACAGACCCAAAACATGATCAAAATCGATATTTTAGGTGCAAAAAGTCGATATGTGCATGCATCTTCTGTACCCGTTTATATCTCAAATTCTGGCTCAAAGCACCGGATAATTCAATATTTTTGGGTCCAGAAGCGATCTGTACATGCCTACTCAGTGCTAGAATATTTTCAAACTATAGGCTCAAAACATGCTAAAAATCGATATTTTAGGTATCCAAAGTCGATATGTGCATGCATCTTCTGTACCCGTTTATATCTCAAATTCAGGCTCAAAACACCCGAAAATTCGATATTTTTGGGTCCCAGAAGTGATCTGTACATGCCTACTCCGTGTTAGAGTATTTTCAAAATACTGGCCCAAAACATGCTCAAAATCGATAATTTGGGTTCCCAAAGTCGATATGTGCATGCATCTTCTGTACCCATTTATATCCCAAATTAAGGTTTAAAACACTCAAAAATTCGATATTTTTGGTTCCCAGAAGCGATCTGTACATGTCTACTCCTTGCTAGAATGTTTTTAAGATACAGACCCAAAACATGCTAAAAATCAATATTTTAGGTGCCCAAAGTCAATATGTCTATGCATCTTCTGTACCCGTTTATTTCCCAAATTAAGACTCAGAACACCCGAAAATTCGATATTTTTGGGCCTCAGAAGCGATCTGTACATGCCTACTCAGTGCTAGAATATTTTCAAGATATGGGCCTAAAACATGCTAAAAATCGATATTTTAGGTGCCCAAAGTAGATATGTGCATGCATTTTCTGTACCCGTTTATATCTCAAATTCAGTCTCAAAACACAAGAAAATTCAATATTTTAGTGTCCCAGAAGCGATCTGTACATGACTACTCCGTGTTACAGTATTTTCAAAATATAGGCCCAAAATATGCTGAAAATCGATATTTTAGTTGCCCAAAGTCAATGTGTGTATGCATCTTCTGTATCCGTTTATATCCCAAATTCAGTTTAAAAATAAACGAAAATTCGATATTTTTGGGTCCCAGAAGCGATCTGTACATGCCTACTCTGTGCTAGAATATTTTCAAAAAATAGGCCCAAAACATGCTAAAAATCGATATTTTAGGTGCCCAAAGTCAATATGTGTATGCATCTTCTGTACCCGTTTATTTCCCAAATTCAAGCTCAAAACACCCAAAAATTCGATATTTTTGGGTCCCAGAAGCGATCTGTACATGCCTACT